>CANSGD010000379.1:0-127792 GCA_947645195.1 Patellifolia procumbens
GCATATCTGACTTTGGCCTTTCTCTTCTCTTAAACCCGGCACATGCTATCGCTAGACTAGGCGGATATAAAGCACCAGAACAATCAGAAACCAAAAGACTATCTCAGCAAGCTGATGTCTACAGCTTTGGAGTCCTCACACTCGAGGTCCTCACTGCCAGAGCCCCTCCCAATTCCCTTCACCAACTCGACCCAAGAACGTAGAGACCGAGGATGAAGAATCCGTGGATCTACCCAAATGGGTTAGGTCTGTAGTTCGTGATGAATGGACTGCTGAGGTGTTTGATCCCGAACTTTGAGGTACAAGAACATTGAAGAGGAGTTAGTAGCAATGCTTCATGTTGCTATGGCTTGTGTGGTTCCACAGCCTGAAAAGAGACCAACTATGATGGAAGTGGCTAAGATGATTGAAGAGATTCGAGTCGAGCAATCTCCCCTGTGTGAGGACTATGATGAATCAAGGAATTCTCTGTCGCCTTCGCTCCCCACCACTGAGGAGGCCGTGGGCGTTTACTATCAGTGATTAATAAGGCCATTGCTCGTGGCTTTAAGCTTTAAGCTATGTTCAATTTGTTATTTAATTGGTATTCTCCATAGTCTTGTTGCTGCAAGTGATTTCTATAGTAGGCTCTTTCACTAGAACATTTACTAATTTCTTCCGTAACTTCCATGATTTATTTAATGTGTTGTGATCTTATTTGTTTGTGGGTTGACAACTTTAGTCCTTTGTGGTCTTTGATTCGAATATGTTTCTCAAAATGGTAAAAAACAATAAGTAAATTTTTACTTGGTCTTTCGTCGGTAAAAAAAATTTGGTATTTTGACCAAAGTGAAAGATGAAATAACAAATTTGTATGTGTAATTATTGTGACGGCTTATCTTCAAATTGTGGTCAGAATTAGTTGTTTCTCCCACTCGAGAATGAAGGATCAAATTGTATTAGTGCTTGCTTGACTTCGATTTTTTTGGCGCGTCGATTAGTTAGAACGCAATTATTTAATTTCCTTTGGGAAATTGAATGGGTAAAGTCATGCGTTCCTCGACAAGGGCCTGCCCACTCAGGATGCCAAGCTTCATGGAATTTAATTCATATAAAAAAATATGGTTTACATCATATTACATATATACTCTCAGGTATCCACTATTACACCCCGCTTACTTTGTCAGTGGAGCCACGTGCAATTTGCAATGTAAAAATTCGAATCGGTGACTACATAAACGCTTAGTGAAAATGTCAGCAATTTGTAAATGTGTGGGAACATATTTAACAACTAGATCACCATGTCCATGAGCAACATGCTCGCGCACAACATGATAACCTATAGTGATGTGTTTGCTTCGGTCATGCTGAACTGGACTAGCAGTCAAATAAGATGCAAACACATTATCACAACCAAACAGGTACATGAATGACGAAACTGTATATGCAACAATTCAAAGTAAGAAATGGCATGATTGGTGGATTATTGAAATATCCTTTTGTAAAATGTCAAAATGTTCCATATTTGGGCTTCGTTTGTTTTAATGAAAAACAATTTTCATGGAAAATCATTTTTCAAGGAAAACAATATTCAATGGAAAATATGATTTTGGAAAAAGTTTTCCTTTGTTTGTTTGAGTAGAAAAAAACTTAGAGAGAAAAGGTAAATGAAGCAAAAGAGAATGAAAGATGCGAAGGATAGAATCAATAGAAGTAAGGAGTGAAGAGGAAAATGTGGCATACCTTATTTACAAAATGAAATTGGTTTTCCTCTTTTAAGAGCACTTTCTACCTTTAGGAAAATTGTTTTCCACTCCTTACCAAAACAAACAAAGGAAAATAACATATGGAGGAAAATCATTTTTCAAGAAAATGATTTTCCACCAAAACAAACGAAGCCTTGATCTAGATAAAGTGAAGTTTCATCTTTACCAAAATGAGTCCTGATCTAATTATTACAAATGGACTTCTCATGGGGAAGATGGTTTCAATAGTTCAACTCCCGATAGTGTGTCCACCCTACCCGAAAAACCATCTAATCCTTGCAAGAACATGGTTTAGATGCATTTGGACATGATCGCTTTGAAAGACCAAGCTATGAAGAGACAAATGCCAAAAATTACGAAGAGACAATGTGATAAAATTGGAGAATCGAATTCTTGACTTGATTGCTGAGAATTTTAAACAAAAGAAGGAGCTACATGCAACAAAGTAAAGGCTTGTTGACACTCAAATGGCCCTTACGGAAACATGAGACAATCTTGTTGAAACTACTAAATCATTGAAGATGTTGGAACAAGTTCGGATTCTTGTGCAAGCTAACCAATCTATTCTCTTTTGCCTTGTTTTTTTCAGCTTATTTTCAGTCCTTATCAAAAAAAAAGTTGAGATAAGTTCAAATAAGTTTAGTTTAGTAAAGATAAGGAGAAATAAGGTTTGATCCTCGGTAACACCTCGCATTTTTATACATTAGTATTAGTCTTTTATTAGATTGTTTTTTCTCCATACTCTGTCTTTACCTTAGAAATAGTCAAAAACCTATTTAGGGGATTCTCACTAGTACCCTCTTACTTTTTGGCCTTTATGGTACAAAAAACTATAATTCGTGTCTCTCTAGTAACCCTATACTAATGAAAAAAATTACGCTAATTAAAAACCTATAACAGCTAATTCCCTGTTCCACGAATACTTTCCTCACACAGCCATGACAGTAGAAGTTTTTGTTTAGGGTTTTGGCGAATTGCTTAACATTTTCTATGAGCATTATACTTATTGTAGTCAAAAGTCATAAGTAAACGGAAATCAATTGCATTTTTACACCATTGAAAAAGTCAAAACTGCGAGGATAATAGCGTAGATTTCCCCACTATTCAAGACAAAATTCTGTCATTATTTTAAAACCGAGTTATTATTCACCACTTTTCATTTTAAGAAAGTAAGGGAGACAGCTTGTATTGAAAGCTTCAATAATTTGATCATGAGCACTCCTTACTCTCTATCCTCTTTCAGTGTTTTATTTACTTGTTCCTTTTGATTTCTTTACTTGTCTTATGCATGGATGAGTCTCTATTTTCATCATGTAAATTAGGTTTTTGTAAATTGTTGATGCTAATGATACATATGCTTAATTTTACTCTTACTTCGATATTTTTTATGATTTGTGAGTACTTTTATGTTTGAGTATGGATGAAACCATCATGTAATTCTTGAATTTGTAAATTAATTGGAGACTTTTGTTTAGGTGATAGTTGATTAAATCCTATAGATGTCTCATGTATGATTCTTATGTTGTACACCATAAATTCCATGATTTACTATTTACTTAATAAAGAATCAAAAGATGAAGCTAAGAATAGGATTTTCTGGCTAAGAAGTTGATTTCCTAATTTTATTAGCCTAAAAATCTATGAGAAAAGGATTGTCGATTAGGAGGTATGTTGACAATGTCTTGATTACTTGATTACTTGATTAATCCATGAGAACCTATTATACATTCATTACTTAAGTACTTCCTTTTTACCTCTACAGAGTAACCTAGATTTTAGTGGTTAGTGTCCAGCAATAATACTTTTCAGACGAACTTCCTCATTTATTTGCTTTATCTCATGATAAATGATTGTGGTTATTATGCCCTGGGTTTCACTTATATAGTCTACTTTAGTAATTAAGTTAGAACTAAATTGTAGTTTTCCTAGCTATCATAGTTGACAATCTTGACATGACACTTAGTGGTGCTTACCTTAGTATTTTTCAAATAGACCCTTACTTGCTTTATATTTAGAATAAAAAGACCTTGTAACTTTTTAATTTTTAATAGGCTCGACGACGGATTATCTAACCTTTCGCTATTAGTAAGTACTCCCCTTAGTTTTGACCTAGTGAGCTTTCTTTACGTTGAGTTAGCCCGGACAAGAAATCCACTTTACATCCTCTACAAATCTACTCGGGGAAAAGGTCATAAACAATTTTAAGAATGCTGAATTGCTGCTGTAGACGTTTCCTTCTCAACGAACTTCACAAATCAATATCTTTGGTGACTGGTGTGCTGGGTGGGGAGTGTGGCGTCATTAACAGGAAAAATCTGAAACTTAAGATACAAACTTTTCCTTATATACCCGCTACTACAACATTCAGAGGAGCCCCACAAATACCTATCCTACAGATACTAAACACTTGATAGATACAAGGCCGGTGACGAAAACTTTTTTTTAACACTTGCTATGAGGTTTTCAATACATATACACCCTGTACATGATCAGGGGAAAAAGGAAAATTTTAAGGGAGTAAGTAAATACATCCAGGCTCCAGCTGTGGATCAGCATGAGAAATGAGGTATTGGTAACTATAATTTGTGTGGGTTGATATAGTAGACAGCAGCCTCCTACAACTCCAACCTCCAAAGTTGTTAGTCAAGGACTTTGAATAAATTAGAAGTCGAGCAACAAAATATTGCTTCACCCGTAAATGCAACAGCCATCTGCAGCTTCAAGCATTGTACGGTACAAAGATCACCTCAGCATAAATAATGTGTGATCAGAAGCCTGTGGTTGTGTTTTCCATCTATATACTTACAAGTTACAAGTCAAAGCTACAACAGGTGATGAAGAAAAAAATGTATCATGTTATAGATGTTAGCTTATCGTTCCCGACTGATCAATTAATGTACCAATTTGCTCACCACACAAGGCTCTAGATATATTACCGGGTTCAAGAAGATTGAAAACTACAACTGCAAAAAAAAAAAAACACAATTTGATCACTTATTAGAGCCCATAGAGGGAATAGAAGTCTTCAGCAAAAGGTGTGAGAAAGCTACAACATGCAGCACGAAAAAGACGTTAGAAGTAAACATACTATGCACAAACACCAGAAGATTAGAGCGTCTACAATGGTAATATAAAAGGATTAGCTTTCAAATTAATCAAAAGTTCAAGTCAGTAACCGATCATTGGACATTATAGCTCACTTGAGCTAGGTAACCAAAACAAGCAAGCTACTACTCCCAGCGTCCCATAATATAAGTTTTGTTTTCTTTTTGACATTATATAAATGTAACTAACAATCAGGTGTTAAACAATTAAACTTCTTAAACTAACCAGGAATAGCATTCTCTTCACAGAATGTCAAAGCCATCATATCCATCGATGTTGAACCTCTGGAAGCAGCCTCTCTAAAGGAAATGTGCTCAAACGTAATCCCATTAATTCTGGAATTACAGTCATAGATAGCATCGACATTGGTGCCTTTGAGAAGGGCCTGAGCATTAACTGAAAGAAAGGGGACAAAATGATATATTCAGGAAATATAACTGGGTATGAAATGACAGCGAATCATATCATACAACCCAATTCCCCCAACCCAAACATAATGCGAAAACAGAATATTCTGAGAATGTTTCTAGAAAAATGACAGGGGATCGTCAGAACATACGATCAGTTGCTCGTAGAGCTGATGTTGTGTCAGTTGAGAAAAGGGGATTTCCTGAACCACCACCAACTCCACCAAATATCACCACTCTGCCTTTCTCTAAATGTTTGATTGCCCTTTGTCTATTGTATGGCTCACCCACCTCTGGCAATGCAAAAGCAGTTTGAATGCGTGTCTGAACACCCATCTTCTCTAAGGCTGACTGGAGCAATACCGAGTTCATTACAGCTGCCATCATACTACCAAACAGTGTGGAACCATTGTCAGAAAAGGCATTCATTAAAAAAAACAATAGTCTTGTTCAAACGAGCAGACAAAGTAAGCATTGAAATATTTGATTTGGAGCCACTCAGGTGGAACAATTCACATGTTAATCCTGGATGCCTACTACCACTGGCAACAGACATATCAGATAAGGAGATATCTAAAGGAAAGGTGCTGCTTATATCCGTTTAGTTAAATGTGCAATCAATAATGCACTAATCCCAAGGGCTTTGCACATACCATCTTTCCTTCAACATATGCACATACATATGAAGAAACGAACAGAGCAGTAAGAGGAAAGAAACAAATTGAGGAACTAAACGCAGAAAGGGGTAAAGCACAAAAAAAAAATTGACAAGACAGAACTATTAGCCGTCACATTCAAGCAACACACAAGCGCTTCTATTGAGGTAAAGAAATAAAGGGAATGTTGAGGCATGAAAGAGATAATCAATACAATGCTCAGCAGAAAAATAGATACCCAATCTGATATGTAGTGGATCTGTCAGCGCCAGTCGCAGTTACCCATGTATCCCCACAGAAAAAGTTACGGCCGCCAATAACAATTGCAACCTGCCAAAAACAAGCCTTCAACTATTTACATTTACAATATACAATCAGTCTGCAAACACTAAAGATGCTTTCCCAAGGGGGGAGGGGGGACTTCAAAAAGGCAAGATTAATACCTGTACTCCTAAGCGGTAAGCAATTGCAACCTCTCTCGCAATTAGCATTACTACCTAGAAAATTCAAAGATCGATCAGATGTGTAAAAGATTTAACAGTAGCAAATGAACAAAGAAGTATACAGAGAGACCAGCGACATATTAATGGATTCTCCACAACGCTCATCTCCCAAACTCACCACATAAGATATTCTCTTATATGGCTATCCACTTGCGCCATTTGAGAATGACACATTCTTTTCAAGTAGGGAAACTCAGATCGTAAGGATTGCACAAAGATTTGGAGGAAAGTTATGAAGAGCCAAGATCCCACAATACTAGCAGCAGTGCCCAAAACAATAATCTAGGAGTTCTTGATACCCAATGGCAGCAAAGAGACTCATATGCACCTTTTCTGTTGGGAGGAGAGTGGGCTGCTGAGCTAAGACATCGAATATTGTGAATAGCAGTACGATCCACAATAAGTACAGAACTCAGTATCTTCAAAAAGTGAGCCTAGTATTATCAATGGAGAAAAAAAAGGTGTGGACAGCATTGCTAGTAGCCAGTTCACCACACTGAACACAATCTTCTTTGACATATTCGACAAAGAGAATCAAGAATACAACAAATGCTTAGTATGACTAACAGATACAACACAAAAGTGGCTCCAGGAAGGCTAATTCATATGCAGCCTTATATGAATGGCCAGTAGAGAAAAGAGCAAAGAAACAACTACAAATATGTATATATATATAATTATATATATCTATTGGAGTAAGATCAACAATCCATGTCAGAAAATGAACTCCCAAACCCGATAAACATCAGATAGGCTAATCAACAGCAATCCTCATACTGCATCCTATGACCCAAGTACTCAACATGCAGCAACTATCTATCTGTTATACTCTTCCCTCCTAAATACTAAACGAGAATTTTATGTAGTAATGACTAATGATTAATGAAAGAATGCGCAAAGAGAGTAATCCTTCTAAAAAAAACTCCTAAAAATAAAAGCCTCCAGTCACTATGGAAACCGGAAAATGAAATCCATGGCAAACACCATCAAAGTCAATCCATATGAAAGGCCACAATACTCCATGACTGGCTCAAAAGGGAATGCTTTCTATGTCTAGGGTTAGACTCCAATGTCAATCAGACAGACATTGTGGGGCACTGGCTTAAGCTAAATAAACAGGCTCTACATCTTTGCTAAATTATAGGCTCACAAAAACATGTATTATCGTATTGGCTAGCTTATTTCATCATAAGCAGTCTGCAAGGTTGGCATGGTTGTTAGAATCGTGATCTTACTGTAACGATTCTACGATTCAAATATGGTCATACGATTCTACTTACGATTCTATACGATTATATAACTTTCTTTTAACTAACGAAAACTTTACAAATTTATATCAGATTTAGTCATACCAAGAGAGCTATAAATAATACTACCTCCATTTCTAAAAATTGTTACACTTTGACATTTTACACAATTCACATATTTGACTTTGACCATCGTTTGTGATTTATACATAAGAAAAAATATAGTTATAAGGGCTCTTGTTAGATTCCTCTTGATATATAGATTATTAATATCTAGATTTTATAATTTTTACAAATACGTAATTAGATATATAAATGCTACAAAATTTGCATTGGCATGCGTGAAAAGTACAAGTGTAACAATCTTTGAAAAACGGAGGGAGTATACTAATTACCAACAATTCAATGTTTAAACAACCATCATTTTTTTTATTTCGGCCTTTCGAACTTATAATATGAGAGTAATATCTTGATTCTAATATCCGAATCTAAGAGGCCCTTCTGATCCAAAGTAGAATCTCGATTCTAACAATATTAAAGGTTAGCAACAATAAGAAAAGATCTTGCAACAAACCTTAGGGTCAATGTTATGAGGATCATTGCCAGCTAAAGCAGCACCACTGATCTTAAAAACAATCCTCTGCCATTTTGAGTTAGATATAGATTTGGACTTCATGTTATTGACCTGACCCAGCGGTCCAGGTGTTCCCACAGAATATCTGCCCAGATAGATATGCAGTTAGAAACAGAGTATAACACCCATGATCTCAGAGATACCCCGAACATAAGGAATACAAATGAGCCAAAGACAATTATAAGAACAGTTTTCTATAACTCTAAATAGGAAAGGTCAAGGACGCGAAAACAAAAGTGTGTATTTCCTCCGTTTCACAATAGATGCATCATTTGTACTTTCCACGCTTGTCATGCATTATTTCAAATATTAATATCTTTAATTATCAATAAGTAAAATTATAAAAAGTGGATATTAAAAAATACACATTGAGACGAATCTAACAAGATCTCACATGATTATGTTTTTCCTAAAATGTAAATCACTAAAGCGAATCAAAATCTAAACTGTGAATAGTACACAATATGCAAATGATGCATCTATTGTGAATCAGAGGTAGTATATACTTGTATCGCAGCTAAGAGAATAAACATATTTCTCATTGCCTTAGTCATATCCTTCCCACAATTCAAGTAACAAAACTTGACAGTAAGGGTGAGTTTATCCATAAGACTCTTTTCCATATTTCAGACTCTGCCATATCAGCTTTCCACTAACTTTATCTACACTTTAATATTTCAGACTCACATAAAACTCATTCCACTTTTGATCTTTATCCCTAAGACTGCCTTTCACACTCTTCAAGAAATTTGAGCATATTATATTCCAATCTTATTTTTAAATAGTGACACTTGGCATCACTTTATTGGTCATTATTATTAAAGTGAGTCTTAAGGTGAGTCTTGGATTTCTAAAACTCACCTTAAGACTCCCCAAGTCTTAAAGGGAGTTTATTGGTGGTTTTTGATAAGACTCTCCAAAGTCTTATCTTGAGACTCACCTTTAAGACTACCAATAAACTCACCCTAAACAATGTCCCAACGCTCATTATGTCACATCCTACCCATCCATGAGCAAACTACTCCAAGTGTATGGTGCCACTGTATCGAACTCTCCATGTGATGATTAGCATATTTCAAGATAACATGGTGACCCTGTGTCTTAAAACCCAACGAAGTTGTGACATTTCATAAAACTTTTACTTCAATGTAGCTAAAACTGTGTTCTATATCCCTGTCGCCTGTCCCATCTTCCACCTTGTTCGCTTAATCTTGATCATCCCAATTGCCACCGCTAAGGGGATTAGAGGTTTGCCAATGCCAACAAACCCATGATGGGGTTGGGGCAACAAGCAAGTGGTGTGCATTACATAAAAATGTTCTTAGGGTCCTCGTATTGGCAGCAACAAGTGCTGAAGGGAAGAAAGGGAAAGGTAAAAAGGTTAGAGCATGTGCCAAGATATAATTCAGAAGATGAGCTAAAAGAAGACCCTAGCCCATATCGATGTCAATCCTACAAGGTCACCACGTGAATTTCAGGGGGATATTTCACCAAATAAAAAAATACAAGACACAAGGGCTCTACAAAGAAAATTTTCATATCTTCACAAGTTAGACAACAGCACAATCAATAAAGCCATGCAAGCACAAAGAATGTTCTGATCCTGTTGTGGTTACTACTCGTGCTGCTAAGAAGACAAATTAAATGTTGATACAAGTCGAGTCAATATTCGCTCTGCAGTCATCTCTTCTCAATTTGTTGGCACTATGTTCTCTCTTAAATTACCTCGATCATTCTGAAAACTATTTATGCTGCTTCAAAGACAATTGAGAATGTTGATACAGGTCGATTCAATATTCTTTCTGCAGTCATCTCTTCTCAATTTGTTGGGACTATGTTCTCTCAATTAGCTCTCAATCTTCAACTCTCCGCTTGTTTGAAAAGAGCGCATATACTCCAATTCAAAAAAGTTAGAACTTTTGTCCCCGACTCTCTGCTGAGAGTACATGATGCAACATGCAAGCATACCAAACTCTATTTCAATGATACACGCAGTCTTTCTTTTTTTTTAGAAAAGGAGAGAAAACTACGCATGACCTCTAGTCTGGAGGCCAACCTAAAACATCCTTACTGATGAGAAGGGAAAGGTTTACATCAAAAGGGGAAAAGCACAAAACACTAGAACGACTTCCTTGCCCTTTGTTAGCCATGTAATCCGCCACCCTGTTTGCCTCCCTAAAGCAATCTAACCTTCACTATAATACTATCACAAATGCTTATTCTTACTTGTTTAAAGGGAAGATTCTCTTTAAAATCACCAATGCACAACAAATGCCCTTGCTTATTTTCCCCCCTCAACTAGTAGTTACTCCCTGCGTCCCTTTTTAATCCAACAAACTCCATACTCCAACGTTTATAGTATATACAAAACAAACATCTTGTTAGATTCATTTGAACATATAGTTGTCAAATATCAAATTGTATAGATTATTCTAATAAAACAACAACTAGGGCCGATTCGTTATCGTTTTTTATTATTATTATTTTCAAACATGAAACCAGAAAAAGTGGTTTTCAGGTTGTCATTTTTCAAAATCCTCATGATACCAGTAAATTTGACTAATCGTTTATTCATTATAGGACATATAACTTTGAAAATAAATAAAAAAAAACCAAAAAACAAAATATGACAGTGATACCGAAGCGGGCCCTAAAACAATTAGATCACACCATGAAACTTGTAGAAAAAATGGTTACCTCTTATGCTGCCTACTCCCACCAGAACTGCCAATCTTATCCTCGTCGGAAGCGGACTTGGTCGCCGACAAAGAATTCCCGACAATAGCTTCCATCTTCTTAAACCAAGGCCAATGACTAACCTCAACAGCAGCACTAGTCATCCTATGCCTCTCCAACTTATACCTCTTCTTCAAATTATCAACCTTATTCTTACACTGTTCAACACTCTTATTCTGATTCTCACACCTATCACTAACAACACCAGCAACTTCCTCCCAATCTCTCCCCCTCAGATTCCCCCTATTCAATTGCGTATACTTATCCGTATAAGCATCCAACAAACACTCTATCGCCGCATCACTCCACTCTTCTCTATCTTTTCTATACTCTCCGGCGCCGGAAACTATACTTTTCGTCCTCTTACAGCTCCCGTCGCTAAGATCGTCTCTCTGTGCGTCTTTCTCCTTCCGTTTCTCGATCGAATCGGAACAAACCCTAGGGATTTTGGGATCGGGAACTGAGTCGAACTCGGATGACTCGTAAGGGTTGACATCGAAGACGGTGGCGTTTTCGGAGGTGGCGGCGGAAGAGACCTTAACGACGCCGTTTGAGGTGGCGGAATAGCGGTGGTGGTGAGAGGTGAAGTGGTGGAGGTGGTGGTGGTTGTGGTGGTCGTCGGTGGAGAGGATAGAGAAATCGTCGTCACAGGAAGCCATTGGAGAGAGAAAGATGAGGTGTGACGACGTTAGTGTGAGAGAGGGAGATCCGTTTGGTGGAGTTTAATGGAGGCGTGACGGTAGGGGGGGAAATGGAACTGGAAACGTTACGGCTTGTCACGGTTGCCGTTAATGATAAGGGAAATCATGATGAATTGATGGAGTGAGGATGAGGGTTGGGTCTTGGGTGTGGGTCCCGCTACGTGGAGGAGAGAGACCCTTGCTGTTACTGTTAATGTTAATGTTACTGTTACTGTTACTGTTACTGTTACTGTTACTGTTACTGTTACTGTTATTTGTTTTTATGGTAACAAATAGGGTGTTACTAAATATAGCCCGTATTTACTATCTCACAGCCCGTATTTTATAGCAAATTGTCCAAAATACCCTTATTAAATATAATTATGTCCGGTTTTTTTATAAAAAAATCCAAAAAAAAAATTATTTTTTAAAAAGTTTCAAAAAACATTTAAAAAAAAAATTTTTTAAAAAAATTGAATTTTCACGGAACCGGATGGAGTTTCCGGTACCGTGTACCGAAAAGTCAATCCGGTACCGTGAAAATCCATTTTTAAAAAAAAATTCAAAAAAAAAAAAAATTTTTTTAAAATTTGAATTTTCACGGCTGTACCGGAAAGTCAATCCGGTACCGTAAAAATCCATTTTTAAAAAAAAAAATTCAAAAAAAAAAAAAAAAATTTTAAAATTTGAATTTTCACGGAACCGGATTGACTTTCCGGAAAAAAAAATAAAAAAAATTTTTTTATAAAAAAACTGATAATTTCACGGAACCGGATTGACTTTCCGGTACCGTGTACCGGAAATTCCATCCGGTTCCGTCAAAACTGATAATTTCACGGAACCGGATGGAATTTCCGGTACACGGTACCGGAAAGTCAATCCGGTTCCGTGAAATTATCAGTTTTTTTATAAAAAAAATTTTTTTTTATTTTTTTAAAAGGAAGTGAGTAAAGGAAGAGGGGCAATTTAGACTTTTATACCCCGTATTTATACGTATACGGGCTATGAGCTAGTAAATACGGGCTGTGTTTAGCCGCACACTAACAAATATACCACCTTATGACCTTAAAAAAGGTACGAAACTACGAAGTGCTCTTTGACTTTGAGATTGTTCACGTAAGTTTTAGACATATTCAATTTACGATAATTTATAGAGAAAATTATAAGAAAGCATTTTTAAAATGTGAAGAGCTAAATCACGCCCGCAAAAATACAAAAAACGCCCACACTAGATAATGTAAAATATCAATTTACCTTCTACAAAAATAAAACCTCCTTCCCTCCCTCTTCCCCATTCCCTTTCCCTCTCTCTGTCCTACTCTGACAAAGCCTAGCCGCCCACTAACTCCGGCAATGAAGCCGCCGACGTTGCACCAAAGTCTTTCCTCTCCCGTTGTCACACTCTGGTAACAAAGGCACCGCTGTCTAACCATGAGTTGCGCTGCCAGAGACCTTTACATTCTTCCCCGCCGCGCCGTGCTCCATGGGCACAAAGAAGTTATTAGTTTAGATGGGAAAAAAATAAGCCCATAACCGGCCCACTGAACCGGTTCCTCCATGGGAGAACCAGTCCTGGGAACCGGTTTCCCTATGAGAAGACCGGTTTTCAGGGACGGTTTTCCCATGGAGGAAACGGTTCTTAGGAATGGTCCTCCCATGGAGGAAACGGTTCTTAGGAATGGTCCTCCCATGGAAGAAGCGGTTTCTAGGAGCGGTTCACTGCTTTGTTAAGACCTTACTGTTTATTTGAATGTTAGGCAGGTGCACAATGAGCAATTTGTTCCTGCGAATAATTCGATGAGCAATTAGCAGGAACAGAGCATGCCGATGTTACGTATGACTAACTGCATATGATTATAATCAATGGGTACTAATTACTAAACTGCATATGATTGCCTATTCCATGGGTACTAAACTTCATATGATTATAATCATCAATGAGTATTAAACAATTGATTATGATTGATGAGGCAAGTGCACGACATATTGGACTAGAGGAGTATTTGGTGGGTGTAGGAATAAGTAGGATGGTGGGTTTTGGAATGTTTAAAGTAATTAGGGTATATTAGTCTTTTTAATTATAGGTCCTTTTTCACAAAGTTGTCAATTTTAAAGGTCCTTTCTCACAATTTTCTCTAATTTATATGAATTTATCTAGCTAATTTTCCACAGTTGTTTCATTTATATTTGTTTTGGTAAGTTTAATAAATAGATACTAATTTTGATATTTAAAAATTGACTTAGCCACTTCTCCTTGTAAATATCAAATGAAAATAGTGTTAGTGTTTTTTTGGCTCATCGAATAGTCAGCCAATTAACTAAGGTAAAGACAAAAATACCTTTCTTGCATAGTAACTCAAAAATAGGGGGTCGCGGTCAATTGGGATTCCCCAACATCTTATTCTAATATGAGGTATTCTCTACTATCAAAGTTGTAGTAGTCATATGGTAATCAATTCCTACCTAACTCACAAAATTCTCTTCTTTTGGTATAATACAAATTTCTCTTGCTTAAATCAACACTTACATCAGCATTCCCACAAACAACTCCAGTCATCTTACTTAAGCATCGAAGGGGCTTCTCCTGGGAACCCCTGGGTAGTTATTTCTCTATTTTACAAGTATCATATGTCTCGCACGTGACTTGAGTCAGACAGCACGAGGTCCCCCAAATCATCATTTATTCTCTCTTAAGTTTTTAAGCATAAACAGTTTTTGCGTTGTATGTGGTGGATAAGATCATGTCAGCTAACAAAAAGCCCAAGCAACGCAAACCCCCTGTAGCGGATGAGGAGCCCATCATTAAAGAAATTTAGCAGCCTTTGGTGAATGGTCATAAGGACAAAACAATCAACCACAGTTGGACCGACATGGGGAACTCCACATCACTAGGCATGATCTTGAGCACCTTGAGGCTCTCGTGAAAGCTACTGGGGGGAACTAACGTCAAACTGAATGCTCGATCCTCTCTACCTCCTAATAATGGGTTAAAGCTATCAAATCTCTCAAATAATAGATATAGTGTTCAAACTGAGTAAAAGTAGGAACGTAAGTAACCATATCACTAAAATCTCAACAACCAATTCACAAATTACTGACCAAGTAGTACTTGGTCTAGTGAAAAGGATTATACCCTTCCAACCTCAAGGTTGGGGGTTCAATCCCCACTAGGGGCACTTTGAGGATAGGGATTTCCCTTATCCTCCCCCCTACTCTCAAGTGCCTGGCCCAATAGGACCCTAGCGGGGTCCGGACCACTTCTCCTTACCAAAAAAAAAACACAAATCACTTGAAAAGGAGACTTATTTTTCATTAATCTAAGCTCAACATCACAAGCAAATTGACTAAAACATGATATTAGCGAATAAAAAAGGTAAGGAAACTTGGCTAATAGACTCAGCATCAGATTCATCAATCTTCACTTTCTCAAGGGATTTATTTTCAGAGCTTCACTATAAGTAGATCCACTCATTCCACCTTTTTTAGGGTTTGTTGACGTATATTGAGACCCGAACACCATTTTTCTCTTTTTCAATTTGAACTCCACCACTAGTTTGATCTTTAAGCTCAGTTGATACTTCAGTTTATGATGAAGGAGATGGAGAACAAACCTTGCACAACTTATTAAGGACTAAAACGGAATCCTTCACATTCTTTACTCCACTTACAATTAAGATAATCTGAACAAGAATATTCGAATTGTGAAAATGTTTTAAAGAAGAGTGAGATAACTCGTAACTCATCGCAAGTCACTTTGAAGAATCGAAGTTAAGATTTTAAGTCGAAAATTTAAAATAATCAATCTATCTGGGCTGCTAAGCGTGTGCCACGCATAATTAGGCTTCTATTGGCTTATTGAGCCGATTTGACGTTAAGGTTTAAACTAAGACCGTTTTATAGTAAACCAACTCAATATTAAATATTTAATATGGAGAAAATTTGGGATAAATTGAATAAGGGTATTTTGGGTAAAGACACTATGTAAAACGAAAATTTTACAACCGTTAATTATGTGCTAAAATTGATTGAGCTAAAGAGTGCATGTGGTTATACAAGAGAATCTAAGCTGATTAAAAATTTTCATAAACAATGTCGTAGATTATTAATATTTGATATGCACGTCATATTCCAAATTAAAATCATTTGTATTGAGATCTTTAAAATTTTTAATGATTATGATAAGTCTACTTTTATCTTGACGGGAATAAGCCTATTCATTATGTCAATGTTGAAACCAATTTAGCGCATGCATCGCGTGCATATAAAACTAGTAAAAATTATATGAACTTATTTTTTCTAATAAATAATTAAAATAATAAAAATTTATTATTTCATATAAAAGAATGGGGCCTAAGCTCTTAATTCCCTATCGGTGTTACACAGGACAAATGGTTGTGATAATTAATGATAATACTTAATTTAGTAAGTTGACTAGCAAAACAAGAGAAGTAGATTCGACTCCAAGTGAGTGAGGAAGCAGAATTACCAAGTTTAAGCCGATTCTCTCTTCTTTAGACAAACTCGAAAGTCGAAAGAGAGAGAAGAGAAGAAAGACGAGGGAGAACGTAAGGAATTTCACCGCTGTAGCGGCACAGAATAACACCGCACAGACGATGTTGCTTCACTCACTCTCTTCTCTCAATTTCATTTCACCTTCTTCAATTGTAAGTCTGTTGGTCCTCTAGAACTATAAGTTTACTACAAGAGGGGGGTGAATTGTAGTAAAGATAATTATAGACTATTTTTGCGGAATTAAAAAACTTAGAAAGAATTAAAGAGAACTTAAAATTATGAACACAAGAAATGCTTTTAAACAAGATCTTATTCCAATATTCTCTAGGAATAAATCTTAATCCTTTTATTTATATTACTAATTACACCCTATTATAAACAACACCTCGCTCTGTTCCTTTAGGAACTGGTTCCCAGTCAACTTGTTCCCCCTGAACACGTGACTTTCTCTCTTGACTTCACTCGAAGTCTTCTCTTTCTCTTTCTTCTCTTTCACTCTTAAAATTAGAAATTTCTCACAAAATTTCACTCACCCCAAACTATGATTTATGGATTACAATAAAGAACAGTTGAAGAGAGAAAACCGAAGTTAAACTTTCTAAAAAGATTACACAATTAATTTGGAAAGTCATAAGAACTAAAACTGTTGTTCTTCAAAGATTATATAGCTGTGTTGTTCTTCAACGGTCTTCTTCAAAGCCTAAGTAGTGGACGCATGAATTTAGCCACGTTCTTCCACTTTCATAGCCGTTATGGATCATGCTTAGACCACGATCCATAAACTTCTCTTGCGCTGCTGAATAGGTCATTAGATTCTCCATGATCTTCTCTAAAGTGGTTGAATGAGTCTTTGGCAGTTAGAGTTGTTGGACTTGGATGTGCAGTTTGTTAGACTTGGTTGTGCTTCCTAGAATCTAGGACCTCGCTGCTATTGCTCCAACAGCCCATCATTTTAGCCTCGTAAAATGCGCCACTTATTCTTGTCCTGTAATTCAACAACAAACTCAACTAACATTATGGAATCTAATATTCAAATATCCTATTTATCCTAAATAACTTAATTTTGGTTAATACTAAACCAATTCTCCATAAGTTATTTTAGGTCTAATAAAATAAATAAATAATAATACTTTGTAAATAATAAAATACATAAAACTAATTAAAAACTACTTTATTTGTCATCATCAAAATAACGAATATTACAATATTCCCCGTTTTTGATGATGGCAAATAAGTTGGCTAAAAAAAATTCTATGTCTAAGTCTAAGTCTATCCTATTCTAAGTCTAAAGGGACTAACTCAATTAGGACTAGGAACTAGATCCTCAAGGAACAGAGACAAGTAGAAAGGCTATAGGAACTAAGTCAGACCAGAAAATATTTTATACAGCCAATTCTTTTCCCCCTTTTGTTATCATCAAAACTAAGAGATGTACCTGCAGCACTAGAGAGTCAACAGTCTAGGCATCAATTAAAGTAGCTCAAACATGCATCTCATAATATTAGCCATCCAAACACAAGCAAGTGCGAGAAGAAATAGCATATGCAAAGCAAAAAGATCAGATTGAGCATATCACAAGAGCAAAGGAAAGAGAGAAGGAAATGTTCAGGTCGTTATGTGTCAAAAGAAGACACACAAAATAAAAGAAAGAAAAGAAAAATTATTCAACCAAATATTACAACCCAAAAAAAATTATCCAGTGAATCAAATGTTTAAAGAGGGGGGGGATTTAGGATTTGGTGCGTTTGAAGATGTCGGAGACCACATAATCAATCTTGGAGAGCACAGCATCCACCTTGTTCCTGATCCCGTGTCTGCCTGTTTGATGGCTGCTAAGGTCTCCTGCTGCTGTGAGTCAAGGGTGGCAACTGACTTTTCCATCACATTGATCCTTGTATGCTTGAGGGTCAGGGACTCCTTGATTTCCCTCAACATCCCATGAAGCCCAGTGGTAGAAAGGATAGGAAAATCAACAACAGTTGAAGGAACTGGATCCTCATCCAGATTTATCATCTCAGCAGTACCTGGATTATGTTCCTTGAGAGACTTACCACCATCCAGTCTTTGACTCTCCCTGATAGACCCCCCAGCAGCTTCCTCAAATAACTTTCTCTTGTCCCAGTCTCAAGCTTAGTCACTGTAGCCTCTCCCTCAAATTCCAATTTCCCACCAACCACCCTCAAACTTAGTCTAGTCAAAGTCTCCTTAGTAAGGTAGTTCTCAGGTTCAAGGGCAAAGGAGGGGCAGTCAGACAATTTGACTTTGTTTTTCTTTAGGATTGTGGTGATCAGGTTTCCATATCCCACTTTGGTATTGTGAGATATGCAATAGGAGAGATGAAAGAGCATTAGAGCGGGAAAATTTATCTTGATGTTTTTGGCTAGACAGTACATGATAGAGAGGTCCATGAGGTTTGCTTGGGTTCTTTTAGAAGATCTGGGAAAAACAAAGCGCCATACAAATTGAAACAGAAGCTTGTGAAAAGGAGAGAGGTCTTTTTGGTCTATGGACATAGGGTTAGGGTTTCCATGAAAGAACTGAAGGATTTTTTCATTTGAGACTCCATTGATGTTCAATTTTTCTTTCCCCTTGACATATTCCTTGTACCCATCTGAAGGTACCTCAAACCACTCACTTAACTTCTTTTCGGTAAAGGTCACCACACATCCATTTACTAGACTAACACACACACCTTCTGTTATATTAAAGTTTTCGCAAAAAGCACTCGTTTCCTCCTCATATAATCCTTCATCTATACTTACTAATTTCATCCATTTTTGAAACTTTAAAAGACTCAGAAAATCATTCCACTTTATTTTCTTGCACCATGCAAGATCAACACAAAATCCAACAAGAAATTGAGAAGATTTCAATTTCTTACCCCTTTTGTAGGAATCTGAATGTCTCTCCCTTAACTACTTTCTTGATCCTCGTCGTCTTCCTCAGGCTTAGGAGATACCGCTTCAGTTTTCGAAATGGGTTCTTGAGAATGTGCAGAATCGTCATTTGGGTTTGAGGATTCTTGGTCACTGTGCTCTTCCATGGAAGAGGTTTTTCCGGCTGGGCAATTTTCTTGAATTCTAGAGGCTGATCTTTTAGGTGCCATTGTAGAGAGTAGGAAGTATGAAGAGAGATGGAGGAAGAGAAGATGAATAGTGAAAATTGGAGTGGGTCAGTGAAAGTGGTCAGTGAAGTGATGTGTTGGGTATAAGAAATAATGATGAGACGTGTAGAAATGAATGTGAAGGGGTGTGAGTAAGTGGGTAATGCTTGGGTTAATGTGTTTCATTTAATGCTTTCCCTCTTTTAAATTAGATTAACTGAATTAAGTTTTTCAGTTAATAAAATGGTTGATACAATGAATCAAGATATTTACACAAATAGGAGGAGAGAGAATAAAAATTTGAGAGAAAGAAAAAGAAATAAAAATTGCTCTTGTGTACACGGACCTTTTAAACAATACAAGCATTTCAACTTAAGTACTCTATATATGTGCATGGACAATAAGGATAATATTTAAAGACAGATGTGAGTCCTTAGACATGACCGTAGGTGTATGAAATTTAATTCATGAAGATTGCAGGACACTCTTAGAAATGACTAGTACATAGGGTTCAAATCATATAGGCCATTTTATACTATTCTGATCATTCCTAGTTCCAAGCGAATCTTTTCAAATCTGTCCCTAGATAATGGTTTGGTAAGAATGTCAGCAATTTGATTTTCTGTAGGGCAAAATTCAACTTTGACTAAACCCTTTTCAACATAGTCTTTCAAGAAGTGGTGCCTCATGTGAATGTGCTTGACTCTTGAATGGTGTACTGGATCCTTGGAGATGCATATGGCACTGGTATTATCACAAAAGATAGGAACACATTTAAATTAGTACCAAAATCACGTACCTGTTGCTTGATCCACAGGACTTGGGAACAACATGCAGCAGCAGCAGCTACATATTCAGCTTCACCAGTTGACAAGGCAATTGTATGATGTTTCTTGGAACCCCAAGAAACTAAGCTTGTTCCTAGGAACTGGGCACTTCTAGAGGTACTTTTGCGATTGACCAAATCTCCAGCATAGTCAGCATCAGAGTAGCTAACTAGATCAAATATATCACTACGAGGATATCATCACTTCCTTTCAAATACCTAAGAATCCTCTTGACAACTATCAAGTGAGATTCCTTAGGATTTAATTGGAACCTAGCACATAGACCAACACTAAAGGAAATATCAGGCCTACTTGCTGTTAAATAAAGGAGAGATCCAATCATACCTCTGTATAATTTCTGATCTATTGATTTACCATTAGGATCTTCATCCAACCTTGTTCCTGTTCCTATAGGAGTGTGGTTGATTTTAGCTTGTTCCAGTCCATATTTCTTTAGCAGTTCCTTAACATATTTTTGCCGATGAATCATTGTTCCTCTTTCAGTTTTCTTGATTTGCAAACCAAGAAAGAAGTTCAATTCTCCCATCATGCTCATTTCAAATTCACTGCTCATTAAGTCAGCAAAAACTTTGCATAGAGAATCATTAGTAGCACCAAAAATAATATCATCAACATAAATTTGTACTACTAAAATGTCTGTTCCTTTTGATTGAAGGAACAAGGTTATGTCAACCTTGCCTCTAACAAAATTATGAGCAAGTAAGAATTTAGAAAGTCTTTCATACCAAGATCTAGGAGCTTGTTTCAGCCTATATAGAGCTTTATCTAGCTACCTGGTTCGGAAGATCAGGATTTTCAAATCCTGGAGGTTCTTCCACATAGACGTCTTCCAATAAATATCCATTTAAAAATGCACATTTAACGTCCATCTGGTACAACCTAAATCCCATAAAAGCTGCAAATGTTATTAAAATTCTTATTGCTTCTATTCTAGCTACTGGAGCAAAGGTTTCATCGAAGTCAATACCTTCTTGTTTATTGTAACCTTTTGCTACGAGTCTGGCCTTGTTCCTAATTACAGTACCATGTTCATCTAGCTTGTTCCTGAAGACCCACTTTAACCCAATTACCTTCTGATTCTTGGGTTTGGTCTCTAAGTGCCATACCTTGTTCCTTTGAAATTCATTCAATTCCTCTTGCATGGCATTTATCCAGTCAGACTCTAGCATTGCTTCATTATGATCTCGAGGCTCTATCATAGATAAGAAGGCTTGGACAGCACATAAGTTTTTGAGTTGAGATCTAGTTTGAGTTCCCTTCTCAATGTCGCTTATGATCAAATCTAGGGAATGTGAGTTCTGGTGCTTCCAAGGTCTTGGTTCAGATCTACTTGTTCTTGTTCCTTCAACTTGAGGTTCTTCAGTTTGTTCGTTCTCTGTATGCATTTCTTCTGCCTGTATTCCTGCATCAGTTGTTCTTCCATTTACCTATTCCTCTTGAGGAACAGGCTCAGGAACACTGTTAGTTCATTTTCAGGAAAATGTTTCCTAGATGTACCTGCAGGAGTCAGTTCCTCATCAAGATTGTCAGTCTCTTGAGGATGAGTTAACCCAATTTCAAAATCATTTTCATAACATGGTTCCTGCAGTGAGTCGGTTTCATCAAAGATAATATGGACACTTTCCTCTACACACATTGTTCTCTTCTTATATACTCTATACGCCTTACTATTTAAAGCATATCCTATAAAAACAGCTTCATCACTTCTAGCATCAAATTTTCCTAAATTGTTCTTACCATTGTTGTGTACAAAGCATCTACATCCAAAGACTCTAAAATAAGAGATATTTGGCTTTCTTCCCTTAAGCAGTTCATAAGGAGTTTTCTTGGTGATAGGTCTAAGCATGACCCTGTTGATGATGTAACATGCAGTGTTCATAGCTTCTGCCCAAAAAGTCTTTGGGAGATTGCTAGATATAAGCATTGTTCTAGCCATATCCTCTAGAGTCCGGTTCTTTCTTTCAACTACACCATTCTGTTGTGGTGTCCTAGGAGCAGAGAGGTTGTGATCTAATCCTTCATAGCTGCAAAAATCATCAAACTTGGAGTTTTTAAACTCCGTGCCATGGTCAGATCTTAAGTGTTTTAATTTAAAGCCACAGATCCTTTGAACTTTCTTGGCAAACGTTATAAATTCATCAAACGTTTCATCTTTGCTATGAAGGAAGATTACCCATGTAAATCTAGAAAAATCATCAACAGTAACTAATACATATCTCTTACCTGACCTGCTTTGGATTCTCACAGGGCCACAAAGATCCATGTGGATCAGCTCAAGTGGACTTTGAGTGCTTACCATTTTCTTGGATTTGAACGAGGATCTGACTTGCTTCCCTCTTACACAGGCTCCACAAACTCCATGGCTTGATCCTTTTATAGTTGGTAAACCAACTACTAAGTCTTTACCACTCAGTTTATGAAGCATTGTAAAGCTTGCGTGACCACACCTTTTATGCCAAAGGTTTTGATCATCTTCTAGTACACTAAGACAAGTTAGATTGTTCCTAGGAACAAGGTTCAGGTCAACAACATAAGTGTTTCCCTTTCTTGTTCCTTCTAGTATCTTGGTTCCTGCAATGGTGTCACTTACCACACAACATTCATTAGTAAATTTCACATTGTTTCCTTTGTCACAGAATTGAGAAATACTAAATAAATTATGTTTTAAGCCATCGACTAAAAATACATTATTAATGGAAAGTGACAAAGATTTCCCAACCTTACCTATACCTACTATGTTACCTGTTAGGTTGTCTCCAAAGGTCACAGTTCCTCCTTCGTAGACTGAAAGTGAGAGAAATTTGGTTTGTCTCCTGTATGTGCTTAGAACAACCGCTATCGAGTTACCATAGGTTGTTCCCCCTCACTTTAGTCTGCACCTACAGTAATTAGTCAGTGGTAGGAACCCAGTTAGACTTGGGTTCCTCTGTTGAGCATGAGTTCCTCTTAATCTTCCACTCTTGCTTCACTAAGCGAGTGTTCATTTCAATCTGTTCCTCTTTGGTGGAACAGGCAGACACTAAGTGTCCACTATTCCCACAGTAGGAACAGATTCTGTTGCTTGGCAGATCAACATATTTTTTAT
This sequence comes from Patellifolia procumbens, assembly GCA_947645195.1. Lineage (NCBI taxonomy): Eukaryota > Viridiplantae > Streptophyta > Magnoliopsida > Caryophyllales > Amaranthaceae > Patellifolia > Patellifolia procumbens. Next base: position 23,262 of record CANSGD010000379.1, read on the forward strand.
GTTTGTTCCTCTTGTTATAATTGAATCCTAGTCCATTCCTTCCTTCATTTTTATATTTTTGTATCCAACTAACTGGATCAGGAAGCTTGGTTATTGAAGATTCCAATTTCCTCTTCAGTACCATATATTCATTTAGCACAGATTCATGCTCAATTTTCAATTTTTCAAAGTCGTTACTGGTACTGTTAGAGGAACTGGTTCCTTCAGGAACAACTAGTTTCAATTCTGCCAAAGCAATATTCAAGAAGTAGTTATCATTTTTCAGTTTTTCATATGCTTCTTGAAAACCACGGTATTTATCAAAAATATCAAAGAACTGTTCCTCAATTTCTGAATTTAGCCTTTTAAACAAGTTTGTGTGTTCCTTGGTAACTTTCAAAGCCTTCTCCATAGTCTCCTCTCTTATGCAGATTGCCTTGTAGTTATCAAGAGTTTCCAAAAGTAATTCAGTGAGTTGGTTCTTATTTAATTTTGATAATTCCTCTTCAACAACATTAAAGTTTACCTGATTGTTAGGTACGTCCTCTTCATCATCTGATTTTGCCATCAGACATAGCTGAGCAGTTTCATCCTCAGGCTGTTCCTGCTCCTCATCAGAATCTGATTCTCCCCAGACTGCTACCATAGCTTTTCTCATTTCAGTTTTAGAGAAAGGCTTTTGCTGTTCCTTGCCCTTGAATATGCCTTTTCCTTTCTCGTTTTCCCACAAAGGACAATCCTTTATGAAGTGATATGGACTTCCACATTTATGGCAGCTCAGCTTTGAGGTTTTTCTTGTACTTTCCCTTTATAGTTCTTGTTGAAGAACTTTTGAATTTCTTAACTATCAAGGAAGCTTCATCTTCACCAGTTTCTGATTCATCTTGTTCTTCAGACTTGAGAGCTAGGGACTTAGATCTGCTGGAGTCAGAGTCATGAGTTCCTAAATGCAACTCATGTGTCATCAAGGATCCAACAAGTTGTTCAATGTTGAATTTGGTGAAATCCTTGGTTTCTTGTAGAGCTGTCACCTTGGCCATCCACTTCTAATCTTGTGGAAGACTTCTCAGAACTTTGCGTACCTGTTCCTCTGGAGAAATAGTTTTTTCGTAGAGAGTCAAGTTCATTTATGATATTTGAGAATCTTGTAAGCATATCATGAACTGGCTCTTTAGGATTCATTTGAAATAACTCATAGATATGCATGATCATGTCTATCTTTGATCTCTTGACCTCGCTTGTTCCTTCATGTGTGACTTTTCCCACATCTGCTTTGCACTCTTGCATCCCATGACTCTATTTTGTTCATGAGGACCAAGACCACAATGTAGAATTTTCTTGGCCATGTTGTTCATCTCCATTTTCTCGAAGTCTTCTTTGTCATACTTTGAAAGCGGCTTTGGAATTAGCTCGCCTTCTTCATTCTTTTCGGTAACTTCAAAGTCACCTACCTCAATTACTCTTCAGACTTGATAGTTTTCTGCCTTGATGAATATTTCCATCCTATTCTTCCAATAGGGATAGTGTTTACCATTAAACATTGGAGGACGTTGAGTAGAGTATCCCTCATCAAGCTTTTCTCCTGTTGTATTCACGTTCTCTAGGATCTGCCTCCTTAGTGTGAGCTGTTTCAGGAGGAACAAGCTCTGATACCAATTGTTGGTCCTATAGAACTACAAGTTTACTACAAGAGGGGGGGTGAATTGTAGTAAGATAATTATAGACTATTTTTGCGGAATAGTTGGTCACTTAATGATTGGCTCTCATAACTATATTTTATAAAAAAAATTAAAAACATGAAAACAAAATAAACCCCCTCCCCCCGTAAAAACGCTCTTCTCGACCCCTGCCACATCTCTCATCTCTCTCTCCATTCTCGTTATCTCCCCAAAAAATCTGAAAAATGTCGGAAAATCCTCCATCTCCGATGATTTTGGAGGAGAGTTCGAACATTGAAGATGGTGACGGTGGTGGTGTAGATTTCAGACTTTGAAGATGCATATTCGGGTGGTGGGTTTTCGGTGGTTATCGATGGTGGAGGTGGTTTATTGGTGGGTTTTTGGTGGTAATCGAGGGTGGGGGTAGGTTATTGGTGATTTTCGATGAGGAAGAGGTGGTTTAAGTGGGGATGGTGTGGTTGTTGGGTTGATTGTTTCGGCCAGGATGGTGGTAGTATTTTAGGCGGATTTCGGTGGTGGTTTTCCGTGAGGAAGAGGTGGTTGCAGGGTGTTGGTGGTGTTGTTGCCCGTGGTTGGTGGTGATTTGGGGTTTGATGGAAGTTTCAAGGTGGGTGACGGTGGTTGTGGTGGCTGGTGATGGTGGTTGTGGTTCGTGGCTGGGAAAGGAAAGAAGGAGGAAGGTGGTTTTGTGGCTGGAGGAAGGGAACGAAGGTGGTGGTTGTGGGTGGGGGGTGGCTGTATGCCTGTATGTGGCGAAGGGGAGGGTGGAGGGTTGGCAGTGGATGGGGGAGGGGAAGGTTAATTATTTTTTTAAATTTTTTATTATATAATTAATTAGAATTAAGATTTTTAATTAAAAATTACCTTTTGTTCAGGTTACCGGCAACTTGTCTTATCTAAAATAAATGGGGTATAAAGGTTGCACTATTCCAGAATAATCGAAAGGTTGCTTTATTAGAAGCAAATTTTCCAAATATTATTGGGCGAACTTTTGAACTAAGTTTTTCATGTAAATATAAGGATTATAAAAATAGAATATTGAGTTTGAAATTCTTGAGTTAAACAATAAAAACGTTGGGGGTATCAGTCTATACTTAGTAATCACATAACTAGGGAATAATGTATTGAAACTTCTTTGTCATGGATTTACTTAAAAACGTGACCCAAAATAATCAAATCACAATTGTTTACTCTTGACTGAGTTTTACGGGATAAGATTATTCTAGAAAAACAATAACTTTTTGTATCACGTGTACTTTTAATTTGCCCGAACAATTGAAATTTCACGTGCATTTTGCACGGGTCTAAATACTAGTATGAATACTACAATATTCCTTAGTTAACCAATATTACAAGAAAAAAACAAATGTTAAACAACTTATTTTTATAGTAGTATTTCCTGGAAAAGAAAAGTAATAATGAATAAAGGAAAAAATTAATTTACTTAAAACTACACTTAGTTTGTTGATTCGCCAATTAGCATATAAGAAAACGGTAAAAAAACGGCAACGGCGAATAAAATGGAAAAAAACCGAAAAAGGGAAAAACATTTAAACGAGAATTTTAACCAAAAAATTAGATTTTAACACCCAATTTTCCGATACATCATTATAAATTGGATTAGTGTTTCTAATAGGTATCCTTAATTCTCTCATGATCTCATCTCTTAAACCTATTTGTTCCAAAAAAAAAAAGTAAAAAAAAGTGACCCCTTCCAAATTTGTAGTGTGAAAACAAACAAACCTTCCTTCCCCAGGTGCCCCATCCTTCTATTCCTTCATAAATCATAACCCTCGTCCCTTGTTTAGTCGCTCCTCAGTCCTCACCTTTGGTCTCCTGCTGCCGCTAGCACTTTCGCCGGCAGAGTTTCGCATGAAGTGGTAACTGGTAAGGTACGTTAGTTTGGGTTTATGAATGTGTAACGCAATGCAATTTCTGCACTTAGAGATTTCATCTGCTTCTAAAATTGAGCTTCCTATTCCTATTCCTATTCCTAACTGCAAGTATATTAATTAATTTGCTGTAATTTGATTATTTTGGGCTTTTAGGGCGCCAGTTCCACTGAAAATCCGCCCTTGATTAGAATGATGATTATGGAATTAAATGCCTAATTAGTTATCATGATTTTTTCAAATCCTGTAATATTGGATATATCATAGAAATACGATTGTATTGATTATGAATGATAGAAACCTAGACTGATAGAAATGTTAAATGATGGTGATTTTGGATGTTTTAATTTTTATGTATATTGATTGTTGGAACGACTTTGAACACACATGGTTCAATCGGGGGATCCGGCACTGTCTTATGGAGCTCCACACCAAGTCAATTTTGAAAAGATTCAAGTATGCTAGTTGTTGAAGATCTTCATTGTTGACCAATTTGTCTTATTTGGAGACATAAAGTGCTAACGTGCGTCTGGAATGTGGATTGTGGAGGCAGTAAAATCGGAGGTAATGGAGGCTGTTAGAGGTTCTTAAGCTTCCCGTGGTTTCAATAAGGAGTCGGTTTTGTCATGATCATTGAAATCTTGATTCCTTTGATTCAGGTCATAGGATCGAAAAGATCCTATGATTTCTAATTAGATGTGACTTGTCTCGACCTTAATTAGATCTTTAGACAGTCCTGCGATTCTACCTCGACTACTGTCACTGAATCTAATTGGAATTTGCATACTAATGACTTTTAGCCCTGCCACATTTTGGCGCAGCTGCAAGGAAGGGAGGGGTAGTCAAGCAGGGATTTTTTTTCAAAAGTGAAATCCACTGTCTTTTGTGGTGGTGGTTGGCTTAGTAGGGGATTGTGCTCGCTTAGTACTGCTGCAAGATCAGACTTAGTGACAAGCGAGATGGTCGTCGGATGGCTTTTTCTAGGTTGCATTTTTGTCTTGGGAGTCATCTACATTTTGAGTGTATAGAAGACTAGTAACATAAAGCGACAAGTAGCATTTCTTAAACTAAATGGTGGGTTGGGCATGGTTTGCGTAGTGACTTTGACGAGGACTGGGATCATTGATCTGAATGTCCGTTTAGATTTTTCGGATGTTAGATTTTCTCGATGAGAATTTTGAATTTTGATGATAACTCTTTAAAGTGTCTTATGTTACTTCTGTGCTGCTGTGAGTCCAAGGCCTTGAACAACGTGATCCGGGGGATGTTCAACGTCCGTACTGGAACAGGGAGGAAATGCAACCCAGGTCGCCGGCGGTCCCATTCCCCGTCGTTAATGGCCACTTCCTCTTTATGTTGACCTTGGAATGAGAAAATGAATGGACTTGGCAGTTGGCATAAACTTTGGATCTACAATTGCTTTTGAAACCGACTGAACTAGTAACCAATACATTAGGGCTTTTCATCATCTTGTAGGACTAGTCCAATGGTGCATTTTTAGCCTCCAACCACCTTGTGCAGCGACGATTTGGTGTTTGGTGGATAAGGCTGTCGAATTTGCAGTGCTTTCTCTCTTTTGGTTTTTTGGACAAAGTTGCCTGAAATTGGTTCAAAGCTATTAATTACTACCTCCGTTTTTTTTTGTTTGTCCCATTTACTTACTGTAGCTTCAAATGCCAAAGAAGATGATGTCCTAGGCATATGAGTGGGGACAACAATTAAGGATTTTACTTATTTTATAGTAAATGTGGGTGATTAAAGTAGGCGAGTGAAAATTGTAAGCTACATGTGAGACCAAAAAGTGATATAGCAGGGGTAAATGAATAATATATTTTTCCCATATATGGAAAGATGAAAATGTAGGACAAACAAAAAGAAACGGACAAAAACGAAAAGTATGACAAACAAAAGAAACGGGGAGAGTATGGTTTATTATCAATCCATTATTGCAATTATATAGTGTTATTAACTTTCCGTGTGCTCTTTGTTTGCCAATCGTGGAAGCATGGTTGTGTATGAGGATTAAGGGTGTGTTATCTTACTTTAAAAAATAAGTTTCAAGTCTGATTAGGTCAAATCAGGGGTGAAAACAAGTGAAAATTTGGGCTGATGTAGTCCAATCAAGGGTGTGTTATCTTACTTTAAAAAATAAGTTTCAAGTCTGATTAGGTCAAATCAGGGGTGAAAACAAGTGAAAATTTGGGCTGATGTAGTCCAATTAGGTGCAATAAGTTAATGTGAAGTAACACACCTTAAGAAGTAATTCAGAAAGACTTGCTGTTGTGCAAATTGCGTGATAAGGAACGATTAAGGTATTCATTGGTTTTATCTTTTCCATGTCAAACAAACTAACTATATGAACCTAGAAGGTTTACTTCAATATAAAGTCAACATATGGCCCATAGGAAGCCCCCAATTTGCTTTTGTGTAAACAACCCCGAACTCCTCTATACCATCGTGCTTCACAGTCCACGCAGGGGAGAGTACCACATTTTTGTGGGTATCCGGCGCAGATTGGTAGTTCAAGTGTCTAACGTAATTGTCAAACACTTGACCTAGTTTTTGGTCCTCTCTGATGTGGTACGTCACACCAATGGCTCACACATCGAACTTGCTTTTGATCGTCAATTTAACCGGCTTCGACAACGGCAACACGAGTACTTGATGAGCTAAGCTGTCCGAGTAGATTGCTAGGTTAGAAAGGAAAGCCACTAACGACATCTCACCGAATCACAACCGATGAATCTATGGTGGTGCTTCCAAATTCCCACCAGGAGTAATCTTCTCAATGTAGCTACTCGACCATGTTGTGGCTATTGAAATTGGAGGAAAGGAGAAGGGGGAACAATGGTAGTTTGGAACGTATCCAAATCCTCGAGTGTATGTGGTGTGTTTATCTTCGGTTCGGTGTAGCCTGTGGGTGGTGATGTGGTAATGGATGGAGGGGGGGTTTGGAGGTATGTGTATGGTGACCGAGTGTTGTGTCTTGATTGATGAGGAGGACGAAGAAATCTCCATTGTTTGGGTTTGATGAAAGAGGAGGAGGATGAAGATGAAGATGAAGTTGGGTGTACTTGTCTGAATGCATTGGTTTTCCAAGTGAAAGTAGTATAAGTAGGGGTATGAGTAGGATGTATAGCAAAAAGTCAGAATCACACTTCACTCAGTCATATGATAACGTAGGAACAAGGCAGATTATGATGGGAACCTGTAAAAATAATATAAAACTCTGGTAATTGCATTTTCTGGTATTTAATAACTGTTAATTGCATTTTCTGCCCCACTTTGCCGTTGTGAAATTTCTTCATTTTGAATGTCACTCTGTTGATGATTTGCTATATTTGTCAGTTGGAACGAGGAAAGTAGATACATCATACTGCTGACATTAGGATTCTCTGAATTTTTTTGGGAAAGGCATACTGAAGCTATGTCATAACTTTGCTGAAGGCAGCGGCTGAAGCCGGATCTTTGTACTTAGAAATAGTAAGTTGATTCTACACGTATGTTTTGCAGTTTCTTTCTTGAAAATTTTTCTATGAACTTTTTATTAAACACCAAGTATATTTGTTTGTGTTATCGCTTCGCTATAAGGGCACCCTTTGGCTCTCTTGTCGCTTTTCACGGGGCGGGTTATTCATTGGAGGAGAGATCCTTATTGATATTGAAAAAGCAATCGGATCTTTGTGCTTCTTTCATATTGTAAAATGAGTGGAATGGAAACAATACAGGCTGTGAGACTTCTGCCAACTTATGTGAGCATAATTTGTGAATCAAAACATTGCAGACTTGAACTCTGATTTTCTTAATTAAGAACCAGGAATATATAGTTCAATACAGTGCATCTTCCTAACTGAAAAAGAAAGACCGAAGTACATGTTTCCTCGTCCCTCTGTGGTCCATTTTTTTTCTCAACTTTTGTAAGATCTGCTCCATAGTCCAATACTCCAATAGAAACCCTCCATCTCCATCGCAATGCTCAACAAACGTGTCTCTGTTACCTCCTTTCAGTTAGACTTTGAACATGTCATTGTGGTGTTTAGTAGCCGTTATCCAAGGATTGACATCTTTGCACCTTCATGTCAAACACAACAATATTTCTCCATAACTATCCCATCATGCAGTATCTTCAAAACAGAATAGAACCAAATCCTAGGATAACCTCTGATGTTCGAGATCTGTTATGGATCATTTTCAAGAAGATTTACTACCACTGTTTCTTTTTTAGTCATCACAGTTTTTATGCTGCCAAGGCATAATTTCGATTATCTATATCTTTAATTATCAATAGTTACAAATCATGGAAGTTGGTATTTTGAAAATATATATTGAGATGATTTTAACAAAACTCTACATGACTATGTTTTTCCTTAATTATGAGTTACAAATGAAAGTAAAGGTGGAGTATGCAAATAGTGTAGAAGTACAATGTGTATATATCTAAGGAAAACAATTATTTTAATAAATTGTACTTAGTGTTCTTAGTTGGTTTGTTGACTTTTGAAAGGTGTGCGCTCAATGGAATATTAATCTTGATGAGAATTGACAGAGGGAGAAAATGAAAAACAGTTTCTTTGTATTTCTCTTGCTTAATTTTTTTCCTATTCCAAAAAAGCAAAACTATCGGCTACCAAATGATGTCAATTTTTTGTTGTCCTTCTTATGGTGTTAACTTTGAATCTTTTGCACAATGAGTTCACGAGTCTGAAACATAGAATCCTTTAGTCTGCCAATATTAGATGTCAAAGCTTCTTTCTTTCCTTAGCTAGTATTATAGGCTTTTCCTGTTTTCCAGGTTAATTTGTGCTATCTTGTGATGTATTGCTACCACCCAGTTAACCCCCCCCTACCCCCCAAATGGCTGTTTTCTTGTTCACTTGTTGGGTTTTCCGTCTGCAGAATGAATGAAAGCTGTAATAAGGGTACTGCATCTACCTAAGCATCCCTCCATATGCTTCAACAAAGGGTAGACTGAGCAATTAAGATACTTCTGTTAGGAAGCATGTGACATGAGTAAGTAAGAAGTTAGCCTGGGGCGGGGGGGTGTATCTTATTCTTCTATAAATGAGAATTATGCTGGAAGAAGAAGGCTTTTAGAAAATTGTATATATTCCTTGTATTTTTTAGAGTGTTAACACTGTTAAGTATTCGACTTTTGGGGTTAATAATACATCCAATGATCCAACTTAATGAGAAGTAAATAGTTCTCCTCCCCCTCCTGTAATCTATCCCCTTCTTCTTCTCCTCTATATCTGATCCCCTCCTTTTCCTTCCTCGATATATCATCTTGCCCAGGAACAGCATTCTACAAAAAATGTAACGACAAATTTTTATTGTTGGTTTCACAGTTGCTAAGTTCCAACCTTTTAGGTAGGCTTTTTAACATTGGGCATTACTCCATTGTCCTTAAATAATTTTCCCATATTCTTTCTTTGGGCACTCCAAAATTAAACTCCCCATATATAATTGTGCCGCCCATTCCCCTTCTACTCACTCATTTTCTCACACTCAAACTTCTTAGATAAAAATTGTGCCTCCTGTCCGATATGCCGTGGACTCTCCGACGCACTTTCTCTCTTAGGCACACTATTTCCGCATCTCATGTAATTTAGGCCTTCCATAACCCTTTATCTCAATCACTTTTATATTCTTACCTCTCCACGGTTTATCACAAAACTGACATTTTCCTAGTAAATTTGATAAATTTTGCGGACAAGCTTAACATGAAGCTTATTTCATGATGACTAAGCAAGAAAAAATGAAGACTTTGACAAACCTAATTATAAAAATTCATTTGCTCACATTCCAAAATTAAAGTTCCTAGAGGAGATTGATCACACATATGGCCTGAAAAAGTAGAAGACCTCACTGTGGGACAATCCATTATACTTAAATTTGCGTGTCACTGAATTGGAGTGGCCTATGAAGTTGGAAAAGCAAAGGCCATCATAGAGTTTAACTGTATTGAAGTTCCATGTACTGTAGAGCTAATATATTTCGGAATTGTCCACAGACTCCTCTAGCATTAATGCCAAAATATTCATGTATCACCACCAACTCAGGAGATGATGGTTCTGCTATTTAGTTAAATGTAAAAGGAGATAGAATTATATGGAGTACATAACAGAAGCACTTTAACGCTTTGTTGGATAGCAAAGAAGGAGGGGAAAGAAGGGGAGGGAAGAGAAAGGGAGGGGAAAGGAGCGGTCCACTTTCCCTCCAAATCTTTCCAATTTTGAAGGGATTATGTTTATTAAAGGAGGAGGGAAATGCATCACTCCCTCTCCCTCCCCTTCCCTCTCCCTCCCCTTCCGCAAAAAGAAATAATAGAACAAGAAAAAAGCTAGACCTGTCTTTTCACGGGAGTGCTACATAGCTTTTCTAAGAAGCTGTCGCCAAGAGGCGTTGAAGAAGTGCAGTGCCACAAAGCTTCTCTAAGAAGCTGTCGCCAAGAGGCGTTGAAGAAGTGTCACCTGACTCACCTTTGCTAAAGAAACTTGTCGGGTGGTGGATCTGCCTCCTGGGAGGTGGATGACTTCTTATGGCGGCACGTCGCTATTCGAAGGGGAGAGCTTTGTCCTGGCTACCGCCTTTGCAACCTCCTCACTTGAATGACGTCTAGCGACTTTTGGTGGCTGGTGGTAGAGTGTCATTGCAGACGCCTCTCGTATGACCTCCTTAACGGAGCTAGGGCGGGAAGAGTGGCTGGTGGTATTTCCTCCGGCTGAGGCTGTGAGAAACGATTGGCAGAGAGATGCAAAGAAGAACCGGTCAGATCCAAGGATATTTGGCCATGGAGGAGTTTTGATTTCCCTTGCTTAAAAAAGGAAAGTAAAAGATCTCCTCTCTAGAAACCGTAGGGGCTGTTTTCCGGTAATTTCTCCTAATTGTTGACACCTCAAGTATCTTAATAACATATATAGGGGAAAACATTGAAGTAGTATTGTGATATGTGCTCAATGACGAGCTTGAGATAAGAATTGACAGACAAGTACATGTAAAATGTTTGTATATTTCCTCCTTGTCTACCTTCTCTTTCGCAACCAAGGAGTACACGTTAATGAGCTTAAGTAAGCCTTTTTGATTACTACATTTTGTTGATGCAAACAAACTCTGTCAGAACAAAAGTATGCGTATGTATTTTAAATGTGAAAAGACATGCAAAAGTCTTTTAGAATCTGGAATTTGTTTCATAAATGCCATGTCCTTGGTCTCTGCACCTGTAAAAAGGTATTTTTAACCTAGACACTTGGATATATACACCCATACCTGGCACTCGCAGGTCGCACCGGTGCCGAGTTTGTCGATTTGGTGGGAGCTTTGCTTGATGGTTCTAGTAACTAGCTTTTATTGATGATACACGGTTTTTGGTTTGTCTTCACCTGCTTTCTGCATTTTATGTTATCTATACTAGGGAAGAAGCCATTATATTCCGATACTGAGCTCGTAATGTATCTTCATAATAGAGAGTAATTAGTATGAATGCCTAAAGATGACTTCATTATCAGGTGTTGAAGATGGCATTATATTCAGAGGATGAACAACCAACTGAGGATTATCTCTTTAAGATAGTATTAGTTGGCGATTCTGCTGTCGGGAAATCTAATTTGCTTGCAAGATTTGCTAGAGATGAGTTCTACCCAAATTCAAAGTCAACTATTGGTGTAGAATTTCAAACTCAGAAGATGGAAATAAATGGAAAGGAAATTAAAGCACAGATCTGGGACACTGCTGGTCAGGAGCGGTTCAGAGCAGTTACATCAGCATACTATAGAGGTGCAGTTGGGGCTCTTTTAGTGTACGATATCAGTAGACACCAAACATTTGATAGCATCGCAAGATGGCTCAATGAACTTCACAGTAAGCATTTCATTGCTTGTGTTTCTGTTGGCTTGTTCTGCATTTATAACATTCTCCGGTTCACTAAAATTGTTTCACTTTATATTTTGGCACTATTTATGTATTCCACTCTAACCATCGTGAGGAGAAACATAGTCATGTGGGGTCTTGTTAGATTCATCTCGTTTTTTATATTCCAAATATCCAACTTTTTTAAGTTTTACAAATGCATTAGATATATTAATGTTCAAATTTTTACATGGCCATACATGAAAGTACACGTGTAATTATTTCAGTGAGACGGAAGGGGTAAGACACTTGCACAACGTCAATGTCTATTTGTCATTAGTTTTTAGTTAGAAGGATTATTTGCAAATGTTTGTATGTGTATATGATCGTTATATTTTAGTTATGGGAAGTGTACATTACATGGTTTCTTGTTGAATGCGACGTTTGCTTTGGTATTTTGAAGCTTAAGAATTTCAGCTTTATGAGTTATGTCTAGACCTGGTAAAATTTACTTGACGACCAGAACTGTACCCAGAACTGGGATAACCTGATTCTGACCTGACCTGACCTAACCTTACATAACCTAGCTGGGAAATTAATGAGGAAAAAGTGATTATTCCCCAAAAGGTAATTGACAACAAACCCACATAGAACCCGAATTTGAACCAAATGACACATAATCCCATTACGTTTAGCACAAAACAATATATTAGATAGAACCAATGGTGGCAGAAGAGATTTGTGCAGGAGCTGGCGGAGAGCGGAAGATTCGAATCTCGATCCAGGCCCTATGCCTTTAGTCTGCTTTGAATGATCATTTCACTCTTCGAAGGTGAAAGACAGAATGGGCCGAACCTGTTTCCCTCGTCTTTGTATGGGCTTATGGCTCATGCTTACTTGGCTCTTTCATGTTTCCTGTGTTTGCCCCTGTATTTTCAACTACCTGCCTGCTCATAGATGTCCCTCTCTCCCTTTTCAGTTTAGTTTTTTCTGTTTTCTTGAGGGTCACTTTTATCCCATCTGTATGTTGTTGTTGTACCATATCTCAAAGCTGTCTAGAGTGAGGATATCAGCTACGTGGGATGCAAAATACTTTGAAAATGGCGATATATTTCTGCAGCAATGCCCGAGATTCAGTGTCAAACGTGAAAGTGTTATATTGGTTATTAATATGATAGATTTCTGTCTAGGAGTTGTAGGACAGTATTTCCTTTCTTCTCCCAAATAACGTATCATTAATTATATTGATTGTTTTTTATATTTATTTGGCAGCACATTCCGATATGAATGTGGTCACAATACTTGTAGGCAACAAGTCTGATCTCAAAGATGCAAGAGAGGTGTCAACTGCTGAAGGGAAAGCATTGGCGGAGGCACAAGGTCTGTTCTTCATTGAGACTTCTGCTTTAGATTCTTCCAATGTTGCTGCTGCTTTCCAGACCGTTGTTAGAGAGATATACGGCATCTTGAGCCGTAAAGTTATGCAATCTCATGAGCTAAAGAAGAATGACTCATCGTCCTTGAGTAATGGGCGTACAGTAGTTCTGCAAGGAGAAGAAAATACCACTGTTGAGCAGCCCAGAAGAGCTGGTTGTTGTAGTTCTTAACTCTAAAATTGTGATGCCACTGCTGTTGTCTTTTGCTTCTTGAATCCACTGTCATATGTAGTTAGTTCATTCATTTGTCACAGGCACCATGAAATAACAGAGAAGTACAAAATTGTAGATTTTATTGGTAAGTATTAAAATTTCTTATTCTTGGAACTAGTTGGAGTAAGTTTCTGTAATTCTGTGTATCGTATCTAATATTTTATCCGCATTGAACTTCCCTAAATGTTATTAGTACCACGTAACGCTTCTCGCTTAACCTTTTCTTCTCACGTGTATTTCAGAGCTACTTCCTCCTCCCCTAAAAAATCAAAATTTTGAAGCAACAAGACATTATTGGCAACAACCATAGTGGTTTGGTAACAATAATTTGAGTTTGAGCCACTCAAACTTGGCTAAAAAAACCATGTTTCACAAACAATGAGATTATGCATCATACATCTGGATGTACTATGAGCATGGTACACCCGAGGGCCGAGGCTATTTGAGCCAAAAAAAACTTAGGTGTATCATGCTCATGGTACATCCAAGATTATCTGAGAAAAAAATAACCTTCGGTGTATAATAAAGATTGAAACAAACAATAATAATCTCATACTACTTGGCAACTCATTTTTGCATTCTTTTTGTAACTAAATTTTTTTAGGGGAACTAAATTTTCATTCTAGTCATCAGTGTAAAGGATGCATAATTTATTTTGTTCTTTTATCAAAGTTAAACAAGCTTATGAACCGATACTCTAATATGATTTTAGTCAATTACTTATTATCGCACTCCCTTTACAAAAAAATTATAAGGAATTTCAAAGAAAATAGTTACATAGAAAAACCGCTAATTCCGGGTCCGTTTGATGTTACCGCTACTTTTGATTTTTATGATATTGTAGTCATACGATATGATTATAAGCTAGTGTAAAATTTGTTATACTGTTAGGAATCATGTTTATACCGATGACAAAAAAATGCAAATTACCTATTCTGATTTTCATATTTTGATTTTTGATTTTCAAAAAGTTAAAATTTAAAAACAAAAAATAACAACGAATATACTCTCAATTATCGGTTTTTGCTGTGCATAAATTTAAAATAAAACGGTGACATAGAGGTTTGCATGGGAAATGTTTCCAAACCAATTGTATGATGGGAAGTATATTGTTGGAAAGCCATATTAAGGATTTTTATTTTGATTTGTATCTCTATTACAAAAGGGAAGAAGGGAAAAATAACAAAAGAATATATTACAGTTCAAATAAAATGCCAAATAGATATTCTAACAATCATACTCTTATAAAATATAATTCATTTTATAATTGCAATGCAGTTTCTCTAGGACTTTTAACAATTTCTATTCTTCTCATTGCAATATCTTCTTTTTCACGATTACATTGTAAATACGACTCATGTAAAACTAATACTTCCTCCGTTTCTTTTTAAGTGCTACATTTTGACTTATAACACTATTCATTCATTATAATTTGACCGGCTTTTATGATATAGGCATAAGGAAAAATATAGTGATGTTGGATCTCGTTTGATTCATCTCGATATATATATTTTTAATATCTAGTTGTCATAATTTTTACAAATGCATAATTAAAGATAAAAATGATATAAAATGTGCCTCGACAAGCGTGCTAAAGTGAAATGTAGCACTTATTTAAAAACAGAGAAAGTATAAAATAGAGAGTAAGAGGATAGATAGCTCAACGGCGGAGGCTTTGGTTGCACATAAAACTCAATTATGTGTTTGATTTAGCTTCCTAAACCTAAGATAACCAAAGCGCATCAAAACAAGTAAGACCCTATTTGGTTGTATATAGGAAGTCATACTTCCTAGAAAGTAGTTTTTCCATATGTAAGTGAAATTCTTAGGAAGTGTAAAATTGTGTTTGGTTGATTGTGATAAGTTCTACTTACTAGTGGGACCTAAGTAAGTAACTTACTTTATTTTGTAGGAAATAGAATCTCCTAAAAAGGGTAAGTTCCCATGATTTTTTCAACCAAACAACTTCATATTCTTCCACTTTTTAGGAATTTCTACTTTTCGTAATTTGTTATGTAAACCGAACAGTCCTACAATAACTGATTTAACTAATGTATTGTGTCCCTTAATAAGTAATACATGAAAGACATGCACAAACAACTCAAAATACGTCCTAATGCAAGAAATCAACAAAGAAGATGATTTTCCTAATTATAATATGAACATAAATGAGAAAATTTAATAACTTTGCCAAACTCATTCACGGACAACCAAGGGTTGAAAAACAACAAGAAACTAGCCCCAAACTGTCCAAACTCCGAATATATACCTTCCAACAATTAGGAGAGAGAATTAAGTAAGTGTTGGTCCAGTGGTGATAAGGACTAGCTTTGGTAGGACGGACCCGTGTTCGAATCTCCGCAACACCCTTGGGAGAGGAATGAAACCTAACCACCCCGAACTTGGCCTCGATCTGGATGTAGCCCGAAGGGTGAATCGGGTGCAAACACAAAAAAAAACACAATTAGGAGAGCGATGGGAATGAAGGGGAGTGTTTTCTAAATGTTTATAACATGAACAATCTATCCATGGTCTCCACAACTATTACAATATATAGTTAGGTATTGTACATTTGTACTTCAAATCTTCAATAACAAACATGTACCACGGTCCACTAACACTTATGGGGCGTTTAGATAGGGGTCTTTAGGAAAGGAAAAGGGAATGAAATTTTTTGTTTACTTTACTTGTTGTTTGTTTGGTAATTTTTCCCATTCCCTTTACCCCATTTCAGTTTTAGTAAAACCTCATATCCCTTTATGTTGATTCCCCAAAACCCTCCCCCCTAGGGTTTTGTATTCCCCAAATCTATCTACAACACAACCACCTTCAAACAACCTTGACCACCACCTAACCACCGTTGACTAGCATTGACCATCACCTAAACGCCACCACCTCACCACAACAACCACCTCCACCACCTTTCCCCGGTGCCGCATCCACCCAATCCCCTCTCCGACCACCACCAACCAAAAACGAAACACACATGCACCATAATTGACAACAACAATCCACCAACAACAACCAACAACCCACCAACAACAATCCACCAACAACAACCAACAACCACTGTCAATAGCCCAGGAATACAACCACCAACCCACCATCAACTAAGAGGAAAACACAGTGAGAAAGAGAAGAAGGATTGTCGTGCCAAAGAGAAGAAGATCGTTGTCTTCAATAGCACAAAACGCATCCACCGTTAGCCTGCGGCACGACGAAGAGAAAATGACGAGAAGAAGAAAGGGCAGTTGGTTAGAGAGAGAAGAGAGGGATTGTCTTGCGCCGGCAGTGACGGCAGTGACGAAGGAGTGTCGGAGTTCACATATGAGTAGAGAGGGAGGGGAGGAAAAATGTTTCAAAGTTGTAACCCTTTGTTTTTCCCAACCAAACACCTAGTATAATCAAAGGATTTAGAATTCCTTATCTTACCTTACCCTTTCTTGATTCCTTTCTCTTTCCCTTTCCCCTCTCCTATCCAAACGCCTCTTACTATATTATAAGGTAAATGTGAGTGTATAACTATGTACCACCAATAAACAAACATACTTTTTCCATTTTATTATTTATTTGGTTTATTGTCAATTATCAAGAAGGGTGATGAAAAGGGTTATGTAGTTGTTATGCGAAGGTAGAGGATAAGAAGAGAAACAAAATAATATAGAAATATGTGGGACCAATACGTAGAAAAATAATGTTAAAATAAAAATAATGTATAACAAAATGGAAACGCTTCCAAGTAGAACAAACGAAGAGAAACGATTAAAAAGAAAAAATAGGACAAATAAAAATGGAACAAATAAAATGGAAATTATGACAAATAAAAGGAAATTGATGAAATAATTAAGTCCGCTGAGAAGTACTCCGTCAGTTCCCATTTGATGTTCCCATTTGGAATATGAGGGAAAACCAATGTAAAGTGAGGTGGATGATAATCTTTTTAATTTTATATTATATAAAGTGTATTTTGCTACTTTTTGTTTTTGAAAAAGTAAGAGAGAGAAAGAAAAGTGGGTGATAGAGAAATAAAATATTCTAAAGTGGCCCATGTACAAGACAAAAAATAAAAAAATATAGTAAATATTTGATTGTTGAAGGGTAAGATGGAAAAACAAAGTTCTTAAAATTTTGTTTGGTTGTCATGTGGGAATTTACAAATTACATGAATTGTGAAACCATGTTTAATGAGAAGATGAAATTCCCATGAATTACCAATTCCCTCATTTCTATCTTTTTAAGTCAACCAAACAAGACAATAAAAAGCAAATTTATGGGAATTTTAAATGCCTATGGAAATCAAGAGCAACCAAACAACAACTCAAAGTGTGAAGAACTTTTAAAAACATTTCAAAAAGAAAAATGAGAACATCAAATAAAAAGGGAGGGAGTATTAAGAATTACAAAACAGTACAAAAGATATTTTGCCTAAAACTCTAACGACCAAACAAAACAAGTAAACAAGGAATTGAAATTCCAAAGAGACAAGTGGAGTCGCATGGAACGTGCCCCTTGACGTGTAGGTTAAAGGGCTGCGTTGGGTAGCCCATAGCCCCACAAAACACACAACACAATACCAAACTCCTTCACCCCTCCTTAAAACTAACTAAAGCTGTCCCCTTCACTTGTAGGACTACAAAGGGACTATTTGACTATTAAATTCTAGTAATAGGACTATTAAATTCAAAGTTTTTTTTTGCAAAAAGTGCAACCCAAGCCGTTGGTTTCTTGGGGCATAGCCGCATATAGGGTATGAAAAGCTGAAAAGTCCACAAATTGAAAAAAAGAGAACCAACTTTATTTGACCTGTTTCGACCTAACTCGACGTGAACGTATAGACTTGACCTTAAATTATTAGATGAGTGTCCATCTATAATTACAACCTCTACTAAGTTAAATGGAATTGAACCGAATAAAAAGTAATAGTATAGCCGTCATATATGTAGGATACCATAAGCATGATACGTTGAAAGTCATTTCCTAACTTATTACTTATTTAGACTTCTCAAATAAATAAAAATCAGACATTCAAATGAACAATGAGTAAAAAAGTAACTTTAAATATAACACCCTGTTAATATACTCAAATATATAATAAAAAATATAATAAATTAAAGAAATAGTGTTAAAAAACCAACTGAACTGAAAATAAGCGAAAACATACCCTTATTCTAAACTACCCAAAAAAAAAAAAAAAAATTTTCTTGGGGAGCAGGGTATCAAAGCTAAAAAGTCCGCATATTGGAATAACATTAATTATGAACCAGTTTACCACTTACCACCCCCTTGGCCCCTTGGCCCCTTGGCCCCTTCTCCTCTTATAATTATTGTCAAACGTCACAAAAACACTCACCCTGCTATTAAACATAAAATAAAACCCTTGCAAGTTGCAATTGCATTCTTCATCAGCGTCTCCTTCTCTCTTTCTCTCTCTTCTTCTCCATTAAAGCGACTTCATTTAACAACTCAAAAGAAAAACTTCGATTCATCAATCATCATACAACCATGCCTTCCACTAATTTACTCCTCGAAGAACCTATTCGCATGGCTTCTATTCTCGAGCCTTCTAAATCTGTACTTTTTTCGATATCTATCATCATTTTTTCTTACTTTTGATACCTCTTTTTGTTTTGTTTGATTTTGAGATTTGATTGATTTTGTTTTTGATTTTTATTTTGATTTTTTGTAGAGTTTTTTCCCTGCAATGACGAAGATCGTCGGTACTTTAGGTCCTCGCTCTGAATCTGTTGAAGTTATTTCTAGCTTGCTTAAGGCTGGAATGTCAGGTTAAATTTCTATTATTTTTCCGGATTTTTGTTAATGATTTTGATGAGTTTTTGATGATTTACCATATTATTTGTTTTTTTCTTGATATAGTCGCTAGATTTGATTTCTCATGGGGAGATGCTGATACTCATCGTCAAACTCTTGAGAATTTGAAGACTGCTGTCAAGACTACTAAGAAACTCTGCGCTGTATGTTTTTTTTTCCCCCTTTTTTTATGCAATTTTGATATATATTTTTGTTCTGATTTGAATTGTTTGATCTTTCATGGAGTTTGATTCAGTGATTAGTTAGTGTTTAAAAATTTTAATTTTAGTATGCACTGCACTTCTGTGTACTGATCAAGCTTAAAAATACTCGAAGCCGCTCTTTTGCTGTTGAACTATTGTGAAGTTGTAATTCAACTGAAAATTAGCTTGCTGCACTCCGTTGTTAGTAGTGGAGATTGTAGTATTGGTACCGCTCTTGTTGTAACGGGGCGAAAACGCCTCAAGTCTTGGTCTATCTGTTCTGAAAACTGTTGGCTTGATATTGATGGACTTTCTGTGTTTTTGTGGATGTAACAAGTGAAACATGGCCTTTGTAGTTGTATATGAAGTTATGATACTCATCATAATATGTTGCAAAAGAGCATAGTTCTGGTTGTTTGATGACCTTGCCAATATACTTGCTGTTATGTTTGTGTAATTTTGGAGCTTAAATATTTGATCTTTGAAAGTGGAGGTTTTTGTGATACTTATTTCTGTTTTAATTAGTTAGTGGAGCTAATGCTTTTAGCATTGTATTGCATTTGAAATACTTATCATCCACCAGTACCATCTAGGCTTCGTTTGTTTTGCCTGTAAACACTTTTTATGGAAAAGTATTTTCCAAGTAAAACAATTTTCAATGGCAATATGATTGTAAAACACATTTTTCTTTGTTTGATGATAGAAAACCGAGGGAGGAAAAGGAAATGGAAGTAAAAAGGAGTAGAAGGATGGAAGGAATGTACAAGAAGTAAGGAGTATGGTGGAAAATGTGTCATACGTCGATTAGAAAAGGAAAATGGTTTTTTTGTTTAAAGAAGAAAAATTTTCACACTTGAGAAAATGGTTTTCCAACCCCTAACAAAACTTAAAACAAACAAAAGAAAAAGTAAAGATAGTGGAAAATCATTTTTCGGGTATATGTTTTCCTCCAAAACAAAACAGAGCCCTAGTACGAATGCACATGAGCTTCTTTTGTAATTGACAATTGTGGTTATCTATGGCCCAAGATTTATGTCCTATTTTGGGCTCAGTTGATTGTTTTTTTGACTGTTTTGAGTTGAGTTTTCGTACTGTGTGCTTGGTGATGTATCTTCTTATTTTGTTCTTTGTCAAAAGTTTATTCGTTGCATGAAATGATTTAGATGAAAGCCTTTTTCATGTAGGTCATGCTGGACACAGTCGGGCCTGAGCTGCAAGTTGTTAACAAGACTGGGAAAGAAATCTCTCTCAAGATAAATGAATTTGTGACACTCACTCCTGATCTAGAAAAGGATGCTTCTTCAGACATATTACCCATTAATTACACCGGACTTGCAAAGGTTAGTAATTTATATTATAATTAATCATCATATCCTGTTGGTGCAGTGATTGTTTCGTTTATCTGGAAGTTATTTTAGTGAACTTTTGCTGTGTTTCTTATTTTTGTTGGAAGGTTGCAAACTTTTGAAAAGCATCAGTTTCTATGTACATGTTCAGGCATGTAGTTAGAACTTGTTACGTTGATAAACAGCGTCTAGTAACAATAATATAATGTCGATAGCCTTGAGTAGGAACTTGTCAAGCTATCAATGTAGTAGTTTTTTCTTAAAAAATAGGACGTTGACTATTATGCTATAGGATGGCTTAGCCACATTTCTTTTCTGGAGCTTTCTTGCAAGTAAGAACGCATTTTATTATTGCTTGTTGGAAGAAAATTTGTGTCTTTTCCCCCTGCTTTATTCCAATTTTCATTCCAACTCTCTTCGTCCGTCGACATTGTCATTTTTTTGTTTTATTTTCTGTGATTTGCTTTTGTCTAGCATAATGTACCCTATATTAGGTTTATTGAATTGTTTGATGTCCAATATGCAAACATTTGATTTTTTTTTTCAGTTGTTAACATCGAAAAGGTCTCCATACTTATGTCTGGTCATTTGTTACAGGGAAGTAGTACAGGCGCAATACAAATTTTTATAAAGAAGGCTACTATATTCGTTGATTTATCTGAAATATTGACATGATGATTGATGAGATATACCATGCTGTAGTTTTATCATGTATGCATGGAACTTTAAAGCACTACTGGATTATATTTTGTTATACTAAGTGCATATTAAATCTTTTCAGGTTGTAAAGAAGGGAGATATGATCTTTATGGGTAAATACTTGTTTACAGGAAGTGAAATCACATCTGTTTGGCTGGAGGTGAGGAGCCTTATTAGATTTCTGCTTGTGTTTTAGTTTCTGAAGTTTTTGCTTGAATTTGTGAGGCTTTGTTCCCCCTAGTGCTCAATTTATTGCATGTCCAAGGGTATTTTCTAGGAGAAGACTATATGAATTCAACATTTAATCAGCTATATTTATGATTTTATGAATGTTCTACTGCCAGAATATTAAAAAAATAGTTTTTTTTTTTTGTGTGTGTGTGTGTCTGTCTGCGTATGCATGAGTAGGTATCTGAGGTGAAAGGGGATGACGTAGTCTGCGTGATCAATAATTCTGCAACATTGGACGGGACACTCTTCACTTTGCATGCTTCACAAGTTCCTATTGATATGCCTACTCTATCAGAGAAAGACAAGGAGGTGGGTATCTTTCTATTGATTAAGCTTCTTAAGTGTTGTTATGCTGTTTATGGTTATTAAGGTTTATGACGGGCATTTTATTCTTGTCATTTCCCTGTTTCATTTGCTTTATTTTCAGTATCTAGAATTCGGAGTTAAGAGGGGGTGATTGTTTTTCTAAGATGGCTTTTCTGCTGAAACAAATATTATGATTGTGGTGGGATTTGCATTTTACTAGGTGGGATTTGGATTTAACCCTTGAAAATTCGAAATTGACATTGAAGTTCATGATTGTGGTGGGATTTGCATTTTACTAGGTATATCTTAAAAGTTCCTTTAAAAAAGGTATATTTTAAATTGATCAGTTTCTTTGTGCTAGATGAAATCATTTGCTCTATAATGTTAAAGGTGGAAATAGGGAGTATAAATTTTAGCATTTGACGGGAAATTGCAATGTAAAAAGGACAAGGAAACTGAGAGGTGGGGAAAGTCACTAATACAGGCGCTTGTATAACTTTTTTAACTGATCAATACATACTTGTACTATGCTTGAAATGGATGCAATGGGCAGAAGTAATATTGTTTAAAGAGTCTACGTCATGATTTCATAGATCATACTAAAGAGATGGGGGTAGGTTTGAGGTGTGTAGATGCCTAGATGGTGTGAAGCCTTTTGAGATCCTTCCTCGGTGGTTGTTTGGTTGACCTGAGAAAATACGGGAAATAGAAATTCCTAGGAATTGAAAAGTGGCTGAGTTGTTTGTTTGACAACAAATTGACAAATGGAATTAGAAGGAATTTCAACTTCCCACAAAATGACGGAATTTATTTACCTAGAGTAGAAATTCCCATAGGCATTTACTTCCCCCATTGTCAACCAAACACTTTAACCAAAGTCCCATGAATTTGATTAACGAACTAATTTCCTATGAATTGTAATTTCATGGAATTTTGACTTCCCACATAAACCAAAGGAGCACTCAGTATGAGTCTCATGCATTTTGATGTTGGAGACATGATGCTATGGCCTATAATATTTCTGTCTGTATATGCATTGCTGTTAATCTTAAAAAATGAAATGGCAAGAGAGCAGCTGGATAGGGTTGATATTTGTGTACTTCATAATTCATATTGTTCAACGGGAATCTAACCAAGCTTTTATGTTCTCTTTGTCTTATTATCTTTATGTGCCAAGGTAGATTTTTAGTTGAGGAATCTATATTTGATATATGATATGGTTTGGCTATACTTCAGTTACTGAAATAACTGAATTGACATTAGAAATAATTCAGCTGATATGATAAGGTGTGGTTAGAAAAGTAGAGCGTCTTGTGAATGGTCTTGTTGTACCCTTCTAAAGTAAGATTTTGTCATTTGTTGTAATTCTCCTGACAAGGTTGCTTTTTATGTCTGAGTCTCCTTTTTATTTCTAGTGCTGTTGTTCTTATTGGAGCAATTCTTTGTCCTGTTAAATGCTGCTCAGGTTATAAGCTCTTGGGGTGTCCAGAACAAAATCGACTTCCTTTCACTCTCATACACTCGTCATGCAGAGGATGTTCGCCAAGTAGGTGGTAAACTATGGTGATTTTTTCTATTTGTTCCGTAAATATTTCTCTTAACCTTTTTTGGTTTTTTTTTTTTGTATAGGCGCGTGAATTGCTTTCGGGTTTGGGTGATCTTAGTCAGACTCAGATATTTGCAAAAATTGAGAATGTAGAGGTATGAGTCGTATTTGTGTATTAATTGTCTAGAAAATGCTTCTAGAATCTATTGACTTCTATGCATACTCATTCAATCTATTGTCTAATGTGTGGATGTTGGTATGTCTTTTATTTTTACTTTAGGGTTTGACCCATTTTGATGAAATACTACAAGAGGCAGATGGCATTATCCTTTCCCGTGGAAACTTGGGCATAGACCTTCCCCCCGAGAAGGTCTGCCGTTTTCTCTTTAACATGGCTCAAGCAGTTTGTACTTTGTAGAGCATATGCACTGTTTGTTTGATGTATTATAACTAATATTTTGTTGATTCCTGTAAAGGTTTTCCTGTTTCAAAAAGCTGCTCTACACAAATGCAATATGGTTGGGAAGCCTGCCGTTGTTACCCGCGTTGTTGATAGCATGACCAATAACCTCAGACCTACCCGTGCTGAGGCGACTGATGTTGCTAACGCTGTATTGGATGGTCCGTGATCTTTGCTATATAGTTATTAATGGCTGCCTTCTTTTTTTTTATATATCTATTTGTTCGTGTTGAATGAGGACATATCATTCCATAGCTTCTCCTGTGTGCTCTATGTATGCATCTATGCGTGCAATTTATTCCTTTTAGTGTTTGAATATGGTTTGTTCTATAGATATGTTTTGCAACTTGTGACTGCTGTTGATTAAGCATGTTAATTTATTAGGAAGTGATGCCATTCTTCTTGGAGCTGAGACACACCGAGGTTTATATCCGGTTGACACTGTTAGAACCGTTGATAGAATATGTTTTGAGGTAACCTGGAATTTTCTTTTGGCTTGGCATTCATGATCCTGTTGAAAATGTCTTCTTGTTTGTTTGCATTTTTAATTTAGCTTCTTTACTATGTACCGTGTAGGCTGAAAAGGTATTCAATCAAGATCTGTACTTCAAGAAAGCTGTCAAGTATGTGGGAGAGCCAATGTCTCACCTGGAATCTATTGGTTCTTCAGCTGTAAGCTTTATCATTCTAAAATATTTCTCTCACAATTTGTACTGTTTGTGTTCTTCCGTAGTATCTAAAATTTTGGCATTCTTGTCCTCTGTAGGTGCGTGCTGCGTTGAAAGTAAAGGCGTCTGTTATCATCTGTTTCACTTCTTCCGGGAGGGCTGCAAGGTACTTGCGAAACTGCTATCTGAGCATAAAAATTTGAAAGTCTTCACATATTTTCACCAAGTACCCCAACCCCCAAAGCCCGAAATTCAAAAGAGGAAAATAGTTATTCAAGTTAGAGTTTATATGGAATAGAAGTAATGCTTGTGCCCATAGTGGTAGTAGCTGTTGAAGGCGGGACTTTCATGGTCTTTGTTTATGTTGCTTGCAGGTTGCTTGCTAAATATAGGCCACCAATGCCAATTCTCTCAGTTGTGATCCCCCGCCTCAAGACAAATCAACTAAAATGGAGTTTTAGTGGTGCTTTTGAGGTAAGCAGGCTGGAATTTGTTGGTGCTCAAGTTGGGTAATAGAAGTAGATATTGACTTGGTCATATTCACAGGGCATGCCAATTGATAATCCTAGTTTTACTCTGGTGCTCCTTCTCCGTACCAAAAAATTGATTATGCTTCGGAACAAAAAAATTTGCTGCACTGTTTTTCTGTACACACACATCTATAATTATTTTTCTATATTAACATGTAACTTTGCTACAAAAAAACCTTCGGTTATTGTAATGCAGTTTGAGAATAGTTTGTATATATATATATGAAGTAAGGATCCACTAAAAACCACAAATTTGGTGAAATCCGTGAAACCAAGGGGTACATATGAGGTTTACAGCGGTACATATTAAGAGTAAAGGGGTACACATGTTTTTTAACATCAAAATTTTTGGTATTTTCAAAAATTTCATTAATGAAACACGCGTACCCCTTTATGCCCGCTTATGTACCCCTTTTTACAATGTTTTCACGGTGAAAACAATTTTCACCGGATCCTGTTCTTCTATGCCTCCTATATATGCCTCCTATATGTACACACAACGGAAAACCAAGTGTAAGCTTAAAACCGTGACAACCATTTATGGGGTTACATATAGGTATTGAAGGGGGTACATATAGGTATTAACGGGGTATATTCGCTTGTAACAGAAGTTAGAACCGAGGTCGTCAATATTTATAGCAATGCCATTAATGAGGACGTGTGTACCCCTTTATTGCTCATATGTACCCCTTTTCTTGGTTTTCACTTCGAAAACAATTTTCACATGATCTATATATATAATATATACTTCCTCTATTTTTTAATGCTTGCACCATTGAGTTGATGCACAAAGTTTAAGGAGAGGAGAGAGATAGAGAGAAAGAAAAAAGTGGACCCATGTGATAGGAGAGAGATAGAGAGAATTGGTTGCCAAAAAAGGAAATGGTGCTTCCAAAAATGGGAAATGGTGCTTCCAAAAATGGGAAATGGTGCTTCCAAAAATGGGAAATGGTGCAAGTATTAAAAAATAGAGGAAGTATAATATATATATTACCATGTAACTTTGGGAAAAAACCCGACTATTAATGCAATTGCCAGAATGGTTTGGACAAATATACTTGAATCTTCTTGGGATGGAGGAAATTCTGTTGTCTTGCTCCAAAGGAATGCTAGAAGCCTAGAAATGGTGCTGTTCATGCTTTTACAGCACTTTAGTCATGTTAATTTTCTCATTTAACAGCACAATCATGTAATTAACAGATTCATTGTGATGTAGTATGTTCTTAACTAGCACTCCTAATAGGCTAAAACAATTGGTTGCCTGTTCTGAAGTCCATCTTTGAATTGGTTGCCTGTTGTGTAATAAGCACACTGCACATTATCTAATTATGTCTAATATTAAGCTATACAATTAGCTTGTCTTCTTGTTAAGCTACACTTACTATCAGATTTTTGTTCTGTTCTATTTTTCTGCTGCAAAATATTTTTGTGTTGGTTCAGGTGTGGTGGTGAACATAATCTAAGTATATATTTATTTATATTTGAGTTCTGTATGTTTTTTCGATTTCGTTTGTTCACTTCTTGGGTGTTGTTTCATCTGCATCCCTGGTGCTTGCTTCTCTTTTCAAGAAGTCAATTTACATTTCTCACGCAGTTGGTGTTTTGTTTTCTTTAAATTTGTCAGGCAAGGCAATCTTTGATAGTTAGAGGCCTCTTTCCCATGCTTGCTGATCCTAGACATCCTGTAAGCTGTCTTTTTCTTTTGCTCATAGTACTTCCGCTTTTATTCTGTTTCTTAATTTACTTCTTCTGCTCTGTTTGAATTCTTTTATTTTTAAAAGGACGTTACTTGCTCATAGTACTAACTTTCAATCTCTGATCTCCATTCCTCTCCATGCAATGTCACTTAGGCTCCGTTTTGGTAGGGTGTAAAACATTTTCTTGGACAACTATTTTCCTTTATTCTTAGTTTTAGATTGTTTGGTTGGCAAAGAGTGTAAAACTTTTTTTCCTTGGAGTAAAATAGCTGTCCCAATTATGGAAAACCATTTTCCATTCAAAATGAAGGGAAAACTGTTTTCCTCCCACCTTACTTTCCCTTTCATTTTCCTTTTTTCCATCATCTTTCTTACATGGTACCAAACAATGGAAAATTAATTTTGCGATTGTGTTTTCCATTGAAATTGTTTTCCGTTAAAATCATTTACATTGAAAATGTTTTACACCCTTCCAAACGGAGCCTTAATCAGAAGTTATAAAGAAAAAGTGTTTTCAAGTTCTTGTGTCTCATCGAAATTAACTTAATCATGCAGGCTGAGTCCACTAGTGCGACAAATGAGACTATTTTGAAGGTTGCACTGGATCACGGTAAGGCATTGGGAATCATCAGATCACATGACCGTATTGTTATTTGCCAGAAGCTTGGTGATTCATCTGTGGTGAAGATTATCGAGTTGGAGGATTAGACCTTATACTACAGCTGACATTTTTTTTGTTAATTATATAAGTGTGTCTGCCAAGGTTGGTGCTGGAACTCGTTAATGCCATGATCTTCGATGCAAGTTTAAGAAATTTGATAGTAGTCGGGGCATGGAGAACATCATAACATAAAGCTATCTGAACAATGTGAACTCTTATAAAAGTCATGGATATGCCATGACTCCCTATTTTTTGGTAAATGGCAAGCTCAATGTTTTTGTCAATGTTTGGCTGAGAGACTTTTGTCTGGAATGGTATCTATCATGCTGTTACCGAAGTTTTGCCAAACATCGATCTCGAATTCCATTCAGTACTGGTATTCCCTGTTTTTTAGATTTGTTATTTCTTTTAACATGTTTTTCGATGTACAATTTTAGGTATGGGTATTTTAATCCTGGATGAGTAGAAATTAGCACAAGTGGATATTTGAAGACTGTATGTTGAGATTAATTAAACAATGTGTTTTCTCTTGTGTACAAAGAATACATGATTGCCCAAAGTAGTGTGTGCGGTGCGAACAGTTACCATAAACTGGACACCTGAGGAAAACCGAAGTATACTAACCCTTTTTTCTTATTTGACAGGGATGTTTTGATTTTTGGTATTGTTTACATTCTACTTTTTAGCCATTCTAAGTTATTTATTTATGAGGAAAAACATAGTTATTTGGTTTTTGTTTTTGGGGTTTTGTCCCTTTTTTGCATTAGGAAAATATGGGTTTTTTGCTTGGTTCATGTTAATGTATAGTACTTCTATA
Organism: Patellifolia procumbens; assembly: GCA_947645195.1. Classification (NCBI taxonomy): domain Eukaryota; kingdom Viridiplantae; phylum Streptophyta; class Magnoliopsida; order Caryophyllales; family Amaranthaceae; genus Patellifolia; species Patellifolia procumbens. Next base: position 51,278 of record CANSGD010000379.1, read on the forward strand.
TCAACTTTCATAATTTTTACTCATACGTAATTAGAGATATTCGCAGTTAGAGATAATGCATTAACAAGTGTGAAAAATATAAATATTCCTTTTTTAGGAGTAGCATCAATGAGCATAATATTAAATGATCTATCAAAATGAAACACTGTAGAACATCAGATTAGTGATAACGATAGATGAAGCTTTGTTTAGAACTCGTTACTCAACAACCAGTGACAGAGATGCGATTTATACTCCGATGACTTGTAAAGCGAAACTTGTTGTGAACTTGTCACCAATTGTAGAGCCACGAGCGAGTTTTATGGAGGTCGTGTGTATTATTTGGATTGAGTTTTGTTAACATTATTGTGTTTTGTTGTTCTATACCTATCAAAAAGAATACTGTATGTGAGAAGTGTCTTAAGAGGTAACTACAAAATAAACTCAGTGATTAATCTGTCAAACGGATTAGTGAAACTTTTTTTTTAGTTTCAGATCGATAAAGCTTGCTCAAGATTTAGCGTGTTAGGTTTCAGGTTGACCTAGTAGGTTAAGTGATTTAAATTCTCTTTTTTTTCATTTAGTTTTTGGGTCATATATGTAAAAAATACACAATATACGTTGGAAAATGGAAATAGTAAGTGATAATATATATAGTCATTTATAGCTAAACGAAATCATATACAAGGCCTCCGACTTCTAATCAGGCGACTATGGGTTCGAGTCCCACCGGGCGTGCATCTTTTAATTCTCCCCAAGAGTTGGGGCAGTAGCCAATATAGTACAACCCGTAGCAGGGCCGGCCCTGAGGCGGGGCAGGCGGGGCGCCCGCCCAGGGCCCAAGAATGGAGGTTCTGTTTCACGCATACAGATGTAATAACTATGAAATATTTAGACGTGCATTTTGTCAACACAAACATGCTGGAGTCTAGTGGTTTCAGTACTCCGTGCAACACACTCCAAAAGCAATGCATGGTAGGGTAGGGGTTCGAATCCCACTATCACCAAACTTCTTTATTTTGTTATTTCTTCTTTTTTCCATTTCTTTCTTAAATCCTATCTACACCACACTACTTCCTTTCGTTATTTTAGCTTTTTTCCATTTCTTTCTTAATTCAACAAATAACCCTTTTCCTAGATTTTTTAATTTCTTAATTAAATAACGTGCAAAATAATTGTGAGGGCATATTTTGTTAGATTATTATAATTAATTCATGCAATAGTACTTTGTCTTAGTATCATTTCATATAGAAATGATATGTTGGTATGTTTGAAGTACTATTTGTTTAGACCATCAGAATAATTATCATCATCTACCATTTTTTCTTAAATCGATCACTAAAATTTATTTATTAATTATTAATTTTCTTTTCCTACATCATCATCATTCTTGATTTAATTTTCTAAAATATTGAAAAAAACGAACCCGACATAGCTAGTTTTCAAAAAATATAGTACTTTATATTGTTGACCATAAGATGGTGTTTATTGTTTATTTCGTGTATAGGACTCTGAAATGTCATAAATGACCCTAATAGAAGTGACCATATACCCTATATCATCAGTATGATAAATTAAGGGCCCATTTTTGAGCTTTGCCCCAGGCCCTAAAAAAGTCAGGAACGGCCCTGCCCGTAGTCATTATTTTATTTGGTTTTCACAACCAAAAACTATTGGGAAGGTCTCCAAGAAGTTATTTGCAAGAATACTTAAATTGATATAAGCTGCAATGAGATCACCTTGACTCTGGCCCTTTTTTTCCCTTTAAAAGGGTGGTAAGACTACCATTTATATTAAAAAGTCAAAATACCTTATCTATTTTCCGGACTGAATAGAGATAGATTGTATTGAATTGAACTGGACTGAACTGAATTGAATTAAATACCTAACTCGAATTGGACTAAACTGAGTCGGACTAAACTAAATTAAAATTAATTTATATTATTTTAGTCAAGCAAACCAAAAGCCACCCAACAAATTAATAAGGAAACCCAAGTTTAAGCATAAGAGACTTAGGAAAAACCATTATACTGAGATTTATCTAATTTAATAACATTAATAATTTTTGAATCACCTTCCCTACTCTCATTACTACTTGTAGCTCAAAAACCGAATTTTTTCCCAAAATAATGTTCCTTAGAAAAAGAATTCCCACTTTACCATTAGTTACAAAATAATTCCCTCTATACCGTCCACGTAGGCAAAGTCAACGTTTCAATTTTTTTACTGCGGAGCAATTTCGCTACTTTCGATAGCGAATTTTTTTGGGAAATTCGTTCTTTAAAATGGCGAAATAGCAGTTATGAATTCGCTACTTAAAGTAGCGAATCATTAAACAATTTCGCTACTTTAAGTAGCGAATTCTGGCTTCCAAAAAACACAACAGCTGCTACCCATCTCTCAGATTCAAACCCAAAAGAAAAAAAACGACAGCAAGCCTCTCCCTCCTCAGTCCCCCTCCATCGCCAACTGGACAGCCTTCCCTCCCCCCATCCCTCGTCGCCACCGCCACCGTCTGTTGCCGCCGGAGATCGCTGCCGCAGCGTCTCCACCGTCGGTTCTTGTTTCCGCCTCTCCACCGCCATTTTTGCTTTGTAAGTATTTAAATTTTAATAATTTTTGAATTATTGTACTATTATTTAATAAATTGAATCATGATATTTGTTTTATGTAACCCTAACTTTGTACTCCCTCCGTTCCCTTTTGATGTTCCCATATGGAATATGGGGGAAAACCAATGCAAATTGATGTGGATGAGAATCTTTTGAATTTTATATTGTATAAAGTATACTTTGGTACTTTTTGTTTTTGAAAAAGTAAGAGAGAGAGAGAAAGAAAAGTGAGTGATTGTGAAAGAAATTATTCTAAAGTGGGGCCATGTGTAAGACAAAAAGTAAAAAGTATTGTAAATATTTGGTTGTTGAAGGGTAAGATGGAGATATAAATGTTCTTAAAATGGAAAAGATTCAATATGAGAACAACTTTTAGAAACGGCCTAAAACGGAAAATAGGAACATCAAAAGGGAACAGATGGAGTAATTATTAAAAATTGAAGCATGTAATTTGTTTTAGCTACCCAAACACCTCAATTTCTCTTTTTCCAAACCCTAACTTTGTAATTTATGTTTAGTATTCACTAATTATTGAAAAATTCAATGTTGTGGTACATATTAACAATTTTGAGCATGATATTATCAAATAGAAGCATGTATTTAGTTTCATATAATTAGTTTTATGTTATTAGTTATGACTTGCAAAATATATATGCAAGCAAACTATTCTTGTTATTGTGTTTCAAAGTAATTAGTTTTACATTGGCCTATTTGTTTGCAAAATAATTACTCCCTCCGTAACAAAAAAAACGCAACATTTGCCATTTTTGGACGTAACAAAAAAAATGCAACATTTGCAAACTTTCCATTTTAGGTAAATTTTTTTTGCTTTTATTACAAAAATGCCATTACTTAATCATGATTAAAACATCCTAAATTATCATTATAATTTAACTATAAATTAATTAAAGTTAATAACTCTTAATCCAATTACTCAAATTCAACCTAAACTCACCCATCACCACCCAACACCACCACCCAACACCACATTCAACCCAATTTCACCCTATCCACCACCACAAAACCCTAACCACCACTGCTTCTGGGCGACGATTTATAGGGTGGGCTCGTTGGTGTTTGGCGACGGAATCTGGGCTAGGCTCGTGGTGTTTGGCGATTTCTAGGGTGATTAGGGTTCGTGGTTTAGGGTGGTGGCTGGGCTCGATGGTGTTTGGGGTGCGAATTCTAGGGGCGACGGTTTCTAGGGTGGGCTTGTTGGTGTTTGGCGACAAAATCTGGGCTAAGCTCGTGGTGTTTGGGGTGCGAGTTCTGGGCGACGGTTTCTAGGGTGGGCTTGTTGGTGTTTGGCGACGGAATCTGGGCTGGGCTCGTGGTGTTTGGGGTGCGAGTTCTGGGCGACGGTTTATAGGGTGGGCTCGTTGGTGTTTGGCGACGGAATATGGGCTGGGCTCGTGGTGTTTAACGATTTCTAGGGTGGTTAGGGTTCGTGGTTTAGGGTGGTGGCTGGGCTCGATGGTGTTCGGCGACGAAATCTGGGTTGGGCGACGGTTTCTAGGGGTGGGTTCGATGGTTTGGCGGTGGTGTTCGGGGTGGCCGGTGTTGAAGGTGGTCGTTGGCGGGGTGGTCGGGGTTGAAGTTGGTGGTTGGCTTGGTAGGTGGTGGTTGGAGTTTGAAGGTCACTAACTCACTTAATCATCTCTTTAATTTGTCATTAGGATCTTTTGCCTAGGAGAGTGTGCCAAGGCCAATCGTTGCGTTTTTTTTGTTACGGAGGGAGTATATATAATTATTAGTTTGTTAAGGTGTTCATTTAGTTGTTTAATTATCCATGATATAGGTTGCTAAATAAAGGATAGTTAGTTTGGTATATTTTCTTTATTTAGTTGTTTATAGAATTGTATTTTGTGAATTTAAACATAAATTAGAGTTAGAAGTTAACCATGATAGTAGATGACTTTATTAATATTGGAAACTGAAATGTGCGCGTTCATCCTTTTCTATATAGAATATGGAGGAGTCTTTTCCACTTTTCTGTTATTGGGGTGGAGTACTTTCACAGATCGATAATGACATTGATTATAGGGGTGGACAACAGAACTTTGTGTTTATTCATTCTAATATGAATTATTTAGAAGTTTTGAATAAGGTGTATGGAGTTGTTGGTTGTGACCCAAGGTTGTGCAATTGGAAATGAGCATGAGATTTCTAATGTCTGGCATGTAGGGGTATTCAAAACCGGGTACCCGGCTTTTCGGGTACCGGTACCCACTTTTGCGGGTAGTTGATTAGATGGCCCACGACCCGGCCCGATAAAATCGGGTATCTAGTTTGCGGGTACCCGAATTTTTCGGGTCGGGTCACGGGTACCCGCTACCCGGATTGAAGGGACTGAATGTCTGCCATTGTACTCGCTGCAATTCTCAAGCAAAGAAATGAGTTTTCCACTAGAACTAATAGAATGAAGTTCTGCAAGTTAATAATTTGATTTTATATTCAATTATTCATTACAGTGGCAAGATTGAACCAATTGGACAAAAAAACCTTTCAAACCCATCACAATTGTCCTACTGCTCATGGAAAGTTGTAATTAATTGGCCAAATCAAACTTCTCAAGTGTTTCACCTTCAATGCTATGGAAGAAGGAGACTAAGAGTTTAGTGGTGAGTTTGATAGCTCTACTATATGTCTGTGTTTGTGACTTCCAGAGTGAAGGAAGAATGAGATTTGCACTTTGGCAGTAACTAGAGAGGCAGTAACTAGAGAGGTAAGAGTAAAAAACAGAAAATAAAGCGGGTCAACGGGTACCCGTTAGTTTTGCCTTTGCGGCCCATGACCCGGCCCATTTAATATCCCTTTTCCCGGGTCGGGTACCCGGCCCATTAAAAATATAAATTTGATGATTTTACCCGTTTTTTTACCGGATCACCGGGTCATCGGGTAGGGTATTGCGGGTCGGGTTTTTGTGAACACCCCTACTGGCATGTATGTTCCCATTGCACTTAAGGATGATGAATCCTTACGTGCTTTGTGGCACATGGTAAAAAAAACATCAGCCTCTGCGATGCAGGTTTACATTAACCAAGTTCCAAGGATAGTATGGGATCTACTTCATCGGATAATATGGAGGTGCCTTTGTCAAATCCTGGTGACCACATGGGGTCGTTTACTAGGATGCTCGTTGATCCAGGCTACGCAGTCAACACCGCTCAGAGTTTAGTTTTCCAAATCACCCTCCATATGTTCAGGAGGCGGATGTATGTGGTGATGGTGAGGGAAATGATAGTGATGCTGATGATGTGAGGGATGATGACGATGTGATTCTTAGAGAAGGGGCACCTTCACAAACCTTCAACAAGATCGACGAGATGGATCAAAGGTTGATTGATGCATGGTGTACTTGGGCGGCAAATAATAGGTTTTCGGTTGGAGGTGAGTTTGTGGTTGGGCAAGAGTTTGATTCACTTGATCAGCTTAAAGACTTTGTTAAGTCATACTCAATCTCTAAGAATCAAAATTTTAATTTAAGTGTTTGGCAAGGTAGTGGTAGATGTAGCTGTTAGAGGTAGAGGTAGAGTTTAGGTAGTGGTTGTGGAAAGCTAAAAAAAAGTAGTGGTTGAGGGTAGAGGTAGAGGTAGAGGTTGGAAAATATATATTAAAGTTTTTAATAAATAATAAAGAAAATATTTATTAACAGCTACTCCAACCGCTACTTTTACCGAACACTAGTATTTTACACAGTTACTTTGACAGCTAACAACTCACAGCTACTACTACCGCTGACAGCTACCCCTACAGCTGCCAGCTACCTCCACAACTATTGTTGCCGAACATACCCTATGATTGTTGCTAAATCAAGCTCATGTGTCAAGCATTCAGTAAGAAATTCAATGAAATCTAATTGAAAATTTGGAAGTGGAAAACTACATCAAGCCACTGAGTTGCCTCAAACCCCAGAATTTAGGGTAAGGGCAAGAACCTTTTAACTCTCACCAGGTAAAATATCCAAGTCAATGTAACACTATCTTAAACCCAACTTAATTAGCGAGTCCTGATAGGAGTAGTACTGTTAGCGACGTCACTATTTACGCGAATCAATAGATGCTTATTTTCTAAAATAAACTTGTAGATTAAGCCTATGCAAGTGCAAAATAATAGATGCATTTTCTACCAAACCTTGTAGATTACAAAACTCAGGCTGACGCGACCAAACTTGACTCAGGTGACGGGTCACTGAATGAGTACCTTTCGGTGACTTCACTATCACTGCAAAACACTAGGTGTTCTTCTCTAACCGAAGTCTCGCCACAAACAACTGACACCCAAGTTTCAACCACCTTTGTTATTTTACCGCCCCATAAATCGACCACAGTGAATGCACGAACAGAACCTCCCGAGTCTAGAGGTACCACCCTGGGTACAATGGCTCCGTTCAAGTAGATGGTGCCATCACTACTGATGGATATCATCTTGCGAAAGCCCCCATCCAACATTTTCTTATGCATGTGCCCAAACACAACCAAAGGAATTGAGTAATTACTGCTCTCTTTTAAGAGGGATATCGCTTGGGCCAAATCTGCATGATGAAATAGATAACATTTCAGCTCATCTGATCCATGTGTGCACCAATATCAACATATAATTGTACAACCGTAAACACATAATATAAGTAGCCAAGAAAAAATTCCATGTATCTCTTCATAAAGCAAACATTTAATTAAGGGTTTTCCTAAGTAATACCCCTGAGCTTTTTGATATTCTAAGCTATGCCCATGGTTATACATAATTCGCGGTCGTACCCCTATTCTACTACCTATTAATCATAAGTGAACTTTGACAGATCACAGCAATACGAAGTTTAATCATAAATGGTGTTAGTAACTATTTGAATTTGAAATAGAAAAAGGAAAGAGGAAAGACATAAATGATGTTAGTTATAATGAAGAGATTTCAACACCATTTATGATTTCCCTGTTTCTTTTTTCTGTTTTTATTTCAAAATCCAATAATTACTAAATACCTTTTATGATTAATCTAACGTTGGTCACTACCATGACCTGTCAAAGGTTACTTATGATTAATGAGGATTAAAATAAGGGTATAATTGAAAATTCTATATACCCAATGGTGCAGAATTTTCAAGATTTATTACTATATAAATCTTCCCATCCAATTTGAGTATGATTTGATACTAGTTATAAGGCTTCATCTTGACTCTTGAGTATGATACTCAACAAGCAAGATCAACACACATTCCTGCAACTCTGGAGCATTTAAGAAGCTGATAAAACATAGATAGTAGGAAAATGACTTAACCTATTTGAAACTGAGCATAGTTTAGCAATTCCATCACGGCCCAAAAGTTACTGGATTTAAAACATTACTTGCCCTAAAACATGACCTATATCCCAAAGTGTCCGGCCAAACAACCAGACCTGTCTGATCAGGATTAACTCCATTGTCCTCAATTAGTCATCTCCAACCCGCTGACAACACTTTCGTTGAGGACGCAAAACAGCTACTTGTAAAATAGAGCGCAAATGCAACAATGTTTAAACGGATGGGGAGAGACTGATCAGATTACCTGGATCACCAAAGTCCCCACCGTCTTCCCAATCTTTGCCGCATATATCATCCGAACTAGAACCAAGACCTGCACAAGCAAGTATCCAAAAGTTCAACAAAATAATTACTGATTTCCGGCAGAAGTCCCGAAGCTTAGCTACCTGTTGGCCCATTATGTGCGAGAAATATAATTAAGTGGTCTTCTGGAGTTGCCATAGCGGCCTTATGAATGCAATCTGCACTTTCTTCCATGGTACGGATTCCATATCTGACATCATGGCATAAATCAAACTCTTAACGCATAAAAAGCGAAATAGATCTTGCAACTCCAAAGGGAAAAATAGTCCCACAGATGAAAAAATCTAATATGTGCTATATACATGGAATCAAAACTTGTATCACGATTACTTGTCATGCTTAGGTATCAGCAGTTCAGAGTTGACAATTAACTTTCTCTATACTAAAGAGTTTGAAAGGCTTAACAAGGGAATGAGACCACGTAACATAGCTTTTACTAAATTTAATTAAAGCAGAAGGCTAGTTACAAAAACACCAACCTCACAAGCCAAGAGCAATCTAGGGTAGAAAAAGAGAACGAAAACAAATGGAAGAGAGATACAAGGAGTACAAGTTCCGAGCATGCCGCAAAGGAGAAATGTACTAAATTACCGATGTTAAAAGGGATCATGCTCCACTTCGCTACATAAGAAAATATGGGTACATTTTTGTCACCAGATTGTCTATTTTTTGCAGCAACTTTCACACACACACACACACACACACACACACACACACACCCCTAGAGTTTGATAGCTTCATGCAAATAAGAAAAGTCTATAGCACCTAACTAGTCCTGCAAAAGTGTCCATTAGGATCCAAGGGAGCACTGAAACGCTTCTGAACCTCAAATCTAGTACAGTGCATTCAAGAAAGTATTGCCAAAGCCAATAAATACAGACCAATTGCTACAAGTTGTCCTGCAAAAAGCGGCAGATTGCCAGTTCTTTTTCTCTCAACTAAAATGAAAATAGCTCATGAAAGATCGAATTTTTTGAGCAAACTCATTCCTGTAGCTTATACAACTACACACATAAAAGCACAAATTTTGGATCTGCATATCATCGAACGATAAGACAACAGATACAAATATAGCAACCAACATGAAATTTATCAGAACAATTTAAAACTGCCAATCTCAAACTTGCTTCATATCATACCTTGCTTTGAGAAGCTTTTTCCTGAATAACCTATCCCCTCCACAAGAAAATGGTCTCCCTCCTACAACAGTAAGCTTTAATGCGGGGAAGTCCAAGCGTCCATAACCAACATGCTCTTCACCTAAACTAAATGTTGACAAAAGGGTACAACATCTTAGCAGGCAAATTGTTACAAATTTTTTGTTAAAAATAGCTAACTGAAAGTAAGTACATTTCTTGTGCATGTAGACTTCATAAATGAGAACATCCGTCGCCTCAAGAAGATCTCTTTGTATTCAATCAATGTAATCAATTAATACAGAAAAGGGGCATATCAACAGTTGCCAAATGCATTTCAAACCTCTAGAGCTAGACCAATTCAGCTGAGAGGCTTCGCTGACAGCATCTTCTTACTTTCCTCTACCATTCCAGCTCGCTCTTTTGTTCTCTTTTTTTAAAAAAACATCCCAATTTCTACACCATAAATTTGTTTCCAAGTTTTCATTTCGCCCATCTTTTTTCCTTCAATATTTCCAGTCATAGCTGATATAGTAATCTGAACTGGAACGATTTTGCCAATTCATATACAATCAAAATCTAGGCAATAAATAAGCTTAAATTTGCTCCTATTATTTTTCAACGATCAACATCATAATTCAAGAGACTGGAGCACAATCCCATAATAAACCGTCTCTAACTTTTTCATCCAGAGTATTAAAAATTGAAAAAGACGTAGGCAAGTTCCCGATAATGATCCAATTAAAGTTTTCCATCTGACTATTGCATATTCAAAACGACGTAGTCATGCTCAATTCCCAATAAAGGGCACCCAGGAATACAAGTCAAAAAGGTTCAAGGTAGAAAGTATAAAATAGCACAAGAACTTACGCTTCTAGCTGTAGCTGAACTCCATCTTTCACCCTAGCACGTAAAGGAAAGTCAACAATAAGTAAAAATATGTACTAGTTGTGACAACCACTGGTAATTGATCAATACAATATATTTGACCTGAGTATCTACAGACGAAGAAAGCAAGTCAAGATATATAGGAATAACTAATAACTTCCATACAACTCATTTAACATGACGCGTTTCTATGAGGGCTAATAATTCAATCAAAGATCAGTTATCATATTCAGTGTTAAAGCTGAACTTACTTATTGGAGAATTTAGAAGTACTCCAGGAATCATGATTTCCTAGTATTGCTGCTTTAGGCATATCAACCTTTGCCACACTCCTAACAAGTTCAAAATTCTCATTGCCGAAGTCACCTAACAATTGGAAAGAAGGGAGTCCTTTTAGATGGATGCACAGAAAAATAGATCGACGGCAAGTATAAGCTGGAATTGCAATTTGCTCAGCATTTTTTACCAGTCATCATACCAGATATATCAGGCATTATACCTCAAAGACATCAACGAATGATTTTCATAGATACAAAAATTGCAAGTCAAGGAAGGAGTCTTGCCTGTAAAAAGCACCAGCTGTGGCTGCAATAAACATTATTAACTTTTTAGAAACGTCCCAAAAAGGAAAATGGAAACGGATGGAATAGTAAAATTTTGTATTCATATAATAGAATTGTGTTTTATATATACTTTTGCTTTCTTCAACATATATTTGTCAATTGGTTCAATGAATTGAACACTGAAGTGGCATTATTGTTATAAAATTGTTATATTACTCTTTTAACAATAAATTTTAGTTTCCAATTATATTGTGCAAAAATCTCTTTGGTTTTTGTTTTATCTCTATTCCATAAGGGGAAAGGTCGGGGACACCAAAAATCAATATTCTTTTTTTTTTTTTATTCCTAATTAAATGGAATAAATCTCTCTCTACCATTAACTTTTTTATTTTGAAAAACACATCTTAAACACATTATCTAATTCTCCTTTTTACTTTATATTTTATATGCTTTCGCACGCATTGCGTGCATTTAATACTAGTATATATTAATCTGAGTAGTGCATACCAATAACTAGATCTAGATCTATCGCTACTAAGAAATCTGTGCATTTGTAATCAACAGCCAGAAGCGGAGCTTTGCAAACAGTAGAATAGATTAATGAATGGGTGAAGTGTTTACCTGCAAAGATTTTAGTGCCTTATAATCATGCTCAAATTCCCAATCCTCGTGCTTCATAATATGAATCAAAGCGGTTGTTAGTGTCAAAAAGGTGTTAAAAGAAGAAAGAACGAGACTTAACCAAAACATTAAATAAAAAACAAGAGAGCTTGAATAAAAGGACTCCTCGACTAAGAAATAGAAAGATGGAGTTCGTATGTATAGAAGGAGATAAAGGATAAAAGGAAGCTTACGATATCTCCAACAACCACAATACGAAAAGACGAATTCATACAGGAGTAACAGCACGATAAACTATGACTTTGGGAAGAAGGAAAGCGATGCTCAAACCAAGATTTGTTCGGTGCACGAATCCTGTTATCCTTCCCTGGAAAAAGTGATCTAATATTTTACATGTTAGCCAGTTTAACAAGGAAATCACAGTATGTTCTGTAGTATGTCAAATTCGAATTCCCTTTCAAGAAAAAACAAAGAGGTGTTTCTATCCTAGGGCATGCTCTTTGGTCTTTATAACCAATACCATCGCCTAGGGCAAGTAGTATGCTCTTAGACAATCGAATACCATTGCCTCTCTAGGGTTCGAAACTTCGAATATCACCATAGTAATTTACCAAAAAGTGCTTCTTTATCATCTAAGGGCATTGCTTTTGGGAGATCCGCCTGCATGCCAAGCACCCAATGAAGGCCAGTAATGTTCGAAATAAATATTCATGGCATGGATTGCCAACTATCATTCACTAATCCAATCCTCTTAATTGCAATCACCAAATATAATAGTAAAATCTTGACTTTGTAGTATATGTAAGTAATGAATCAAACCGAATCAAACCAAACCAAACCACAACCACTATAACTAGAGCATAACGAAACACACATGTCGCAAAATTCACATACTAGCATGCACCTCCAGGCTCTAAAGGGTGATATGATGGTTACCTTGTAAGCGCAAATCGTGACAAGTAAGGCACGCTCCGAAACATTAATTCACACCCTTCGATATGCAAAAGTGCAAAACCAATTGTTCAACTCTAACGTGATTGAAATTGTAAAATCAGGTAATCAATTTAAACTTTGAACATACAAAATTTAGACTTGAGTTTGAAAATAGAAAACAACCTGGGTAAATTGAAGCAGTGGCTGATCAACGATTCACCCACGTAGGTTAGGACTCTTTCGGGAAAAAGAACTACAAAATAAATTTTGCTTGAACAGTTCAATACTTCAATACATTCATTTACATTCAAAGTTATAACCGACTACTAGAGTGATAACCCATAGGATTACAAAAATACTCACAAGAAGTAGAAAAGCCTACAGATTAGCCTAACTCGCACTCTAAGACTCTTTTAACATAACTTATCTAAATATGTTTTAAAACTTAGAAAAATCCTGCAAATTGAAAAAAGAAAAAAAGAAAAAGCAAAGTACATTTTTTTTGAGGGGAAAAACAGCAAAGTACATAACTAATGAATTCATAAATTAGTAATTTGAACTTTATTTTTTTTATATAAAAAAACAAGCTAATACATTCTAATAATGAACTTTATCAACATCAAGTCACCAAATAGAAATTCAGCATCCCTCTCATCCGTCCAATTAATTTTCGCCACATAAGTATTCAACGTCAGTTTGGGGGGAAAAACACTCTTGACGTTATCTTTTTCTTCTATTTATGTTTCCCTTCATTCTTTAACTCAACATCACTTTAACTCAACATCAAACTCACTCAAAAACAACACAAACAAATTAAGTGAATAGATTGAATTTCACTTAGGTAGTGTTTGGGAACTAGTAATTCAATTCAAAAATTTGAATTCAAATTCGGAATTTGAAATGTTACAATTTAATTCCAAATCTAGTGTTTACCTTTAATGGCTTTACGAATAAAATGGGAGATGATAATGGTGAAGATGATGATTCAATAGAGAAGTAAGAATTGCAAAATTAAGCTGTATTTATCGTCCACCGCTGCAGGGAGGCCGAGCGTTGCGGAGATCGGTGGCCGCAGGTGGAAAGAAGCGCCACTACGAGACGGGAGATGAGGAAAAACACTAAGCAGTCACTGATTTTTTGAAATTTGTAGCTTTATATGAAAGCGATCGTACACGCCACTGGCGCCACATATCTGCAAGAATAAGCTCCCGACTTTTTTTTCCCACAAGAATCATCTAATTTAATTTAGATATAATCTAAAATTATTAGTGGTAGTTGAATATACTTTATATAAATAATAAGAGATCTTCTGGATAGGTGGATATTGTCCGAATTAGAAGCTAATATCTTAATAAATCGGACTTGACTGAACTTGAAAGCTCAAACTAAACTATCTCTATCGTCATCTACCATTGTAAGCTCCGCGACTTATTAGTTATTGGCCCTGTTTGGTAATTGGCTGAAAATTGTTGGTTGTTTATGTTGGCTTGTTTGACTGGTTGTTTCATATACTTGGTTTGACCGACTGTTTCATGAGGCTGGTTTTATAAATATGTTCAGTAATTTTGGTTGTTGGCTGTTAGTTGTTATAATGAAAATTGACAAAATCATCCAAATGAACAATGAGCAAAAAAATAGTCTTGGATACTCTCTCGGTAGAAGTGTTTGATTGGGCGAAAAATACAATACTTCCTCCGTTTTTTTAGTTGCAACAATTGAATATTTTACCTCTCACAAATATTCTCAATTGTTGCAACTTAAAAAAAAACGGAGGAAGTATAACATTCTCATTTTCCTTTGTTTAGTTTGTAAAGGGCGGAAATTAGGTTTTCCAAGAGAGGACAACATATCCTCTATAAATAAAGGGAAGACACATATGACTCTTTATTCCTCACCTTTCTCTTTCCTTCATCTCATCTACCCTCCTATTCTTTTCCATTGTTCCTTTCTTCTCTAACTTTTCATGAAAGAAACGTATAAATTGTCATTTTTGCTAGTTTGATCAAGGACAAATTGTTAACTAATACCTTTTAAATATGTGAATTTGTGAATTAGTACCTTTTAAGTTTCTTTTTGTGAAATAATACTTTAAGTTGTACAAAACTCTTAAAAACAGTACCTTATTCCAAAACTCCGGCTATTTTAGTTAATTTTGGACTAAGGTACAATTTTTAAGAGTTTTGTACAACTTAAGATACTATTTCACAAAAAGAAACTTAAAAGGTACTAGTTCACAAATTCACCTATTTAAAAGGTACTAGTTAACAATTTTTCCTTTGATCAATAATTTCTTGTTAAATTCTCTTAAACGGATGATCATCTAGCTCATTAGTTTCAATCATCCGCAAGTGATGGATGGATGGATGGAATACGAGTGATAGTCTTTTCGGGCGACGGATGATCTCACTCGTTGCCATCCGTACGTACTTTTAGATGGGTGACTAATTAATTTTCCATAAGTAGTATATTTTTTTATTGAACTTAACTATATGACATAGTAAATACACATGTTGATTTGAACTTAATTTTTCATTAAAATATTTAGTTCACTTATTTTTTTTTATAAAAAATGTATATATCATGGTTAGTTCAAACTGAAAAGAATATACAAATATATTTAAGTTCAATAACTCATTTTCTAAAAATTTACAACTACTAAAAATTTTACATTAACCTTATTATAAAATAATTAGGAGTCTTGATGCAAGAATAATATAAAACTTTTTTATATAATAACTACCTGCAAGAATAGAACTATAATGGAATATTTTAGGAGGATATTTATATTCTATATAATCGTGCATGGAACGGGAATAAAACTATTTCAAAACAAAATGGATCCATAAAGGTTTTTTTTACAACGGTAGAGCAATTTTACACGTTGTAAAATTAAAACATTACACATAATTTAATGTGAGCTTTATAAGCTCTTACAAACCAATTACATAAATGGATTAAGCTGAGGCTAAGGATCTTCTTGCTTGGGTAGCAGGAGTCGATGGGATTGGGTGCACATACATCTTCATTTTTCAATCTGTTTGCTAGCCTTTCCATTGTCAGCCTTACCTTTGCGAAATGAACACGAACGAGATGTGATGGAGGTCGTTGCGAATCCAAGCAATCCTCATACTTTCTCGATTGCTTGTTGTCAATGGAGTTCCGAGGACAAGCAAATATGTGAACCTCCTGGGATCCTAGGATAAAAGCTTGAAATTGAGTCACTTTTCTTTGTGACTTAACAAGGGAGAAACTTGCTTTCCACAACTCCTTTGTTGGGGTCCTCCTTCAAGATTTGGGTTTCTGGGCGATGATCTCCAATCTCACCACATGATATAGGACAAATGGCACAAAGGCGCCTCTAATCCATCTTCAACACACTTTTAGCTACCTCCTTTGACATCACCATCTCTACTTCCTCTTTCACTTGCCTCCTAGATACTTATTATTAAATGGGGCCAACACAGATAAAGAACTTAAAATAAACAATGGACAATCTAACTTCAACCTCGCATCTCGATGACTATTCTAAACGGGAGACTTCCTAACTGCCAAGAATGCCCAAAGAAACCCACCAAGCAACCCCAGAAAAACTAAATGATTCTCCATCTGAGCAACATATCCATTAACAAAAAAATGTAGGAAATTAACAAGCTAAACATACTAACTCACAAGTAGCTGAAGAAAAGCTACGGCTTCTATAGAGAACTATTACCTCTAGGAAAACTGACTAACAAATTACTTGGAAGAAAACTCACAGAACCCAAATAGTTCTAGAACGACGGTCAAACTGGCTCGATGATGACAAGACCAAACCCATGCCAACCCAAGAGAAGTATAGACGCAGTGAAATACAAACACCTAACCCTAACTTCACCTTTACCGTCACGATCTCTCTTTTTATGACCCAAACAGCGGTGTTAGAGTTAGCCGTATTTTACTAACTCGCCGGAAACTCCTTTAACCCAGAGTAAATTTCGAACCTCCTTGCCTTTGAAAAGCGTAAATAGAAGATCCAAATGGGTTGAAACTGAAATAGGAGAAAACAATATATTGAAATAAAAGGCTAAAATTTAAGGTAGATACACGCCGGAGAGTCGTGGTGCCTAAACTTCAGCGAGTTCCTAGGTTAACTCTGTTTGTGTGTTTTCTTTTTAGGAGAGAAGAGAGATCATTCACTTTTAGAGAGAAGTTTTCCACTGTTAGTCAGATTTACGCAAAAATTTTGATCTTACATTTATGTGTGTTCATAAAGGTTTGTTGGTGAAAGAAATTAAAAGAAAACCAAAAAAATTTAGTCTAAGAGAGAAACATTAAAGAATGAGGAACTAAAAAAGAAAAGGAATGGAGACCTATCATATTAAGAGGGGAGTTAGCAAACACCAACGATTTGGTCTTCAACCCAATATTATAGTATAATATATTTCTCTTTCTCTTTCCTCAAACAACCTAAAACCAAACATTTGCCCTTTTTGCAAAATGACTTCATGAAATCATTCTTCACTTGGTGTTCCTCTCTCTCCCTTCTTTCTTCTCTCCTCCCTATCTTACTTTTTGATTTTTTAATACACTCTCTCTCTTAAGTCCAAACATTTAGTGCTTACTAACTATGCTCTAACAACTTGCGAGATTCGAACAAGGGCTTCATACAACAAGCTCTAACATAACTTGACAACTTTGATGTGACTCGCTTTACATATGTAAGTAAGCATACTAAATATTTCTTTTAGACTTTAAAATTTTGCGTCAGTCTCAGAAAAATAACAAAATTATTACTTTTTGATGGCCATGGATCCGCTAGGTTAAATGCTCAGTATAATAACTTAAGTCATACTTTTTAATATGAAGTATCTTATATATTGTTTTATAACCCCATAAGCGGTAGTGGATGCGGGATTTTTGAGATGGTGGGTCACTATCTTTCATCGGTCACCTGTATGAATCTATTTTTTTCCCAATACTACTTCATAATAGATCTCATTCCAAAGTGATCTCAAAATTCATATTTCATCCAAATATTACTAAGCCGGGGTCAACGGTGGAAAGATTGAGTTAATAACCGGAAAACGGTTTAAGATTTGTCTTTTTTTCGAAGGTTGTTAAAAAACAAAAAAGTTCTAAAAAGTTATTTTTGACAAATTTTCCTCATCATTATTCTCCTTTCATCCTATGGGTCGATCCTCACACAACCAGATGACCTCTCTATTGTACTCTTAATTTTAACCCGTTAACCTCTTTATTATACTCGTTTTTTTGGTCATGATTAAATCAGTTCGAGATAAACGTTGTACGAATGTTAAACGTACCTATGTTATTTTGTCGGGGCCATCTTCTCCGTTCTCCCCCACGTTTTCAACAATATTTTCATTGGAAATATTAGTACTATACTATGATGATAATTATGCGCTAATACTACATTTCTATACATGGAAAAATTCGAAAATTATTAATACTTCAAAACAAAATCTCTTAATAATGTAATCAACTAAAACAAGTTTTTTTTTTCACTAATTGCCCCTTTACACGATCAAGCACTAATACAAGATGGGTTTAATGGAGGTGGTAGTGGCTCAAGCAGCAACTCCATCTCCTTCTTTCTTAGCAAAAGCATCATCCTTTCATTATCAAGTCTTTTTCTTTCATTATCAATCTTCATCTTCTCCATTTCCCTCTCTTTTTTACTACTAAATTTTATCCATTTCCACCTCTGTTTTTCCAACTCTAATGACTGCAACTGAAACTTCAATCCTTGTTCTTCTAGTTTCACTATCTGGGTCATCATCCATTGTTTCTTCTCCCATGAGCTTTTACTCCCATCTTGTAACATACCCATTATCTCTGCATTCAGGTGTTGTAATGCCTGTGAAGAATTCAAACTAATTCCTCCAACAACTTTTGCTCTTTTCCTTGGTCTTCCTCCTTCATCATGCTCATCCTCCTCGTCGTCGTACTCATCTTCGTCCTCATCATCATCCTCGTTATCATCCTCGTCGTACTCATCATGATCTTCTGATCCTAATCCTAGTTTGTGATAACTGTTGGGCTCTGACAGTTGCTGTTGCTGGTGCTGGTACTGATGATTCTGTGCAGGGTTAACTGCAGTATCCCCACCATGTCCTGCACCACCATGTGCACAACTGTTATGATAAGCACACATTTCCCTGAAAAACAAATGCTTAGAATTCAGCAATTTCCTAACTTCTTCCTTCAATTTAACAGGAACATCCATTGAATCAAGCAAACTTTGATTCTCTACAACTCTACAAGCAGTTCCTTTCCCTAAAATATCATTCACTCTCTTATATCTCTTATTCAAATCATTGAATTTATCCTCACATTGCTGTGGTGATACATAAAAACCTTTCTCCATCATCGCCCTCGAAACCGACTTCCATTTCCCCTTCTTCTGCAACAACCCACCACCTACTGTTGCTGCTGTTCCTCCTCCTGCTGCACTACCTGATTTCTTCTTCTCAGATCCCACTAATGACTCATTCACAGCTTCATCTCCTATATAATAAACTGCCATGATCAACAATCTCACCATATTATCAGTCCATTTCATTCTATGCCAAGGAGATGTATTGCTGTTTCCTTTTCTCCTACCATCTAAAGAGCTGTTTTCATGATCATTTGCACAACCTGGTTCATCTTCATCACTATTTGTCAAATGGGTCATTTGGTTTTTCTGTTTCTGACATGGGTTTTGGTTTGTGTTTCGAGTCGGGTTCGTGTTCGGGTTCGGGTTTTGATTTGGGTTATTGTATGATAAGTAGTTGGTTGGTTGCTTCATTGAGAGCTGGGTTTGCTGTTCTTGTTGTTGTTGGTGTTGCTGGGAAAAAGCTACCATCTTTGGATGTTTTTGAAGGTGTTGCTGAGTTTGTTGCTGTGTTTGTGGTTGTTGTTGTTGTTGTTGTTGTTGTTGGTTTAAGGGTATTTCTAAACCAAGCATGCCAACCCCTGTATTTGAATACATTCTTCCTGCTAACCCATTTCCTTCCATTATTTGTAGTAGTACTATAATGTGCAGGGTAAAGATTTATTTATTTTTCAAAGGTCAAGGTATTTCCAAATATAACTAAAATAATGAAATCTAAACTTTTAGTAAAAAATAGAGAGAAATCAGCTGGTTTTATTGAGGATTGTAATTGTAATAATCAAGGAGAGTTTTATGAGTTTGTAGAGTGTCTGAGTGTGTGGGTTTTCTGATCTTTTATGTGTGTATGTTTGTACTACAATTTTATGTGTGGGTTTTTTTAATAAAATGTTAGCCGGAAAACTGCACATGGTTTTAGGAATATGGTTTTGGTTTTTAAAAGGGGGGTAAGTCGGTAGTCCACGGACCACAGGTTTACATAAAAGCTGCCCCCACTGTTTTGCTTTTGTATTTGGAAAAAACTTGGGTTAAGGTGGGCTGGTGGATTGTGGAAATTGTGGATATTTAATGACGTGTACTTCGAACTTTCTATGAATTGTGTAGTGTCAAATTGTTTATTGTTGTTTCATTTATTTTTAGATTCTTTTTGTTGATACATTCAGATAATTGACTTGTTGGCTTGAATGGATGATATCAAGAAGCCAAGCAAGATACTCCTTTGTCTTTGTTTAATTGTTAGTTTTGTTACATAAGAACATAACGAATGATGTGTTGAGAAGTGTAAAAGAGTAATATAATTACGACTTTATTGGTAAAAAAACAAAAAAATTAATGAAATAGATAGAGAAAAATATATATGACGTATAAAAGATTAAATATTTAAATAGGTGAGAAGCATTTGGAAACAAATGACTAAAGAGTAGAAAATGTAGTAACTACTAACTATTGTTGTCGAACAGACTCTAACTATAAGATAAATATAACAATTAAATTATAGAGAAGGAAGTTTAGAGTTGGCAATGGAACGGGTAGGATTTCGATACTCCCTTACCATTTTTTAAATCCTTACTAATATTTGTACGTGTCTAATGGATCTAGGGTAAGGTCTTTATTCCAAATGGATTCGAAGCTTATAATTTTCTAAATCAAACATATGAGAAATATTATATTATAAAGATCGTCTAACAATCTGGTGGACATTAATACTCATTAATTAATAGGCTTAGAATGGTTAGATTGATGGATAAGAGATAATGTGAGTTTTGTGTAAGATGTGAAGGATTTGAATGTAAAACTTATAATTCCAATAGGGTCCAGGCTTGATATCATTGGACTCTTACCTTTATCAGTAGGTGGCAATCAAGATGATGAAGAAGCATATAGCGGAAGCCCCTCCGAAAATCCAGGAAAATATTGCAGAATCTCCTTGAGAGATTTAGGAAGATATTGTGAAGCTTCTCAATCAAATAAAGCCCTTGTATATAGAGATGGCAATATCCAATGTATGTTCCATCACCCGCTTCATCCGAAAAACAAAAAGGGTGAAAAACCGAGTTAAATGGATGATGGACGGTTGGCGGGTGAACGGGTGATGGGTGATAGATGGGATTAGGGTGAGAATGTTTCATCGATCACCTGACCCATCACCCGTTTATCACCCGCTTCATCACCCATTTCATCACATCCATTATATTTTCTTACATGTTGACACTGTCGTTGCACGTGCCAAATTTATAACCTAACTTAGTCTAATATAGGGCAAGAAAGGGTCGAATCCTCGGGGAAACAAGGATTAGTCAAAGGTTAAAAGTGATTAAACGAGCTAGGTCTAATTTTAGTGGTTTTTGATATTAATGACTAAGAAACTATGAACTATTTAGCTAAGAATTAGACTAAATGATTGGGTTTAAACTATAATACGAAGACACTATGGGTAGGGGAATCACAGGTTAACCATCAATTGACCAATTTTTCAAGTCAATAGATTCTTTAGGGTCGATTAGGGCACTTAGTCACTCAAATGCTTCCTAATTACTCTCTCGAGCTAATTAGGAGGACCTAATTAAAATCAATCAACCAAGTATTTCCACAACTCATAGCAATTCGATTAATGTCCTAGAAGTCAATCACCTATTCTCATGGTGAAGTTAAACTAAAATCTGGCCAAAGGTCTATCCAAGGTTTCATTTCTCAATCCTTCACCTTGGATTCCCATAACAAGTTCAAATGGTGATCAATCAAATAAACATGGCAATGAAATTAGCTAGACAACTCATTCTCACCTAAATCTAACCCCCTATCTTGACTTTCAAGGTCAACTCATGATCAACTAAGTCATCCCCTTCCCCCTAGCTAGTAACTACTCATTAGCCATGAAAAGCATGAAATAAAAAACTTGAATCAACAATGGTGGAAATCATATTAGATAAACTAAACATCAACTAATTAATACTAATCAATGCTAAATCAAGGTAAAAAAAGTATAAAAGCAAATAAAGAGAAGAGATAGAAGAAAAACTCAAAGATGGATGGAAATCAAATGCAAAACTCCATTAAAATAGCTTCAATCTTCAACTTTAAACTTTTAGATCTAGTTTCTCTCTCTAAACATTCAACCTCTCTCTCTACTCTCTCTCTAATTAAAACTAATTAAAATCTGGAATTAAAAATCAGTTAATTATTATTACAAAAATGGGTTTACATACCTCGTAAACATAAGGGCAAAGATGTAAAAGACGATCCAAAAAGAACATTTCTAGGCAAAAAAAGCGCTCGTCCCTTACACTGTAGAGCGCCCGCTCCATGAGCGCTCCTGGGTCGCTCCATGTCACTGCCCTCCTTTCTTCATTTGTTCATGGACGGAGCGCCCGCTTCGCCTCTTTTGGAGCGCCCGCTCCCTTGTTTTGGAGCCTCTTCCTTGCAAATCTAGCTTTAAACACTTCAAGAAGAGATTAGATAGGGGAGAGGGGATGCACATGCACATGTAATGATCTATATGCAACCTAACTAAATGCAAATGAACTAAAACTAAATGCAAAGCATGAGAATATGAAAAAGGATGTAAAAGGGGAAGAAAAGGAAACTATATGGCTTAAAATGCATCTAAACGACCTAAAACTACTCCTAATTAGTGAACCTAAAGTCCACTTATCACATGTCTATCATTTTATTTACATTAGTATAATTTTTTCCCCTTTTGAATATTATCGACATGTTTTCATAAATTTAACTTATCTTAATTTGACATGAAGTTCATATATAAATTGTGATTTTGCAAGTTTGATTTAACTTTTCTCGTTTATCTTAAATGGATGATCACCCTGTCCACCTGGTTCACCTGCGGCTGGTGGATGGATGGAATACGAGTGATGGTCTTACCGGGTGACAGATGGACGGATGAGAGTTAATCTAACCAGGTGATGGATGTGGGTGATGGCTCACCCGACCCAAATCCCACCCGTTGTCATCCCTACTTATGTATTACCAAACACCACTATACACCATTAATATTAGATATTTTAATATTTGAATTATGTAATATTAATTTAAAATTTCAAAGTAAATACCAAATTACCATGATACCCTTACTTTATTATCATCAACCTAAGATTACAAAATTAGTTACCACAAATTCCCTCCCTCTACTCTCTCGCCTCACTCCATCATCTTTTAATCTCACACCCCTCCACCTCCACCTCCACCTCCATTGATATAGGATATAGACCAACCTGATCAACGACTCAATAATCAATTCCAAGTTTCCAACCAAAAAACATCATCAAATCAAAAACACAAAAATGGAAACCATTCTCTGGCGGAACTTCGAGCAGCGTCAAATGCAGCAATGTCAGCAAAAAATGCAGCAACGGTAACTCAAAGACGGAGCAAACCTCATAGTTGGTGGAAGACAAAACGTAGTGAAGTAATTGCCACAGTATAGAGCCAGCAGCGCCTGTTTGCTTCATGCGATTAAAGATACAGTGAGTTGAATCGGTAAATTAGCGGATTGTATAGTTTCAATGGCGGAGAAGAGTTTGTTGTATGGACATCGTTGTCGGAGGAGAAGTGTAACACCCTGCCCAAATCGAACCCTTGTTCATTTAATAAAACTCGTTGAGGGAAAATCCACGAGGGTTCGACTCGGATGACGAGCTACTGCCGCACTTAACTCATTGGAATTAAATGTAAGGCTTAAAAGATTAAGACATACTAAATTCAAATTAATTAATCCTTACAACCAAAATAAATTATTCATTAATCATTACTAAATACGTACTAAAGTGTTCAGAGTTCCAGCGGAAGCTAATTAATAAGCTAAGTGGATGACAACTCTAACTGTTCTCTCTTTGTTTCCCCCAGTCGATCACCCGCCTGCACAAATATATTGAAAATAAACAAGAGAGACAAGCTCCCAAAAATCAGAAAAACTGAGTAATTCCAACTCCATCCCGTAAGATACTTAAGTTGAAAATACTTTGTGAAAATAATAAGTTAATAAAGTAGAAAGCATAGCAAATATACATATATAAATACAATTAATATTCACATAAGTGCATACATATACATATGAGATTAATAATCACATATTTTCAATTAATTCAATAATCCATTATTATCCGATTATTTAAGGAGAGGAAAGAGAACGCCAGTAAGGCGGGGTCAATCCCTAGTCTCTACTTACTTCAAGGGTGTAGGTCGGGGTCAATCCCCAGCTTACTACCACAAATATTATAATGGTCAGAAACAGAGTCCCTAGTGTGCACTTGGATCACAACAAGATAGAAGTAAGACAAGTAACAAAAAAATCAGCATAGTAACTAGAAAACATATAGGTGGCCACTGAACCTCCCATACAGGCAACCTGGTTCATCATTTCCCTCCGACATTCCACTTTAAGTGATTAATATCTTTTATAAGAGTCATCTTTTAAATCATATACACATATACAACATCTGATTTAACCCAGTGTGGACATATTGAATCCAATATCAATATCACAATTCATTCACGGCTTATCCAGAAAGCCCATTTTCATTCATGTACAAAAACCATCACTTGTAAATTAAATAATCCATCATTTTCCAATTTATAACCAATCCATTTTAAATTTTCATTTTCAAACTTAATAATAATAACGATAATAATAATAATATTTATGATGAATAATAACAATAATAATAATAACATTAATAATTAATCTTTAATTAAATAAATGTCGAGAATAAAAGATAAGATTATTTATCAAGATCGTCGGTTTAGCATAATTGTCATATCGTCCATAGTCCATAGTCCATGGGCATGATCCATGTCCGTAATCCATAGTCATTATTCATCTTATTAATCATATTCATAATCTGCATTTAAGTCAATATTTATAATTCATAATAATTTTCATAATTATAGTCCACATTTCTAATCATAATTTAAATCACATAGTCACGTAATTAAGTCGTTTTATACTACGGGATGTATGTTTAGATGGATATCAGAAAGTACCTCGTGACGTGTGCCCAAAAGTTAGATTCACGAACCGATCAACACTCTTGATATTCCTCGTTTACGCACTCGGAGTCTACATTAGGCATTAATTAGATCTAAGTTAGTTACCTAAATAAACCTTTTTTATTTATAAAACAAACAGCTTAATTAATTCAAATAACTTAAATAAAATTGATTAATTATTTCAAAGGAGTTTTATAAATCAAAGTTTATAGTTTCAAATTATTTATAAAAATCATTTTAAGTACTTAAAGATTACTTTAACTTTGAATTTTCATTAACTTAAACAATTATTCTGAATATAGAAAAATAACTTTATTATACTTCATTTCATACTTTATTTTAGAAGCATAAGAAATGACATAAGTCATAAAACTAAGTTAGAATTATTAATTTTATTAAACCAATTTGTTAAATGTCAAAGATGAATGGCCATCTAGAACATGTACCATGCATGTCATAAATGCATGTAGAAAATTTACCTCCTATGCTATAGCATATAGGCAAAGGTATAGCATGGTTGTAGTATATATATGATGCAAGGATGAATGCAAACTGCACCGAGTAAAATCTTCCCTCAGTATTTCTCTCTTCTGTCTAGTTTCTCTCTTACTTCTGTCTTCATCTTTTCACAACACGTTATCAGCACGAGTTTGCTTACAAAAACCAAAAGGTATTTTTAACCTTTAATCTTTCAAACTCCGGTATCCAATTTTTCTAGTCTCACCCTTTTTCACTATCCTAACATGGATCAACAAAGTAACGGGATCAATGTTGTTTTCAACAATGTTTCTCTCTGTTGTATACATTTAATTGTAGAACGTAACACCGTCCCTTTCGCTACCAACCCAGCTAGGGGGATTGTAAGTCATCCTTTTCGCACTGACCTCGCCAACGGTACTAATGTCCGTACCAGTGAAAATCCACAAACCCCTGTTCCTAACACCAATAATAATCCTCCAGCACCACCAACTGAAAATCCACCACCACCAAATAATAAAAGAAATAGGGACGAACAGGAAGGAACTAGTAGCGAACGTCACCATGCCACTAGCCCGTAAATTAAATAATAATTTGACAATAACGCCACCTTTATGGAGGGCAAGGACACTTTAATTTATGTTATTTTATTTTGTTGTACCACCTGTATGGCAGGTTATTTTCATTTACCGCCTATATGGCAGGTTGTTTTTTTATTTGCCGCCTATATGGCTGGCTGACAGTAGTAAATTCTTTTTTTGCTCTTTTATTGTCAATATATGCAGGAGTAGCCAACCTAGAACCGTATTACATATTTATTTCCTTTACTATGCGTTATTTCCTTTATATGACATTTGTAGTTTTATTTATTATCATTTTTACACTTACCGACATGCATAATAGTAACAAATTATATCTAGTACACATAAATACTCCAACTAAAATTTTATTGCATTATATTCTTTGAACAACTGTAGATAAATATACAACAAACTGTACAGTTAAGGATAACCCTCTATAAAAGCGGATTACCCATCCCCAATTTCACCACATATCTCTTATCTTCTTCCATCTTTTACTCAAACCCACAAATTTTTTTTCCTTCCTCCATTTTTCCCGGCCACCATGCCCAACGCCGAACACAACCGCCCTCCACCCTCCTCTTCTTCGTTTGAGGAAGATTTTAGAAAAATAAAACTCTACTTGTTCCTTATAGCCGGTTTATTTGTCCTTCTCATGGCATTAATGATATTTCTCCTCATACACAAGTAGGAACCATGATATCACACGCTTTCTCCCCGGTGAAACGGTGCAAATGCATGTGTTTTTTGTCTTCATATGCATTTCTAGGAAGTATTTTTGTTATTTTAGCTTATTTTTGTACTTTCTGTGTTTATATTGTAAGTTATTATTTTGCTTGTAATATTTTAATGTTATGTCTTGTTTTGTTTTATTTTGTAATATTTATAATTATAAATGATATAAATCAGGGGGAGATATTATATGTGATTTGTTATCATTTACTAATTTCATACTATTATCTACCTTATTGTAGCTATAATGGGCGACTTAATGAAAAGACAATTCAATGTCCTAGATTTGTCCGGAAATAAATTTCTGGAATGGACGGTAGATGCCCAGATGAATTTAAAGGCTCAAGGACTAGAGCATACTATTAAAGATCAAACTGTCAATATAGGCTCAAGTACGGCCCAACAAATTAAATTGGCCACTGAACAAGAAAAGGCCAGGGCCTTGGTTCTTTTGAGACACCACCTGCATGAAAGCCTAAAAACTGAATACTTATTGGTGGAAGATCCAAAAGAACTATGGAACAGCCTCAAAGAAAGATATGGCCACCATAAAAATATTCTCCTCCCCAAGGCATTATTCGAATGGACTAATCTAAGGTTCCAAGATTTTAAATGCATCAGTGACTACAATTCAACACTGTTTAGAATTGTATCGCTGCTGAAATATTGTGATCATCCGGTCACTGAGGAACAAATGCTAGAGAAAACTCTCTCTACATTCCATGCCTCAAATATTATATTACAGCAACAATACAGAGAAAGGGGCTTTAAAAAATATTCTGAGCTAATCTCTGTATTGTTGGTGGCTGAGCAAAATATTGATCTTTTACTAAAGAATCATAATCTTAGACCAACTGGGTCTTTGGCATTCCAAGAGGCGAATGCAGTAGAAAGCTCAGACCTACCTGAATCAAATGCTATAAACAGAGGTGGGCGTGGAAATGGCCGTGGGAAAGGACGTGGAAACAATCGTGGTCGAGGCCGAGGCCGAGGTAAAGGATATTTCCCCAAAAATAATAATAACTTCAAAAACAATGAGAGGGGGCAACAATACCACAAGCATGATAATCAGAAGGCAAAAGATATATGCTTTAGATGTGGTATATCTGGGCACTGGGGGCGTACATGTCGAACAGCCAAGCATTTGGTAGATCTCTACCAGGCTTCTAAGAAAAATAAAGGAAAAGATGCAGAAACCAATTTTGTGAATGAGGCAAATACCTCACCGCCTAGCCTTGATGTCTCCGATTTTTTTATGGATGGAGTTGGAGCTGAAAATGATTTTAATTGAGGGGAAAATTGATTGTTTAGCTATGAAAATATTTATTTCCTTGTTGATCAAGTATTTATTTAATGTTTGTTTTATTTAAGAATTGTACTACCATCTAATTATCAATGAAATATGCATGTTCTTATTTAATTTTGTTTCTTATTATGAAGATATGGATCAACCTAAAAATGGATCTGGATACCAATGCCTCCTGGATAGTGGAACAACGCACACCATACTGAAAAATAAAGAGTATTTTTCAAAACTAAAAATGTTTCAAGGTGATGTCAACACCATATCCGGGACAGCAAAACTTATCGAAGGATCCGGAACAGCTTGTGTAATACTCCCAAAAGGATAAAATTGACTATTGATGATGCACTATACTCAAGTAAATCTCGAAGAAATCTTATAAGCTTTCGAGATGTGCATAAAAATGGTTATTATTTGGAAACAATGATAAATGATGAAACGGAATATATATGTCTCACAGAAAATAGAAATGGCAAGAAATATATCTGTGAGAAATTGCCAGCATATTCTTCAGGACTATACAGTGTTAATATAAGTCCGTTTGAAGTAAACATGATATCTAACCAGAAGTTAGATAATAAGATATTAATTAATCTATGGCATGACCGTTTAGGTCATCCTAGCACAGGAATGATGCACAGGATCATTGAGAACTCAATAGGGCATTCAATAAAGAATGTAAAAATCCCAAAGACAAATGAGTTAGCATGTGCAGCATGCTCACTTGGGAAAATGATAACAAGGCCCTCTATAAATAAAATTGCTACTGAATCTCTAACATTTCTTGAAAGAATACAAGGAGATATTTATGGGCCAATTAATCCCCATGTGGACCATTTCGATACTTTATGGTGTTGATTGATGCTTCAACACGATGGTCACATGTAAGCCTTTTATCAAGCAGAAATAGTGCATTTGCAAAACTCCTTGCTCAAATCATTCGATTGAGAACTCAATTCCCGGATTATACAATTAAAAAAATAAGACTCGACAATGCTGGGGAATTTACATCCCAAACATTTAATGATTATTGTATATCCATTGGGATTGAAGTGGAGCATCCAGTGGCTCATGTTCATACACAAAATGGTCTTGCTGAATCATTAATAAAAAGATTGCAATTGATTGCAAGACCATTATTGATGAAATCAAAG
Organism: Patellifolia procumbens; assembly: GCA_947645195.1. Taxonomy (NCBI): domain Eukaryota; kingdom Viridiplantae; phylum Streptophyta; class Magnoliopsida; order Caryophyllales; family Amaranthaceae; genus Patellifolia; species Patellifolia procumbens. The sequence continues at coordinate 80,234 of CANSGD010000379.1, forward strand.
TTGCCCTCATCTGCTTGGGGTCATGCCATAATACATGCAGCATCATTGATTCGATTGAGACCAACAGCTTATCATAAATTCTCACCACTACAATTAGTATCTGTTCGAGAACCAAATGTCTCACATTTGAAAGTATTTGGATGTGGTGTATATGTCCCTATTGCTCCACCACAACGCACAAAGATGGGTCCACAGCGAAGGCTGGGAATATATGTTGGTTTTGAATCCCCATCAATTATAAAATATCTTGAACCAATGACAGGTGATTTATTCACGGCTCGTTTTGCCGATTGTCATTTTAATGAAAGCTTATTCCCAGCCTTAGGGGGAGAGAATGTGGACCCAAACAAAAAGGATATAGAAATTACATGGAATGCAACACAATTATCTTTTCTTGATCCACGAACAAACTCTTGTGAACAAGAAGTTAAGAAAATTGTTCATTTACAAGGTGTTGCAAATCAATTGCCTGATGCATTCGTTGACAGTAAAAAAGTGACGAAGTCACATATACCAGCAGAGAATGCTCCCCCACGAATTGAAATTCCCATAGATAATAAGGCAATTGAAAAAGAGTCTATGGCACGCCGTAAGCGTGGAAGGCCATTTGGTTCGAAAGATTCGAAACCAAGAAAAAATAAAAGGCGAGATGAAATAGAAAAGGAACAAATGATTGTTCCTCTAATTGAAAATCATGAAATTCAAAATGGAGAAAGAGATAAAGACAAAGACAAAGAAGAAGATGTTCCAAATAAAGAGGGACACGAAAGTATCGACAACATTGAAATTTCGATTAATTATGCTTGTACAAAGAGACAGTGGAATCGAAAAAATGTTGTCATAGATGATGTCTTTACTTACTCCATAGCGGTTGAAATGGTATCTGACGAGAATGGTGTAGAACCAAAAACCTTAGACGAATGTCGCCGCAGATAAGATTGGCCAAAATGGAAAGAAGCAATCCAAGCAAAACTAAAATCCCTTGAAAAGCGAGAAGTTTTCGGACAAATAACTCAGACACCAAGAGGGGTAAAACCAGTAGGATACAAGTGGGTATTTGTCAGAAAACGAAACGAGAAAAATGAAATCGTTAGATACAAAGCAAGGCTTGTTGCCCAAGACTTCTCCCAAATGCCAGGGATTGATTATTATGATACGTATTCTCCAGTAGTTGACGCAACTACATTTAGATTTCTGGTAAGTTTATCCGTCTTCGAAAAACTTCAAATGCGGTTGATGGATGTCGTGACTGCATACTTATATGGGTCACTTGACACTGACATCTACATGAAAGACCCTGATGGACTAAAACTACCAGAAAAGTACACATCCAGAGACATGACCTCTATAAAGCTAAAACGATCGCTTTATGGACTTAAACAATCTGGAAGAATGTGGTACAATTGTCTCAGTGAATACCTTATGAAAGAAGGATTCAAAAATAATCAAATCAATCCTTGTGTTTTCATTAAACGATTCAAATCAGGATTTGCTATAATTGCAGTTTATGTTGATGATCTGAACATCATTGGAACTTATAAAGAACTTGAAATAACTGCAAGGTACTTGATGAAAGAATTTGAAATGAAACAACCTTGGGAGAACAAAATTTTGCCTTGGCTTACAAATGGAACATTTGAAGGACGGAATCTTTGTTCACCGATCAAATTATACGGAAAAGGTCTTAAAACGTTTTTACATGGATAAAGCGCATCCATTAAATTCTCCAATGGTTGTGCGGTCTTTGAATGTGAAAGACGACCCATTCCGACCTCGAGAAGAAAATGAAGAAATTCTTGGTCCTGAAGTACTATACTTCAGTGCAATTGGCGCTTTAATGTACCTAGCTAATAATACTCGGCCTGACATAGCTTTTTCAGTGAACCTCTTAGCTAGATACAGTAATGCGCCAACAAAGAGACATTGGAATGGAATTAAGCACCTATTCCGTTATCTCAGAGGAACACATGACCTTGGATTATTTTATCAATTGAAGCAAAGTGCTTCACTCATTGGTCATGCAGATGCTGGATACTTATCCGACCCTGAAAAGGCCAAATCACAGTCTGGGTATCTATTCACTTATGGAGATACAACAATATCATGGAGATCAACGAAGCAGACATTAACTGCCACATCATCAAATCATGCCGAATTGATTGCTCTCTATGAAGCTGGAAGAGAATGCGTTTGGCTCAGAACAATGATCAGCCATATCCAAAAAGAATGTGGTATGAATTTAGTTACTGATAATCCAACACTGATATATGAAGATAATACTGCTTGCATCACCCAAGTCAGTGAATGATATGTCAAAGGAGATAGAACCAAACATTTATCACCGAAACTCTTCTTCACGCATGATCTCCAGAAAGAAGGAAAGATAGACATTCAACAAATTCAATCAACTGAAAACCTTGCGGACTTGTTTACCAAGTCCCTTCCTTCAAAGAGACTCGAACAATTGGTGCACAAGATTGGAATGCGTCACCTCAGTAACCTACGTTAGACTCAGGGGGAGGGTTATATACACTTCACTCTTTTTTCATTCGATCAGGTTTTTATCCCACTGGGTTTTTCTGACAAGGTTTTTAACGAGGCAGCAAATACCAGCATATAATACAATAAAGTTGCACCATGTTTTGTTGTAAATAAGGCAATGGGCATTCCAGGGGAATATTATAGTTATTATATGCACTGCACTCTTTTTCCCTTCGATCAGGTTTTTATCCCACTGGGTTTTTTCTGATAAGGTATTTAACGAGGCAGTATATTTAAGCATATAAAGAGATATAGTTGTAAGGAGCATCATTAGAAAAGATGGACATTCAAGGGGGAGTGTTAAATGTCAAAGATGAATGACCATCTAGAACATGTACCATGCATGTAGAAAATTTACCCTCCTATATATAGCATATAGACAAAGGTAATAGCATTGTTGTAGTATATATATGATGCAAGGATGAATGCAAACTGCACCGAGTAAAATCTTCCCTCAATATTTCTCTCTTCTGTCTAGTTTCTCTCTTACTTCTGTCTTCATCTTTTCACAACACAATTAAATTAAACAAGTGAAGACATTTTTTTCTTTTAAAAAAAAAGTGATAAAGGAAAGGGGGGACATTATTGATTCATTGAATCCGTCTTCTCAAACAGAAAGAAAGAGGTGAGGCTGAAACACAGGGGGGGGGGGCACGCGAAGAAGGAAAGGGAGAAATTGGGTGGCGAATCTGGCGATGTTGCGGCGCAGCTGGACGGCGAGGGTAGCTGTGGTTCAGGCGCGGTGTGCGAAGAGTGGTGCGAGGTGGTGTTAGGCAAAGGGGGGCGAGCGAAGACATGGCAGCGACGGTGTTTGGCTTGGGGTTTCAGGTGGTTGTGATGCAGCGAGGGCTGTTTTGGGCTGGCAGAGGTGCGGTGGTGGCCGTTTGGTGGTCCGGTAGCTGGGCTCTGGTGGTTTCGGCTAGTCAGAGAAGGTGGGTCGAAGTTTGTTATTTTTATTAATTTTTACAGAACAAAAAAATCAGAATTTGAAAGAGAAGAGGGAGAAATTGAAGCAAACTTTGAAAGTGTGGTTTGTTTGAACAATTGAATAGGTTTGGGTTGGTATTTATAGAGCAATTTGTCTAAAAAATGGGAAGCTTGGTCAATCACCATTAATGGTGAAGGTATGGTGAGGTATGGTGTTGAGATATCCTTTTGACTATGGTGCTGAATTTACTAAGTGAATTTTTGGTACTGGATTGAGTTCTGACAAGAGTTGTTGATCGTGTTGAATTTATTTTGTGCTTTGTCTCTGTTCTGCGTGAGAAGGGGAAGGAAGGAGGGAGATGGATGATGCTGATTCACAATTTCTTTTTCTTTTTTTTCTCTTTTTGTTTTTGGCTAAAACATTAAATGGACTTAATATTTGAACTTGGTATTTGGACTTGATTTTGTTTGGGTTGGGCTCTAAATGGGTTTTTAAATGTGGATGGACAAATAAGTAAGCATGCCCATAAATTATATAAGAATTTCAATTTTAATAATAATGAAATTAATTAGAAATAAAGAAAATGAATAAATAATTTCAATGTAATCACTTAAATAAAATCGTTAAATAATTTTAAACTAAATGAAACTATTTTTAATAAACACATTATTATCAAATAAAGTTGAATAATCAAAAATAAATTTAAGTGAAAATAATATTAAACTTTAATAAATAATAAAATAAGCATTGAAAATTCGGGGTATTACATCTACTACTCCTTAAAAACAAAGTTCGTCTTCGAACTTTAAAGTTAGATATCGAGACACTAACGAAATATTAGTTCTTGACTTTGTTAGTATTACAAGTAGAAGAGGTAGTAGGTGGTTGCAATGGCGGTGAAGGTGAAGAGAGAAAGGGAGATAGTGGTGCAAGAGAATGGCGTTGGGGGAAGAGAAAAGAGACTGGTGTTTCATTGAGAAAAGCAAGGAATGGTGTTTCAATGGCAGAGTCATGAGAGAGAGTGTGGAGGGTGTGGTGGTTAGGTAATTTAATTTGTAATCTTTTTTATTTTTCTAATTTTGTATGTGGATGAATAATAAATGTGATAACACATATCCTACGATTGTTGTTACATAGTGTAGATCAACTGTCTATAATTATTAATAGTGGTGTTTAGCGGTATGTGAAATTCACTATTTGACTCTTCTATTAGGTTTCAATGCTAGATCATTAGATCCTATTTTTTTTTATAAAGTTTTTTATCTAGTATATGTTGTAATGCATCTTTACAAATTAATGGAAAAGAATGGTTCACCCCATCAGTTGATATTTCTATGCAAGCATTTACCTTAATGCAATATGCAGACTGAATATAGCATAATGTAAGCTTAATGCGGTGCGAAGAATAACCCGAGGCTCTAGTCGAAGAAGAAACTAAAGTTTTGGCAAAAAATGAAGATATAAGACAAGAGGTGTCTGACCCTCTAAAGGGAGTCAACGTAAGAACCAGAGAAAATCTTAGGAATACATATATTAGCAAATTGTTACCTCCATAAGACAAGTAATTGTAATTAATATATAACACAAGTATGAATATTGCTTTACATGAAACACTATGAAAAGTCTGGCATTGATCCCTCAGTAGCTAAACATATGCTACCGATAAAACAAAATTACAAACCTGAAGCATAAAACCCTTAGGAGATTAGCACCAGAACTCGTCATTGACAAACATGTGACCAAAACAAAGCTAAGGCAGTACTAGAAGCCAAGTCACCCCCCCCCCAAAAAAAAAAAGGAATTACAACGGTTCCTATGGAAAATTAACTATGTAAGGATTCTTTTTGTAAACTGGATAGGAAAATAAAGGTTTTTCACCTCTTCTAAGATAAATATGAATATGGAAAGCTCAACACCAAAAAACTTTTGATCAAATCAAGGATTCCTTAACAAATACTCCAATTTCCCCCTGATAAGAGGTTTTTAGTGTGTCGTTAAGGCACTAAGAACCGCTTAGCAAACACAATTTATAAACCTAACGAGCAACTACTAAGTACGTAGTAATGGCAAGTCAAGGGTCGAACCACAAGGAAATTGGGATTAAGTTCAGTCCACTAAGTCCAAAATTACCTAAGCGAAGGGTTTTTTGGGGGGTTTAAGATTGAGTAAGTCACCGACTAATTAACTAGCTAATGAATACCGACTAAGAATTAAATAGGAGAATTAATATGATAGAGAAAACACTAGAGCTTGGGTTACTCGCATGAACTCGGGCAAGACACGACATAAATGCAACTACGAGGCTATTGAGAATAACGTGCAAGGTTAAGTTTCCTCTAAAGTCCTTGAGTCCTCTCTCGAATGGTCAAGAGTAATCAATTAATCAATCGACTAAATCCTCTCTCGAATGGTCTTTAGCCAATTGATTAATGGATTCAATTTAATTGGAAAACCCCTAAATAGGATCCTCTTAATTTCTACCCAATCTCTTGGTCAAGAAATTAAGTTGATTCATGGGAATGACTAGACAACAACAATCAATTAAGAATAATTGAAATCTAAGCCCTAACATAAACTTGATCAAGGTCTACCCTAAGGTGTCAAAACACCAAGAACAATGCATATTAGACTTGAATAAAGCAATTACAAGAACATCTACATTAAGCCCCTAATTCATGCTTTCACCCAAACCCTAGATTAGGAACTACTCACTAACCATGGATTCTCAGCAATTAAGATTCAATAAATTAAACATCATAAACAAAGCAATAAAATTAAAGGAAAGGGATTGAGAAGAAATTACTTGAATTAATTAATGAATTCGATCTTCCAAGATGAAACAATGGAGTAAACTAGTGTTTAGGGAGAGTTTAGGGCTAAGAGAGAGTAATTAGAAACTAAGAGTGTAAAGTCATGTCGAAAACTAAGCTAAGAAAACTAATTAATAGAGTCCTTAAAGTTTGACGGACAAAACGGGTCAAAGCCCGAAAGCAGGTCCACACGGTCGTGTCAAAAACGACACGACCGTGTAGACCTGTTACATAAATTCCTTAGCGTTCCTTCACAGCTACTGCTTTAGTGTGGAAAATACTACACGGTCGTGTCCAGAATGACACGACCGTGTAGCCTTGGCGTCCAAAATGCTCACAGCTACTGTTTGTGTGCTCAAAACACTACACGGTCATGTCCAATGTGACACGACCGTGTAAACCTGAAGTTCAATGTGCTTCTCAGAATGACCAAAGCCACTGCCTGCGTACCTAAATGACTACACGGTCGTGTCCAAAGTGAGACGACCGTGTAGACCTGACGTTCAATATTCTTTGCTTGGCAGTTGCAAACTGATTCTCCAAGTGAAAAACTACACGGTCGTGGCCAATTCCACACGACCGTGTAGAGCTGCTTCAAGTCCTTCCAAGCTCTAGCTTCCATCCAAGGGTCTCTAAACACCCAAAGTGCTCCAAATACCTGTTAGTTAGTCTGAAAATCATCCAAAATAACTAAACAAGTAGTGAGGCAACCATTTAGCTCAAAGTAACCAAAACCATGCAATGCAAGACTAAAATGCTCTAAATCTATATGAATCGACACAAAAATGCAGCATGGATAAGCACAATAAAGTGCTTATCACCCCCCCACACACACACACACACGAAAATGGTAAACCTCTAAGGTTACATGTCTGTTGTCGTTGATTCTATTGGAAGTCTCCTAAGGAGGATCATGATAAGCGACAAGAACAAGTAGTGTTTTTCCTCAGTAGAATCTTACATGACACGGAGTAAGGGTATACTAATGCAGAAAAATGGTGCCTATGTCTGTATGATGTATCGATCAAATTGATTCGTTACTTATGGCTTTTACTATCGAAGTGGTGTTACCAACAAAAGTGTTAAAACATATGTTGTCACGACCTATTTTGAAAGGCAGATTGAGCAAATGGAGTTTACACCTCCTCCAAAATTACATCTTCTCATTGTTCCTCAAAAGTTGTCAAAGGTCAGGCTTTGGATGATTTTCTAGCCAATCAACCTTGATATGACATGGGAATATAATAGTTGAAGCAAATGGATCTTGTACAAATGGATTGATAGGAGCTGGATTGTTATAAGGTGTCACTACAAAGTTGGTTGTCACTCTAGAAGGTGCATGTACCAACAATAGAGGAAAATATGAAGCTTTGATCATTAGGATGGAGGTTCCACATGAACCAGCATCCCAAATTGTTACTGTGTTTGGAGATTCAGAACTGGTCATAAACCAAGTACAAGGAAATTAAAAAAGCATAGCTTGTGTGGCTGTAAAATGTAGAGCTATAGTATAAGATCTAGTGAAGACTTTCTTCAAAGTTGAAATCACAAAAGTATCTAAAGAAGAAAATGAACCAACAGATTTAGGATTTGCATCCGATTTATAAACATGTGTTTACAAAATCCAACAACCATTAGCTGTTTAAATATAAGTTATTCCAAATTTAGTTAGTAGTCCGTATTACAAATTAAACCAATAACTAATAATAAGTCAATTTTTAATTACAATTTCACAAATAACTTAATATTACAAAGTCGATCGTCAAAACTAAGTATACTAAACCTTTAAAACATGTAAAACCTGTTTTGATGTTATTTTAGTTGAAAATGACTCAACATATATAATCACAACACACGGAACTTTGAACAAGTATAATACATCACTAGTATAATTCATAAACATTAGATAAATCCTACAAAACATTTGCTTTCAAAAACAATGAATAAAGCAATAAACTATGTAAACCTTTTCTTTGTTTATTTTCTAAATCAAATCATTTCTTTTTCCAAATCAAATCCTTTCCTTTTCCTTTTCTATCATAAGCGTATGAAAATCTCATAATCACAAACCTATGAAATTTTTCATTGGGATAGCTAGACCCTCCGGATTACTTGACTTATAGACAAAGACCCCAAGTGTGCACACCCCACATACATTCAAACCGTAGCAGAAGATCTAAGTCCGATGTATTGATCAACGTACCACAACTAATATGTATCTGTAAAGCCGAGACAACCACGACCATCTTTCTCTTCCACTACCACCAAAAAAATCAACGACCACCACCACTATTAACAAGGAAAAGAGTAACTTATTACAACCATACGCTAACCATAATTCTTGCGTAGCGGTAGCTAGAGCCAAAAGTTCGCTTATAGGTTTACGATTGTTGCTAATAATAGGTGAACGTGTATACGAGCAATCTAAGTAATTACTATTGGGCCTAACTTGAATTGGAGCCTCATTCGAATTTAGATATTTCCTTATTTTATATCAAGCAATCTATAGAGTAATGATAAAATTATCTGTCATTTTATGTCATCTTTAAACTTAAAATGAAAAATCACGTTTCCTTGTGAGTAACAACTTATACGTACACCTACACATTACTCAAACTAAAACAGTTATAAATAACCTAAGAGTAGTAAATTAGTATATATAGTGGTAATTCCTAATAGTTGGAGCTAAATATTTCGTAAGACTTTGACATAGAAGATATCTAATATTAGTCGTACCATTTCACATAGTATCTAATTAAACTGTCATAAAATCTTAAGATATAGACATACAAACTAGTATTTTATTTAAACTAATCTTGAAGCATAAAGTAATTATATATATTAATCATGCGAAAGCACCCCAATAAGATGGTGAAATTGCGTTGTAATCGTCAACATTGAAGAGATGGTGGGCCACTTTATTGTTGTGTTCACGACTGAAAATTATGCTTTGTGCGTTGGTGTTATGATCAGAAGAACTTGGGATTGCAGCTGACGTGCTTTCTACGGTCTCCTCACAGGAAACTTCTGTATAGTTGCTGTAGACTTGTTTCTTTGTGGCTTGTTGCTTAAGCATACCCTTCAATTTCTGTACCTGCTCATTCAATTTTTAGTTTTTACCGATTAGTAATCTGGTTCTATAGATAGTAACAATGTAACATAGAGTACAGTCTAGCCGTGAGCAAGGTATGATTTCGGCCAAGTCGTCTTAGATAATAGATACCACCCGCAAAGAGTTACATACTGGAATCTAACCACGTAGAATTGATCACCGAATCTGGAGTAGTTCTAAGAGTGAACGGATGAATATACGAAAAAAAGAATAAGCTATAAGTGTGTATTACGTGTAAGTTGTAAATTCTATACTTTTCAACATATGACTACAAGAAAATTTATATTAAGAACCAATTTTGGCTCTTAACAACAGAGTCTTGATTTACTTCTTTATATAAAAAAAGCAATACGCTCATGGTGTTCAGCATTTAATACTAAGCTACCTTATCCAGTTATCCTATAACGACTAAAATACAACATGCTTTAGTTAAAGATTCATTTTTGAGCATTGAAGTTGCTTTTCCCTATATACACTTGAAATAGGCCAGGATCTTTTGGAAAGTCCAACTATAAGTCCTTATTATTCTAATATATGTAATGGTTTTCTTCTGGACATTCTAAAATATTATGGGGAAATTCTAAATTTGGTGTCCTAAGTGGCCTAATCCAAATTTAGTGCCTTGAGCTTTTCATATTCCCACTCTGATTGATTAGGGCAAAGCTAGAACGCTAAACTTACATCATGGTTTTAGTGATATATTGTTTGCATAATGTGAGATTTCTTCTACAAAGTCATGCAAAGCTATTTGTAGCATAACCTAAAATCCTCGAAAGCAAATCTTTTGGTTCTAAGTAGGCTCAATCGACTTTGATCAACCCTAACATGTTACGTGTTTTTTTATGGGTAATGATATTAGGGTTATGTATAAATATTTAATATATTACCTAAAATGGAATTAAGTTAGGAGTTTAAGTCAAAATCATGCGTAAATCGATATTATTAATGTTTAAAAATTACTAAAATATCCTCTTTTAGGTTCTTATATATGTACAACCCTAAGAATTGTATTTATCATTTTCCAATTTTTATACACGTATTATCCTTTGAAGTTCAATAAATTTAAAACTAGCTCAACTATTTACATAGTAATTAATGAGTTTAGTTTGAATGCAATTAAATGAAATTTTAAACAATTTATATTTAGACTTTTAGCATAATTAATATAGGAAATACAAACAAGGTATTAGAAAAAATTGCCAAATATGCGAGACTGAATAACAAATTAAAGATAAAAAGAGGTTGGTGAGAAAGAAAATGCAAACCTCCTCTTGAAGCTTTTGTTTCTCCTTAGAGACAACATCAAACTCAAGCTTAAGAGCATCATACAAATGCTCAAGCTTCTTAGCCTTCCACCTTGCTCTTCTGTTCTGAAACCACACCGCGATTTGTCGAGGTTGAAGCCCAAGCTCTCTTGCAAGCTTCATCTTTCTATCTGGCTCTAACTTCCTCTCTTCCTGAAAACTAGTCTCTAATGACTCTAGTTGGTTCGTCGTTAATCGCCTCTTCATCTTGTCTTGATTACCAAAGCTCATCATAATCATGTCTCTCTCCATACTTGCTGGAATTATATTTGATGCCATCATCTCAACTGGACTATGATGCTTCATTACCTCCAAACCTAATTAGGGTTTCAAAAATATATTGTAAGAGTTAGCATTATTATATGTAGTGCATGTTTAGCGTAAGAAAAAAAATGTTGCTCAACTAGGTTATGAACATATATGCCTAGGGTTGTTACGCATATTTAAGTGCAATTTCGAGATTTTAAAAGTTGTTTGATATAGTAATCTGTAAATTACTAAAACTAGCTTTATCAACTCGAGACTCCAAACATAAAACTATGAACTCTTCTGACTTTCAAAAAAAATGTTTATATTTTTCAAAACTGCGGACATTGTAAGATCAAAAGTTAGGCAGATACATGTTAGAGAAGAGAATATGAGTAAATCTAGTATTTAGACTTTTGTTACCACAACTCTTCATTATGATCTAAAGTTGAAAAATAGAAGCACTTTCATGACTTTCTTAAGGTACAAACTATATATTCAAAATATGCTAGAAATAGAAATATGATCTATAAATAACTTTCTCATGAATGAGACATAGATATATATATGCATGTAAATGTGAAAACTAACTCACCAGAAAAACTATCAAATTGGTTAAAATTGTAAAGTAAGTTGGTGGAAGAGATCTCACGAGGGCAAGAAACAAAGGTAGAATTCCTTAAGATATGACTATTATTCCAATCCATATTTGGCTTCTCTATCTTGTCTTCTCCTTTAAAACTATCCCAAAACATGTGGGTAACATATCAATTGCCTACTGTTCTATTCATTATGTAAGCAGAACTAAAGAAAATGACAAATTAAGAAAGGGACTTTACTCTTATCAGTTGAAAAAATGTTGGGTATAAGGTTAGAAAGTGAAAAGACAAGTTCATAAAAGGCACTCTGGATCTGCCTATTGTAATGAATGCAGTGATACTGCTACCTTGGGATCGGAGCACCAATATAACGTTATTTTTTGTTTTGTTTTTGCAATAACTTACTTTTTTTTTTGGAAAACATTTGGGGAGGAGTGACTTCATTGATAGAAGTTATTCAACACTTACATTTATCTCATAGATGATCTAAAGTAAGCACTCCTGTAACAACGTCACTATGGATCGGCTCCTCCTTAATCTTATATGTCTTTTGTACGTTATATTGCCTATTAATTTAAAAACCAATAACAAACAATATCGAACAACGAACAAGTAAACAACAAACTTTGACACAAGTGGTTGATTGGGGAAAATCCGAGCAACGGGAAAAACCTTCCACTATACACTAGAAATCAATGAATGTTCACAATGCAAGCAAAGATAAAGGGGTCAGTGAATGACAAATACATGAGGTACCGTCTTGTTGTGAAAATCGCATTGTGTATCCCTAAGATTTGTTGAAAAAATCCACCATATACCTTAAATGACTAATAAGCGTAAAAGATGTTGTTAATAATTAACCTGCTTAACAGTAAATTAGATTGACAAAAATAATTTCTCTCTTTGTTTTGTTATCCGTTCCACTATTCTCTACCAATCTTGGTGTATTTGTTCATTGTTCAAATTAACGACATTTTGTATGTCTCTTTTACTCATGAAGAGTAAAACTATATCTTTGTTACAAACCTTAAAAGGTACATGGTATGATTTTCACAATACAATAATATCTCGCGGATCATTTAAAAATTTGTTTCATGAAAATTCTCTTTTAACTTTTAATTTTAGCCCGATGATATATAGCGTGTGGCTATGATGGACCACCAACCTTAGAGCTTATTTATATACCAACTGAGGTTAGCATGAGTGGTTAATGGCCTCTTGCTCCTTAACCAAGGTCTCGGGATCGAGTCTTGGGAATGGAAAAAATCTCAGTTGGGAGAGTTGATGCCCATCGAAGTACCCATGCAAATTCCCGCGAGAGTTTAGTCCACTCGCCTAAGGCGGTGAGAAACTACTCGTAGTAGTACAAAAAAATAGAGCTTATTTATATGACAAGGATTGATAGACTTATCAAACCCCTCGGGGTGGAAACATATATGTTAAGTGAACGATATATAGTCAAGAATGGATATACAAGTAATACTTGGATTTTGAATCCAGTGAAGGGTTACACTATAATCTCACGATAGGAGTGGTTGTCTGAGCCTCGATGAGCAACCTATGTGGACGAGATAGGTGTGGAATAAATTTAATCTTCCTAAACATAACTTCTTGAGTTGGTTAGCATGTATTAGAATATAATTATGTAAATAATTATCTTGATATTAGTTTCCGTAAATATCTAGTGTAACCCTAACCCTAGTATTTTGTATATATATTATTATGGAATACAACAAAGCTCCTCAAGGAGATTATTCCAATCTAACATGGTATCAGAGCCTAACCCTAGCCGCCAAAGATTTTTTTTCTCCTCCTTCCTTTCTCACCACACGCCCACAGCAACTCTCTTCCATGGCTGCCGAGAGTAAAAACTCTTCTTCCTCCCCTTCTTTTGCTTTATGTGGATGACATCATCTTAGCTACCTCCTCGGACTCCCTACGGTCCAACATCATATCTCTATTGCGGTCCGAGTTCGCCATGACTGATCTGGGTCCCCTATTTTATTTCCTTGGCATCTCCGTCAAGCGCACCGTTGATCACATGTTCCTTTCACAGAAAAAGTATGCTGAGGAAATTATAGCTCGTGCCAACATGACCTCCTGTAACTCATGTGCTACTCATGTTGATACTAAGGCCAAACTCAGTGCCACCAGCGGTCCTCCTGTTGCGGACCCTACTCTCTATCGGCAGCTTGCTAATGCTCTGCAGTACCTCACCTTCACTAGCCCCGATATATCATATGCCGTGCAGCAGATTTGTTTATTCATGCATGACCCTCGTGAGCATCATTTTCATGCCCTCAAGCGTATCTTACGATACCTTAAGGGTACTCTGGACTATGGCATGCACTATACCTCCACTCCTGCCACCGGCCTTGTCTCCTATACAGAAGCAAATTGGGACGATTGTCCTGACACTCGACGTTCTACCTCCGGCTACTGCGTTTTTCTTGGTGATAATTTGATTTCATGGTCTTCCAAACGCCAGGCTACTCTATCTCGCTCCAGTGCCGAGGCTGAGTCTCGTGGTGTTGCCAATGTCGTTGCTGAATCTTGCTAGCTTCGGAACCTTCTTATTGAGCTTCATTGCCCCCTTGCCAAAGCCACTGTCGTGTATTATGATAATGTCAGCACTGTCTATATGTCCCACAATCCAGTTCAGCACCAGCGCACGAAGCATGTGGAAATGGACATTCACTTCGTACGAGAGAAAGTTGCTCTTGGTCATATCCGAGTTCTCCATGTTCCTTCTGCCTACCAGTATGCCGATATTTTCACTAAGGGCCTCCCGCGCCCTTTGTTCCATGAGTTTCGCTCCAGTTTGAGCGTCCGTCCTCCTCCCGTTCGAACTGCGGGGGTGTATTAGAATATAATTATGTAAATAATTATCTTGATATTAGTTTTCGTAAATATCTAGTGTAACCCTAACCCTAGTGTTTTGTATATATATTATTATGGAATACAACAAAGCTCCTCAAGGAGATTATTCCAATCTAACAGCATGTTAGGTGGATTACAAACTAGAGAGATCCAAATGAAGTTGATTGTCCTATATGTGTAATGAGAAACTATTTTGGTCATTTATATTTTAAATGCCATTGAAGTAAAATGTGTTGCAATAAGATAAAGAAATGGCTTAAAATCCCATATCCTCTTCATAATTTGGGATGCATCAATAGAAGGCCCCTTTGATCTCAACCAATATATTGGTTCAAGAAGAAGGTTATTTAATGTATAATTATAGCTATGACTTATAACATTTAGAGGCAACATAACAGAGTAGTATGGAACTAACAACTTATTTGTCTTTTAAACCTCGCCAGAAATATTAAAAATGATGTAATAATATGTAGAGTGTGGCGATTTTGCCTAACCAAACTAGTGTTACAAACTTACAAAATTCTTAAATGACTTAACCTGAGAGACCTTTTGTTTGCTTGATTTGTTTTGGACTTCATGGAGACCCTAGGCATTAGAGAGACCCTTCCTAGAAAGTAAGCTCCTCTAAAAATATTGTAAATTCGTGCTATATATCCTTTTCTTTGGTATGAATTGTACCTTTTACCGAGAAAAGAATTACTTTTAACACTTATGCCTAAAAGTTACGTAAACATTAAGCATCAATGTAAAGTGTAAACAAGACTTGCTAATAGCTGACTTAGGCTTTATTCTCGTTTTAATATAACATAATTTTTCCTTGCTAAACTTAACTCATGATTGCATAACTAATCTAATTTTTGGTGAATTTAACTTGTACTCCATGTTTCTGAACTTTGCTTTTTTTTTTTTGCTCGACTACAATTTATTTTAGCTGAATTCACTTAATTTAAAGTTTGTTCTACCGAACTTAGCTTACTTTTGTTGAACACAGCTTATTTTTGTGTAAATTAAACTTATTTTTGCATATTCAGGTGAACACCAAGTAATAACCAAAAGCTGATCACCAAAATATTCCTTTCAACATGTTTGTAGGAGTGTGCATAAGCAACAAAACCAAAAATGGAATAAAATGGAACTACTTGGAGTCTAAATTGTTATTACAAATTACAAATCGAAGAGCCTGTTTGGAGAGGCATCTAAAGTCACTATCTGGTCTGGTCCCCAAACTCTTGGTCTTGATCAAAACAGACAAACTTATGCATTCCCTTTCTCACGCCTTCACACCTTCTCTTTTCGCCACTTGCACAGCCAAACAAGGCTCTGATAGAAGGATAGCAGTGATATAAAAACATAGGAAAGGACGATCATAGAGTTGCTAGTATAGGGAAGCATATAATGAGTGCATGTAGGGATTAGGATGTTGCCTCCCTTTCATTTTCTTTTATTCTTATTTAATACTTCATCTATCCTAATTCGATCAAAAAGCTCACATTTTTTGTCATATACAACAATTAAATGACACGGAGAGCACTCGTAAAGACAAGAATGTAAGAAATCAGATTACATAATACTCTTTCGATTTTCATCAATCCCGTTATGACCTCAATATACAACATTTGCTCTCGAATATACAATCTACTACCTCCGTTCCATATGTATTGCTATGTAGAGATTTGTATGTCTCCCAATACACTACTTTAAACGTTAATATCTCTAGTTTTGTTAAAAAGAACGGACTCTTAGTTTTCTTTTTCTTCATATCCGCTAAGATAAAGACAAATTTGTAAGAAAACAGACTTGAGTCTACAGAATAGTCTCTGGACCTGGGTGTTTCATCAATCCCAAGTGAATTGCTGGTTCAACAGTGTTTGCCTTAACTGAGTTGCAGTGTTAACAGTAGCAGCTGTCTGTAGCTTGCTTAGCCCTTCTTGGTGGGATTTGGGGTTTGAGTTTTAGAGTTCATTGCAATCAATGAAGAGTGTCAGATATTATACAAGCTTTTTGAATTCCTCTCAGGACCAGAATAGCTGTTAGAGAGTCAAATTTACTGTGGAACACCCCCTATTTATGATTGCTATTTGATTTTTCTTTTTGTTGTTTATTTTGTGTGTGAGGTAAGGCAGTTTTTAATCTACTATGTCCCATTGTTTTCATTTTATCTCGATTCTTATCAAATAAAATAAGTTCAGATAATTTTAGTTAAGTTTAGATAAGTTCTGATAAATAAAAAAAATAAGAAAAAATAAGATTTGACGCTCTCATAAACGAGGTTTGAATAAATTCTCATAAAATCAAATAAGTTCTAATAAGTTTGGATTAGTTCATATAAGTGCTATAATTTGAAATCGTTTGGACAATATTTGGTGGATGAAGTTGGATTTTCAGCCAAGAATAAGAGCTAGTCTTACTAGCTTCTTAGTTTTCGTCCAACAACACTTTCTCCGTCTTATCATTACAACATAAGGAAGTTAGGTTATGAGAATATATTTGTGTATGAAAATCCAATTTTTAAGGAAAAGAAAGCATATATCGATCTTGGACAAGGCCACCTATCTTGGATCGAAACCAAACCCATAAAAGAGATATGCCCCCTCCCTTACCCCGAGAAACGATGAAACCATGATTGTTACAACCAAAGCATGTCCAACAACCGGTAGTGAGATACATTTACAGTGTTGGGGAAGACACATGTAGTGTTGGTATCATGTAATCATACGTTTATATTTCTTCTTACATACTTCTCTCATCTTGGAGACATACAAATGCATGATGGCAATATATATGTGACTTCACCAACAGTACAAATGTTATACACTTTTTTGGTTATTAAATTAACCGTTATAGTTTTATCATTTCTCATCATACCCCTTATGCAAATCAAACCCTTGATAGTACTTAACAAAAGTATCATTAACCTATGTAATAAGTCATATGATGAAGCACTTTGAGGAACTTTGATAGTAGGAATTCCCCTTATTCTTTACCCTACTCTCAATATCTAGCCTGCTTATTCGGACCGGATGGACCTATACGTGTTTCCGGTCAGGTAGGTCAAATTCTTCCTATGATCCTAAAAAAAGCAATTATCAGCTTAACTCAACTACTCTAGTTAGAGCTCAAACGTAAAATGAACAAGCGCCTCAACCCGAGCTCAAATAACTTAAATTTATCACGCAAACTGCAAACAAGCTACCTAAAAAGCTCAGTTGAGCTCAAACTACCCTCGAACTTGAGTCGTCTTTTTATCAAACGTTCTAAGTTAAATTCAACTCAACTCCTTTACACCTTTATCAAAAGAATGGACCCGAAAGTTACAAAAAAAAAGTAACAAGATGATTAAAAAAAATAAAAGAAAAGAAAACTCAGATAGAGAAAATTGGCCATAGTTATTGCCATTTAACCCCTGAACTAGACCTGAATAGTTCGGTGCATCTCTAGGAAACATACCATGTATAGCACTCAAGGGCTTAACATTCAAGATAAGGTTGCAATTAATACCATGTGAACAATATGCACAAGCAGAAGCAGCAAAAACTAGATCAACAATAAAGCCAGCTACAAAAACTTGGAAACCAATCTTTGAACACTTGACCCTTAATGGGTAACAGTATCACAAATGAGAAAATGATTGGAAACAAAATGGCAAGAAATAATTTACATCGTCGAACTAAACAAAACCAAGGTACTCACAACTCAAGCTCATCAACAAGCCATCTGTGCAGACAAAAACAGTATATGTGAACCCCTACATTCATTCTTCTCTGTAACTGGCGTATAGTAAATAGAGCAAAACTGGATAACCTACTCAAGTGTAAGATTACAGAAGCTTATAAAGATGATAAACTCCGGACCCGATATGCAGTCAGCTAATAACTTACAATAAACATGGTGATTTGTTGGATTCTATACGGTTAACTTGACTTTAATCTTCTTCTTTGTTGTCTTAAATCACTAGGAATGATAGATACTGAATCTACACAAAGCCCACCTTTGGAATGCGTGCAATCAATCTGCTTCATTGAGAACTTAACTTCAGGTGCAGATTCTGAATCCTTCACAATGAATTCGCCAACTATATACTCCATCCAACACCCACGCTTCAGATTTTCTTTCATGTCATCTGCTGCTTCTGCATCATCCAAACAGCATTCAGAAGTTGCATGCTGATTATCTGAAGTCGTAAACTCGAATCGAACTGGCTTTATGTCCCACCCATGTTTATGTTCAAAGTTAGTCAAACGACGCCCAAGTCTCTTGGAGAACTTTCCCAAATGTAGCCTAAAGGAAAGAGTGTATATATCGGGAGGTAAAGGGAGTTTTACAACACCGTCCACTTCAAACCACCATATTTGCTGCAAATAGGCCACTACCTGGAACCTGCAACCCAATTCACAGATGAAAATTGGTTAAAAACACAGAGATTTTACATCACAAGACACAAGTCACTGATTTGACACCATAATTTATAGTCTTTACACACCAAATATTACCAATAATAACATTAGAGCTTCTTCAGGGTTATTGTAAGGAAGAATCAAATGGATGTGTGACACTTAGAATACCTTATTTTTCCATTCTTATTCTGCAACATTAGTGAGATGAGAATGGAACAATTGGGTTGTAGCATATCATATAACTTGGCCACAAATCCACAATAAAATCAATACCACAGCTAGGGATGGAAATGGGTAATGGACCCGACCCGGATTCAAGGATCCGTATCCATTTTAAGTGGATCTGGGTCCTCAAAATTAGGAATCGTCAAATCCAGGTAGGATCCGGGTCCTAGCTTCAAAAAAACAGATCCGGACAGGGTCCTAAAGTATTACCCGGATCCGTTTACCCGGTTTTTTTAACATAAAGAATTTCAAATTTATGTTGTAATATTTTGTAATGTTGTTAAATTTTGCTGCTTATTTATCTAACTTTTAATGTTATGGTTGGATTTTTGTTCTATCAAACTTGAATTTTTGAACGTCAACAATTGGAGATGTGAAATGACGTTATTTTCGTTATTGAAATCTTTAATTATATAGGCTTATTTGAAACAAATAGGGAAATATTCATTTTGTACCCGGATCCGTAGGACCCGTATGGATCTGGATCCGGGTCCTCATTTTATTACCCACTGGATCCGGGTATGGTTCGGGTCCTTTTTGAAAAATGGATCCTGATCCTAGAGGACCCTACCGGGATCCGGCCCATTGCCATCCCTAATCACAGCATAGCAAACAGAAACATAACCCGTTAACAAAATTAAAAGATAACACAAAATGCTTACGATGCCTTAATTAAGCTAAAAGGTGACTAATTACTATGGAAACCCCCTAACCCAGCACATATCAACGCTTAGACTAGCATGGTAGAAGGACAGAACTACACATTCCTTGGTTTGGTAGTTTGAGTTCTAGACATTGGTTTGAGTTCTAAACATTGGCAAACATTTGTTACAAAAGAAAATTTATAATTTTATATCCCATTAAATTTTCACATATGGATATTAAGAAAGCAAATGCAACAGATGTTCAAGGCCTAAAGAAGAATAATGATTCCCAAATTCAAAACGAATTGGCAACTGAAACAAACAAAGGCAACGATAAGTTTTAGTCCATTGATTGACTCATCCGATCTAAAGTCCAATGAGCCGGAGAAAACAAGTTGAACTTGGGACTTCGGACTAAGTCGTAAAATCTAGTACAGGAAAAATATTTGCTTGGGTCAAAACTCACAAGGAACTCTGTAATCTAATACCCCCTAATATACTACTTCCAATTTTGTAACTGTTCTATTTTTCTTTAGGGCAAGGTGCTTAAGAAAAGTGGGTAAAAAGTATAACCAGTACGTTAACTCTATGCAACCCCCCCCCAGTACTCCAACAGACCAACATCGCCCACCCTGACCGCCCCCCTCCTCTCCTTTCCCTCGTCATCTTTCCCCCCCCCAGTACTCCAACAGACCAACACCGCCCACCTCCTCTCCTTTCCCTCGTCATCTTTCTCCCCCCCCCCTCTCTTTCACATACCCTCTTACAGCCCCCCTCTCTTTCGCCTCACTATTTCTCTCTACCCCATTATCCAACCATGGCCCAGCGAACACCACCTCAACTGTTCCTTCATCTTCAACCACCATCCACCATCTGCTTTCCTCTTCCAATGCTGCCCATCCAAACTTCAGCCAAGACCACCAGACCCCTCCGAGTAAGAGAGAGATATCACCAGCATGGCAGTAGTTAGGCCTTCCAATGGTCGATATCCGAGCATGGAAGTTCCACATCTAAAGCTTTTACGGTTGAATTCTCCATGAAATCTTAAGAGTGATGAGGTGAAGAGTGGAAAGAAATACGATAGAGTTGGGAAAGCCATCGGGATAGTGGAGGGGAAAGAGCCTCCTTCAACATTATGCGGGAAATCGGAGGGGGAAGCGCTGCCGGAAACAAATGTCGGAGTTGGAGGACGGTGGTGCTTGGGTAGTGACTATGGTTCAAAAATACGGATTTGGTCGCGGTCATGGAAACGGTTGCGGCTTCGCAAGAACAGAATGGATACGTTGACTGCGGAACGCGTTGTGGTTGTGGCAGCATGGTCTGGATTTGAAATTCTCTTTTTTTGACGATTGGACCATATATCATGAATGAATAATTGATGACTTTGAGCTTCCTTGCATTACTGAGTTTACAGTAAGGAAATTGACCATGGCAAGGGTAATATCGACAAGTGACTACTATAACCTTCGATGGGGTGAAATTTAGGCGATTCAGTTTTAATACGGTTGTACCGTCTAATACCTCGGACTAAAATAAAAAGGCGGTATGAAACGTTCAGTATCAGATTGCAACTTGAAAAACCTTTACAATACGGGCGAACCAAACTGTGACGACCTTATTTTGACACCAAGGTAGTGACTAGTGATGGTGGGCGCAAAAATGAGGAGAGGAGATCGTGAATGCGGGGGGAGAGCGGGGTAATAGAATTAGTTTATGATAAGTTAGGTTAAGTGACACTTGCTATAATACAAGATAGAACATATGAACACCCTTAAAAAAAACACATACATAGAGTATAGGATGAGCACCAATAGGATTAAAACATATACTCAATTCTTAATGCAAGATCGATCCTAACAATAATTCATATAGAAACAATGACACTTATCGTTGTTAATATTTGACAGCCAAGAACTTGATACACAAAACTAAATATGGCATTTTAGAACCTTTTCACTTTGGTTAAGGACGAATGCAAGAATCTTCATGTGTTGAAGTATCATCGTCATACTTCTGTGGGAATATATAGATCTTATAATTCTATGACCCAATCCTGGATACGAATGATAATCCAAAGTAAAATCGTGATCCTAGACACTTTTTGCTACAACCAGAAAGAAAAGAAAATCAAAGTTTGGTAATCTATTAAAAAAATTCTACAAACTTCACCACACATCTGCAATCATAAGTCTGAACTTGTATCGATATTGCAGCAAACAATCTTGCTACACAAGCTAGAAGCTGTTTACGTTCACAAACTTGCTTTTGTTCGTTTCACATATCTCATGGAAAATATACTAAATGATAGATTTCTATAGCTCATCACCAGCCACAGGGAAAAAAAAAACAAGTGGTAGGCACAAGAATATCTCAAAAGGCAAAAGATATTCGCAAACACCCTAGTGACCCTACAAACATTGTCAAACCATTTGACATCTGTTTCTTTAAGTTAAAAAAAATCCAGTTTTCGTTAATTGGGTGTCTCCATCTCTAGCAGTCTATCTTTGATGTCTTGTTGTAGCTAGAAAAATTGCCAGTCAGCAAAGACAGAGAACACGGATACTGACTAGCTTGTTCCCAACTCCCATACCTTTGATTTTTCATTTTTCAAGACATGGAATTCCACATGTTGCAGATCACCCAATTCCACCATCTTCAATTTTCTTGGATGAAAAAAGAAAACCTTTACACTCATAGACAAAATTTTCAGGAAATGAACAATGATTAAAGATTGATTTTCATAGAAACAGAAACTTCACTCTTGGAAGGATATGGATCCGTTCACAGATAGTCCTCCTCATAACCCACCACAATATACGGGATCCACATCAAGTAGGCTGCTACAGTTATAGTGACAGATTGACAGATTCTCGAGTTTCAAGAAACCTCCAATATCTTATTCCTCACATGAAGGTGTTGAAGTAACATAAAAATGTCAAAGAGTCCGAATTAAACTACCTGCTATTGTTATAGTGAAACATCGACATATTCTCAAGTTTCAAGAAATCTCCAAAATACCCTTCCGCGTGAAAGAGGTGAAGTAACGCAAAATTCTTGCAAATATCCAAATAGCGCTGACGTTTTAAATAGCAATAAACTCACGGAAATCTTATAGGCAGTAAATGAAATTATTCAAATGATAGCAGGAATGTCAGCCAAATAAATTTAGGAAACATAAGGAGTATATATTACAGCGAAAGAATGTGTGAGACAATTTTGAAAGATACTTAGAAGTACAAGAGATAATATTTGATGAGGTTGATGGCTAGTGTAACTTCACGTTCCAAAACACTAAACGACACAAATGAAAAGCTTCTGGAAACATCCATGTGTTTTGATCAATCGAAACATCTAGATTTGCACTACAAGAAATATAACAAAATGTCTGTCGTACAAAGCGTGCGTATCTCGGCCCGAACGGGTGCAGGCATTATTATAGGAAAAAACTTCTAAATAAGCCCAACTGTGTCTCTACAATCTCCATTAGAGTTCAGAAGTTGTCAGCAGCAAAGTCTCAACATCAAAAGTCAGCAATTTCAGGGCCTACACGTGTTTGTGAGCAAGTGATTCTCTCTGTCTCTCTCTGATTTTCTCTCTCTCTGGAAAGTGCTTTGTCGGTCAACAAAAAGAACAGTTGTGCCAGCCTAGTAGTATTGTAGTAAAAAATAAGTATATTAGTTGATCTACTATTTCCCAGATTCCTTTTTTTCTTGGAAATTGCAGTATGAAATTTCTGTTCCATTTACGTCGCTGTGATACTCAGCCAAAGATACTCAAATTCTCTCAAACAACAGTAGTCCTCTACATACCATTCAATCGATGAAAGTCACGACTGTCGGATCTCACTCATGATATCATTATGCATCTTACTTTCCAAGGGCCTCAATATAAAATGTGTATGACAAGAAAGAAACATACAAACTGATCAAATTTTTACTGATCTTCAAAAGACCAAGTCCTGTTTTCTACCAGGGCTAGTGCCTAGCCTAATGGAAAATGTAACAACAAAACTATGCTTAAAATTCCAGAGGTAGAAAGTAATAAATAACGCTTCATAGAATTGAGAGCTATGTTACGCAAACGCTTCATTTTATCTCAAGCACCTATATCAGATAAACACTCAACAAACGTATGGATACTTCAACACTTCGCTTTAGGCCAAAATCACGGTAAGTATCATAAAATGGTCGAGTGGAGTTGGACATGTACTGATGTACCCATATTCGGCACAACAAGTACCCAAGTTGGAGTAACATAGATTAAGAACCAAACAGTTCAGAAGAGAATGTGAACAAGCTACTAAATGAAACACATGCAGCAAAATAAATTAGAAAGGGAGCAAATAGAGCAAGGAAAGTGCAGAAAAAAGTTGCAGTACAAAACTGAAGAACCGCATCCTACAATACACATAACGAAAAAAATGCTCATTCGCATGTGACATGCTTAGTTACAAACAGGTGGGAGGCACACCAAGGCACAAAGGGGCAGCCTAGGCGACTAGGCCCAGGTGAAGATTCATGCATCTAGTAGCACCTTGCTTACATTGTATTTTATTTTATTTTATTTTTTCGGTTTTGTAGCTTTACAAGTTTCAGTACAACTGTACAAGACCCAAACATACGAGTAAAGTAGATAATACTTCGAAACAATAGCTTTAGAAAAAGAGCAACTAACAAAAATCAGAAATGGGCTCTATGAAGAAACCTGAGCGAAAAATGATAATTGTGCAGGAAGAGATGATGAAGGGAGAGAAAGAGAGAAGAAAAGATCGAGGAGAGAGAAAAGAAGCAAGAGATAAAGAACTAACAGAGACGGTAACTAACCTAACAGCACTAATCGTCATCAACCAACATCAGCTGTCTCACTACGGTGCCAGAGGCCTTGAAATGTCTCGCCAGCATGCCAATCAGTGGCTGTCAATTGTGTCCACACGCATGAATTAAAATATCTACAAATTTAGGGTTTTGATTTAGGGTTCAATTTGAAGCAATTTAATGAAATTAAATAATGGGTTTTCCTCGGATTTGAGTTCTAAAGCCTGGGTACGATAAGTTTAGAGAAACTACATACTTATATTTTTGTTTTTTTCAACTTAGATCTAGTTAATCTCGCAGTTAACAGGAGCGACCAGGTGCACCTTGCGCCTCTGGTAATACGGCAGAATGCTCGCCCCTTGCGTTGCAGTAGTTCGCTGACACTGTGCGTCATGTTCGATGTTATTTGTCCTGAGCCTCCCTCTTGCCTAGCGCTTGGACGTTCTTAAAACTAAGGCGATATGTTCCATCTACCAAGCTACAAGCAAATCCAGATTTGATCAGGAAATGGTCTTGATGAGGCATAGTCCTTGTTCACTGAGCTTTACATCATTCTACAACAGAAGATTCTACCCTCAAATACCACATGGAAACATTTATCGAATTATTCTCTAAGCATTATTCACTAAAGGTCACCTTTTGCTTAAATCTCAAAAGAACATCAATAAGCCGATCATCACCAAAAATGTATTTGTCCGTCAAATTAATCATCCAAACTAAGATAATTTTGCACTTCTTACAAAATTTAAACAGAAACTAGTCAGTTCTTGTCTCAAAAACGAATTTCCAGGAAACGAAGGCTAGTCTCCAAATAATACCTTCTTACAAAAGTTTTCACACCTAGAAGGCCAGAACGCCAATTACACAACCCATTTCCAACAGCTTCTCTTTCAATTTTGATCAATTAACTTTCAACAAAAATCCCATAAGGATATTCCTCAAAAGTTCATTTAAAATCCCAAAAAAGAACAAATGCCGATAAAAGAAAATAGTCGACAAATCGACATGCTATTTTTACCTTCTAACAGAGGTTTTCACACCTAGATGGCCATAATGCCAATTCCACAACCCACTTCCAATAGCGTCTCTTTCAGTTTTGATCAATTCTTAACACTCAACAAAAATCTGATAAGGCAATTCCTCCAAAGGTTCATTTACAATCCCAAAAAAGAACAAATGCAGATAAAAGAATATAGTAGACAATCCGACACACTGTTTTTACCTCGATTCTTCGGTAGGTATCCAAGTCCAGTACCTCCTATCTTCAATCCCAGTGATCGACATTGCTCTAGCCGAAATGGATGCACACACCCTCCCTGTCACTTTATCCACCCACACTTGCTGCACAACAAATACAAAATAATATTAATCCCAAATTATCCTCCTCCACATCCAAAACTAGAACACATTTTGAACCAGACTCATATGCTCTTCACCATGACAAAACTCTTGACGCCACTCTCAGCCAAAAGAATTAGGAAAAATCCAAATATCAAACTTCATAAACCACAAAAGATTGAATACAAAAACATACGAAACTAGTCATCCCACCAAAAAATGAAGAACTGAATCTCGAGAATAGAGAGCTACAATACCAATAAACCACATATCCAAACACAATTCACCACCTACAAACAAAATTAGAGCCATTTCCCCTCACCCCCAAAATGCAACCATGTATCCTCAAAATCCAAACTTTTACCTTGTGAAAATTACCCCATGAAAAAACTCAACACAATCAAACTCAACATAACCCAATAAGAACAAACAAAATACCTTGCTGCCATTCCCTCAGCCCCAAATACAAGAATGATACTCAAAATCCAAACTTTCTCGAAACACAAAAACTCCAATCACCCCCCCCCCCCAATGAAAAAAACTCAGCACAATCAAACTCAATATAACCACATCATGAAACATAATTCACCACCTACAATCAAAATAACAGCCAATTTTCCCCGAACTCCAAAAACGAAACAACGAAACCACCTCAAAATCAAAACTTCCTCGAAACCCAAAAGCTCAAATGTTCTCCACAAAAAAACCCATACAATCAAACTCAATATAACCCGATAAAAACAACAGAAATTATACCTTATGGCCATCATCAAAAGAGATGGATCTTGCAAAGAGAGCGAAAATATCTTTCTTAGAGAGATTTTCGTAACGCTCAAGAGGGAGAAGAGCAAGCAGATCTTGATAATTAGGGGGTAACTTAGATTCCCAAACGCTATCCGAAGAAGCAGCACCACGAAAGGCGCGATTAAGACGAGCAAGATTACAAATCTCAGGGGGAGTCAGGTAAAGGAACACACAAGCTACACACGCCTCAGGTATGTCACCCAGACCCACACCAACCTCTCCTCCGCCATTAGCGCCGCCCTCTGTTAAATTCGAGAGCGACGCTCCCATTTTAATAGAAAGTGAAATATGATGATATACCAATTAAAGATAGGAAAAAATGGGGAAATCAGTATTTTCAGGAATGATGGTTCACCATTGAAGGGGAAGGGGAGGGAGATGAGGGAATTGAAGAACTGGGTTTTAGGAAGAGTGTAATGGTAATGGTAATGGTAATGGTAATGGTAATTGTAATGGTATTGGTTTGGGTGTTTGGAATTGCATCGCTGGTTTTGGTTGTTTCTGGTTTTTGGGGCAAGAAAGAAAGAAGTATGTTGTTGGTGGTGGTGGGGTGCCTCGTGCAAAGGATTTTTGCTGGATAGACAACACGCAAGTATCCATTGCAAACTAGTCAACAAGGTAACTTCTTATATTATGCCTATACTTCATTATTGTGTATTGTATATTACAAATAATCTTAGTATGGATTAGGTCCAAAATTTTCTATCACATTATCCAAGCAAATAAGCAATGTATTAATTTCTTATGTCTAATCTCTACCAGGAGTGAGCAGAAAAACCAAGTACTCGATTTCAGAGTCAAATTCGATTGAAGTCGATGGGTTCGAATGTGAAGTTGGTCCTAACGAGATTGGATCTGGGTCTGAAAATAAGGACTCGTCACAGCTTGTTTCGATTCTGAGTAGTAAGACTTTGGACTCGTACCCAGTACATATCCAATATATAAAATGTGATGTTAATTGAATACGTTATGGTTAGTCTTTTTTAGCTAAATAATAAACAAATTCAGCTTTTGAATGCCATTGGGAATTGGATACCCGATATTGAAATGAGCCCCTACCGATTTCGAGACCAATTCTAGAAATTCAAACTAGTTAAAATTAAATTTGTATCATCTCAAAAGGAAACTGGATACCAGATATAGGATTTGGTGCCAACCAATTGTTGGATCATTTCCAAAAGATAGGACCCAATTCAACCAATGACAAGAACTAATGATTGGATTCAGGTCTGGTTCGATGTATTCCAACTGATACTGAGTTGTGCTTAACTCTATACTTTTATGATTTTAGGTCCCATTCAGGTTCCTCTGAAATACTTGATTACCATATTCTCTCATTTCTCATAAGATGTTGACTTCCCTTCACACTCATTTCCATTACAAGTTACAACTACTATTTTCTTTCTTAGTGACAACTGTTGATTGAATATCAAATTTTCTTGGGGCATATATTGAAATTCACTTCTCTTACTTCACTTCATCTAACTTCCACAACAACATCCTTTTGTAAGTGCTTCTTAGGAGCTTAATTAACATTTTTTTTGTGACAGGCACATCAAGGTTTTAGCATCCCTATACTTCTTCCTAGTTGGAGGGATCAAGCTTAGAAAAGAAACAAAAACTAAACAAGCTAAACCAAATCTCCCCAAAGCCATGGCTACTGATCCTCTTCTCAACAAAGCTTTAACACTATTAGAATCGTAAGAAAGCACAACATAACAAAAGAGCATCAAGCTGACATAATCCCTTTCTTAAGAAAGGCAAGTCGTTAAATTTAAGACAAAAGGCCAAGCAAAATCACATAACACAGAGCAAATATTCTCTGGGATCGAACGACAAGTCAATGATCGACCACCCATATCATATTTTGTTGACACTCCCTCAATATGAATACTAAGTTACTAATGTAATGTGTACTGTATACTAATGATGTTTTTCTAATTTTGACGGGCATAATTGGAAAATTTGTTATGACTTATATATGCAATTGATCGGACCAAGTAGCCCTTCAGGGTGCCCTTTTGTACTAGGGTCGGCTCCTCGCAGTTTTCTCGTTAACACTTATGGTATAGACAGGATAATGGGCATTTGGAGTATACCTCGATAGGAAGACAATATGGGCCATCTTCTTATGAGTTTGCTTCATTTGGATCTGTGTCTTCCGGTTCGAATTTCATTTCCTTGTAGGTTTCTAGTAACGCTTCGTCCTTACAATAAGAAAAGTTACCTGAAAAATTTCCCGTTAGGGCTTTTGGTTGTCCTGAATCACTTATTTTGAACTTTTAACACCGTATTATGGGGGTGGATCTCGCGGTTATCTTTTAGCATTAAAAGCAATACATATAGCATATACGTACTTTAGAAATAGTTCTCGAGAAAATATTGGGCTTCAAGCTTTACTAGGATGATACAATCGCAGGGATGTAGAAACAATCGATTCCCTTTAAAAGGGAAGGAGGAGATCTGTTGCTCAAGGTAGTCAGAGCTAGTCAGTTCTTCATGAAACAGTCATGATAGTTTTCGATTGCAAAAAAGTAGTGCAGAGAACTACTCAAAACTGTGGATGCCATCCGATTTGTGATGCTGATGATCCACCATCTTAGATATTATAGATTTGGAGTCGGAAGTCGACGCTCAGTTAACGAATGAGGATTCATCAATCAATAAGACCAATCCAAACGTTCTTTGACCCCTTTTCCATGTATGTTT
The DNA here is from genome assembly GCA_947645195.1 of Patellifolia procumbens. Classification (NCBI taxonomy): domain Eukaryota; kingdom Viridiplantae; phylum Streptophyta; class Magnoliopsida; order Caryophyllales; family Amaranthaceae; genus Patellifolia; species Patellifolia procumbens. The sequence goes on from CANSGD010000379.1 coordinate 109,582, forward strand.
ATTGGAGCGAATTGGATGATCTGGTCGAAAAAAGCCTTTGGTTGAGACATATTGGGGCATATGCAGCAGTGGCGGATTCAGAAAAAATATTTAGTGGGGTTAGCACGTAAATTTTAAATTTTATCGGGGTCAAATGATCAATTTTATAAAATAATTTTCAAAAAATGAATTTTATAAAGGAAAATTTCACGATTTTACCTATTCAATTGGAGTCAAGTGACCCCACTAATTACATATTGCATCCGCCACTGATCTGCAGCCCATTGCTGAATAAACCAAGCAAGTCTGATCAAGGTAGCTCTAGTATAGAAGAAGCTAGAGCCAAGCTAGTCCATTACTTATTCTTCCTTGTTTGCAAATTTGCAAAATTTAACAGGAATATGTAATATTATTTATGAAAAGATTTATTAAAGTTTCAAATAATCTATGATAATTTCAATAATAAGTTCTTCAATCATATACAAATTTAGAAAGTTGTTATACAAGTTTGACATAGTTATTTCTAAACTAATTAAAAGTCACTCAAAATAAGCAATATACAAACATGAAAGCAAGTGACCGATTGACTTTTGGTTAGAGAGATGATTGAGCGGTTGATGCCATTGTTAAAGTAGATGATTGTTACACAGTTTTGTAATGGTGGAGAAACTCGGTTGATGCAGGATGAATAGGTTGGTTTAGGTGGGTTAGTGAGCTAGGTTGTATGGGTATGTGCCGGCCTGCGCCATGTTTTTAAGAGTGTTTGTACGAGCCTTTCTTTTAAACCCGAACTCACTTTTTTGGATATGTTGACACGAGTTGGAGTTAGATAGGCTCGTTAGATGGACAAACTTGGGCAGGATGGAGTGACTCGCTCATCAGTCATAACTATTCACATCTCTTAAAAATCATACAATACTTTCTACTTATATCAGTCCTATTTGATTAGAAATAAGAAATGCTTACATGACAATAATTGTAACAACTTTAAGCTATTAGTTGGAATGTCATAAACTATACTACCAAGCCACATCCATTTTCGTTGTCATGTTATACTTAACAAATCTCTTAAGTTTAATATATTTTTGGAAAAAGTAAAGCTATCTCCATCATTACAATCTTCCATGATCCTTTTGAATTGTATAATTGCTTCTTAAATTGTGCCCTCATAATATATTTTTTGACAAATACTCCCTTTGTTTGTTTTTAATTGTTTGGGGAATAAATAAAGTTGTTTGGGAATAAATAAACTATGAGAGAGAGTGTTATAACGTAAAAAATATGAGGTGGTTGGGTACTTAATAGGAAAATAAAAGGACAAGTGGGCCCCAAAAGTGTGGGAAGTTGGAATATTGAGATGTGAAAGAAACCAAAGATAATAAAAAAGAAAGTGTAATAATTAAAAAGAAACGTACTAAAAAGAAAGTGTAACAATTAAAACAAACTGTGGGAGTACTAAATTATTGATCAATAATTTAAAGTAAAAGTATTGAGTCAAACCGTCTGACCCAATCTTACTGTGAGACGGAGTTCCCACCATCTTCCTCTGCTTTCCTTCCTCTATTCTGCTTCCTCTATCCTTCTTGCTCGAGAGGTAGAAGAAGATGAGCACAAGACATTGGAACCGACGAATGAAAAGCAACCAACTCCGGCGGCGATTTGGGCTCTGACGCGAAGTGCACCGGCATCAATATCCTCTGTTTTCGGTTGTATTTAGCTTCGAATTTCAGATCTATTTGGTGATAATACGCAAGGTTTCGCACTATTTAGAGGATATTTGTGCTGAATTTTCATCTAATTTTGAGTTTTTTGGTTTTTTAACGTTGATGTATTTGTGATATGTGAAAGAGTAGTTTTGTTAACTGAACTAATTTTTCTACTAAATGAAAGAGTAATTGTATTGGCTGAATCATAATTTTTTATAACTGAAATAATGTTTTGTACTAACTGAAAGTATATTTTAGTTAACTGAAAGACAAACTCAGCATTCAGTTACATAACACTATGCTTCAGCTGCTTATCTATTTGTTTCAGTTACATAACACTATGCTTCAGCTCTTTATCTATTTGTTTCAGTTACACAACACTATGCTTCAGTTGTTTATCTATTTGTTTGAGTTACATACCACTATCCTTCAATTGTTTATCTATTTCCTTAAGTTACACCTGGAGTTTTAGTTATATAAATTGCTATATAATAATTTGCTTCAGTTAGATGAAACCATGTTTCAATTAAATAAATATAAGCTTATATGCATATTAATATATTTTAAATATATAAACTGAAATATCTCAATAACTGAAACACCTAAATTATGAACTAAAATATCTCAATTATTAACTAAAACACTTCAATTAACTGAAAACACTTCAATTCATCAATTAAAACGCTTAAATTATTAGTTGAAACACCTAAATTATTAACTGAAAACACTTCAATTATTAAATGAAAACTAAAATTCATCAACTAAAGCATTAAATTGATTAACTGACAACACAAACCTCAATATATGTAACTTACCAACTGAGCATCAAGGATAGAATTGTTTGGAAATTATTTCGCCCAATTACTTAATGCAAGCCTACAATTCTTAATATACATCTTGAGATCCAATTTCTTCAAAAGTTCTTTCCTTTCTTCCAACTTGGCCTTCAAAGATGCATACTCAGTAGTACCTTTAGACCGCTCAAGAGTTATCTCATCATTAGCAATTCAATGACAGAATCAATATGTTCAATCTTCTTCTTACCGTATAAGGCACTTGATTCTGTCCACTTCGAGTTATCTCTTCATTGTTGTTCTCGTCGTTTAGGCCACGTTTTGGTTTGTTTATTACTCTAGTCTGATGAGTTGTATTGTGTCAGACGAGTCTGACACAATACCTTCTCTAATTTAAATTAGTGAAGAATTCATTCTAACTAAATAACGCGCTAACATTCTTTAGTAATCACTACATATAGAGTTTCATGTCTCCCAACACACAACTTTGAATATTAATAACTCTAAATATGCTCAAGTTGAAATTATAGAAAATTAGCGTTTATATATATTAAAACAACTTTAAAATGAAAGTGTATGAATGATGTAAAATGAGAACTTTAGTATAAAACAAGACGAATCTTACACGATCACACATGATTATTTTTATCGTTATGCATAAATCATTATAATTGGTCAAATGAAAGTGTATGAATGATGTAAAATGAGAAATATAATGATTAATAAAGAATGAAGGTTGTAAGACCTAAAATCTATATATATATTAAAAAGCGTAAACATAAGGTGCAATCCGTCACGTGTCACTCTCCCTTCTTTACAACAATATTTTATCAACGTTTCTCTCATTAAAAAATGCAAATCGTCTATGAGAAGCTTCGAACCCGCGACCTCGAGTGTGGAAGATAAATGCTCTAACCATTGTGCCACTACATTTTTATTGCTTCTTTTATCAATACTAATAATGATATTATATGTTTTTAATGGAAAAGATTAATTAAGGTACAATATTTTAATTGTACTTATGAATAAAACTACTAATCTATAATTTTTTACTAACATCTTTCTACATCAAAATTTAGTTGGCTTAAAGTAATAAGGTATAACATACTACCTCCGTTCCAAGTGTATTGCAACCTTTACCTTATTTGGCAATTTCATATTAATTGCAACCTTTCTATTTTAATCACCAAAAAGATCACATGTGCAACCTTTCTCTCTTCATTACTTATTATCACTTGATGCAAGTGGGAAAAATGGCCCATTTTTTTTGCTCTCCTTAATAAATGTGCCAACCCCCTATGTTGCAAACTTGCAATACACTTGGAACGAATGTAGTATCTCTATTATATAAGTGAAGAGGTGGGGTGGACACCAAAAAGAAAAAAAGGAAAAATAAATAAAATAAATCAATGAGTTTATTAAGTAATTAATTTTTTTTTCCAAATTTAGCCATCAGATTTTTAATATAAGATGTTCAAAACTTCTAACTAAAATATCTAAAAATCTACAAAGTAAAAGCAATTAAAAAAATATCAACAATTATATTTCCGTGAGAACTATAGATAGACACCCACTTTGCTATACTTTTATATACTTTTGAATTTTTTTTATTTTGAAATACATTAGTAATTGATTGTTCATGAGTGAAGGCACATTTGATCAAATTGATCATGATAAAGTATTTTAGCATGAGTGAGAAATATGATAAAAGTACTTTTGAATTTTTTTCTCATTTGGACAATGAGCAAAGTACCTTAGCGGGTACTATATAACAAAAGTGATAGTTGATGGTGGGGATTAAGGGATATTTTCAAAGAAAAATGAGCCAAAATAGATTTAGCTTGAAAACAAAATATATTGTCTACCTTCACATTTTATCATGTTACAGTAGCCAAACCACACATCGTATGCAAATAAAATTAGGATTTTTTTGTTCAAAACCACCTAAAATTTTCACGTTTTTAGAAACTCTCACCTTAATAAATTTTTCTTTTAAATTTCCACCTATCATTCCCAATTTTATTAAGGTGGGAGTTTGTTAATAAAATTAGGATTTTTTGTTAATGAAATTTAACAAAAACCGTTAAGTGATGGGAGTTTTTAATAAAATTGTAAATGGTAGGTGGAATTAAAAAAAAATCATTAAGCTGGGAGTTTCTAAAAACATGAAAAGTTATGGTAATATGCGATTATTCATAAAATTATTTATCTACTGTAGATTATGAAATTTCATAATAAAATTATTGCCGCACGCATCGCGTGCATAAAAATCTAGTATATTCCAAAGCATCTCTTAAGCCTAAATACTAGTTTTAAATTAAATCGGTTGAGATAAAAAAGAGTTATTACAAACATAAAATAGCTCATAAGAAGGAAAAAACCCCAATCATCAAAACTCAAGAGTCAAAGATTCACCAAAATCTTTCGCATTTCCTTCTTCATTCTAACAAACAAAAAAAAAAACAGAGCTCCATCAGATCGGAAAAATCACCGGTAATGGAAGGACGGCGAAAAGACACGGCGGCGTCGACGGCGGAGAAGGCGGAGAAGAGAGAGAAGGATGCAGCGGTAGCGGAAGAGGAAGAAGAAGAAGAAGAAGAGGAAGTGAGCGAAAGTGGAAGCGACTACACATCGGAAGACGAAGGAAAAGATGATTACAGAAGAGGTGGTTATCATGCTGTTAGAATCGGAGATTCATTCAAAAATGGAACTTATGTTGTTCAAAGCAAGCTCGGTTGGGGCCATTTCTCCACTGTTTGGCTCGCTTGGGATACCAAACACTCCGTATTTCTCTCTCTTCCTCACTTTTCATTGCGTTCATCGATTTGCGCCTCGATTGAGATTATAATCATGTTTTTTTTTGTGTTTTTAATTTTCAATCTGGATATAGTTTTGTTTGATTTTGACATAGAATTTGATATTTGATTGATTGATTGTTGTTGTTGTCAATTCATTTTTTTCGTGGAAGCTCGCATTACCTTTAGCCAAACGAATTCTGACGGTATATCGAACGTGTTATTGTGGCGAGCGTGTTGTTTGTATAGAGCTTATCTAGTGTGGAGGTTTCCCCTATCAATGTTTGCCTCCGTCAGCTAATCTGCTCACTAGTTCCTTTTTCTTTTTTGTTGTTATTGTGAATGCATACGCGATGGAAATCATGTAGCAGTATAAGCAAAAATCCTATATTGACAATTGTAAAGAGAAATGGAGGCTGCGCGTAGATGCTTTTCTAGTGCTTGACTTTGTGGAACTTTATGTCCGTGCTTCGTGTTTTTCATGGACTAGTTTTATGAATGCATAACTGGTGTTTGGCAATGCAATTATAGGTTTAAGATTGCTTTACCTTTCTATGAGAGATCGTAAGATCCGGTGACAGAAACGAAACAAAAGGCTTGAGGAATTGCCTTTTTATCAGCTAACTCTTATGGGTGTGAGAGCGAAAGGGGCGTCTGTTAAAGCCTTCCCCTTTAATACATAGGGTAGGTATGGCTGGGTAACGAGGGGTCCCCTATTGCCAAAAAACCTTTCCCGGCCTTACTTTAGAAAAAGTAAGTTGACTTTCGTTGCCATACTTGTTCCAAGTAAGTAAGTTCACATAAGTTGAGGGTGAAAAGGAGACGAGAGTGGATAGGACTTGTTGAATTTTTATAATTTTGTTGTTGGTCCACCTCATCTGTTGAAGATTGCATTGTCTTGATGCTCACTGATGAACCATTCAGTTGTGGGAAGGTTGTGCTAGCCATATGTTTCTTGGCGGTGTTTGTTATGTACTGCATAAAGTCAAACACTCAAATATTGTTGAATATGCTTGTATGGAGGTTTATGTTATTTTGCTAGTCTGACAACTACTTTATGCTTATTAATTTTTATGTTGTTTGCTTGTGAACTAGCGATATGTGGCACTGAAAGTGCAAAAGAGCGCACAACATTACACTGAAGCAGCAATGGATGAGATAACAATTTTGAAACAGATTGCTGATGGTGATCCAGAGGATAAGAAATGTGTCGTGAAGCTTCTGGATCATTTCAAGCATTCTGGTCCAAATGGACAGCATGTGTGTATGGTGTTTGAGTATTTAGGGGACAATCTTTTAACTTTAATAAAGTATTCGGATTATCGTGGGATGCCTCTGGCTAAAGTGAAAGAAATATGCTATCATATTCTAGTTGGCTTGGATTATTTGCATAGCAAGTTGTCCATCATTCACACTGATTTGAAGCCAGAAAATATTTTGCTACTGTCGGTGATAGACTCGTCTAAGGACCCTAGAAAAACTGGTGCTCCTCTTATTCTCCCCAATAGCAAGGACAAAACCATATATGAGTCTGGGAGCACAAAGGATAGTAAAGCGTCAAATGGTGATTTGACGAAGAATCAGAAGAAAAAGATTCGGAGGAAAGCGAAACGTGCAGCTCAAGGGTGTGCAGGGAAGGAAGCTGCTGCGGAATCTGAGCAAGATCCCGAAGCATCAGGTGGAGTATAGTTCTCATCATAGTAAAAGTTTCAAATATGGATTGTGTGGAAGTCCAAATGAATGTTTCTAACGTTGTGAATAGATCATCAGATGCTGATGGTGTGAAGAGGACAAGTGGAGGAAGTTCAGTCCATAAGAGAGGGAGTCGATCAACAAGGCGGAAACTTTCAGAGTCGGTGGACCTCAACTGCAAATTGGTTGACTTTGGAAATGCTTGCTGGACTTACAAGCAGTTTACAAATGATATTCAGACTAGGCAGTATAGATGTCCTGAAGTGATTCTGGGATCAAAATATTCTACCTTTGCTGATATGTGGTCCTTCGCTTGCATTTGTTTTGAGCTTGCAACTGGTGATGTCCTGTTTGATCCTCATAGCGGTGACAATTATGACAGGGATGAGGTATGGTGCCCTTTCTATCTCAGATGATTGTATGTTTGTTGCATTATTGCTGCTTGTTAATTTTTTTTTCGAATTTACTTTGCTTTAGTGAGGTACATTACTCGACTATAAGTATCTGGCATTGGTATGTGTCCAAGTGTCGGACTCGGCTATTTTCCAGAAAAAAGTGATATTTTCAACTAAAATGAAGTGTCCAGTGTCCGTACCCATGTCCGAGTGTCCAGGATCCGACACGGGTACTTGAGAAAAAATGATGAGTCCAAGCAACGTAGTTGTCCTACCATTATTTGGTGTGCTTAGACCATTATGTGTATCACTCTAATCTCTTGGATCATTCTTAAAGACCCTCCTTTTGGTGTACAACTTCCTTGCTTTTCATTGACTTATTGACTGTATGCTTTTGGGCCTTATTCTTACAATAATGGCCCATACACTCCTCAAGCTATATAGTGGATTTTCAAAGTTAGGAGACTTTGGGTGCGAGTTACAATGGTTAGAATAACTACTTTTAAACATGTGTTAATTGTTGTTGTCCGGGAGGGTTTGATAGATTAGCTTAATTGTCTTTCAATTCAATTGCATCTTGTTATTTAATTGTTCATGCTAGATTTATGAATTAGGCCTCATTTATATTTCTACTATCCCAATACCGATAAAAATAAAGAATCCGTTTCGAGAGGAGAGATACCGTATAACTTCTCAATCAATAGGCAAAGTGATTATTTACAATGCGAGAGCCGCTATGTAATCTTCGAGGTAGGCAATGTTTGGAATAATGGCATGTGCCCCACGTAAATTGACTTATTAGGCAGTTATGATTTGTCCTCCAAATCCCAAATTATATGCATAGTGATCTATGATCTTAGGCCTTTATTAATTGATTAATCTTTCATATTCAATTTTGCTCTTTAGTTTAGTAATTAAAAATCTCATCTTCGATTGTTAGTATAGTATAATCTGGTCGAACTAGTACTTGGTTTTTCCTGCTTTTTTTGTTTAGTTTTTGAAATTACACTAAGTATACATACTCATTGAAGACTTTTTTTTGGATGATAATGCAAGACTAATTTGCTCAATTAATCACAACATAATTTTCACATATGAAAAAGGGATCATACCTCTTAGATTCTTCGACTCTTATCAAGGTGATGCAACGTTCTAGAAATCTTTAAGCATGTTATTAGAAACATGCGGAGGCTCTTGTCTAGAGTACAAGAGATAGTGGTTAATGCCAACTATACATTCTAAAGCTAGAGATATGAGAAATTTCTAGAGATGTAAAACACAATTATAGAAGATAAAAACATAGGATACAATTTATCTTCCAAGTACAAGCTGTTGAGCTGTGGAGGAAGCTATGGTTTTGGATGTTGCTTGAATTTTTCTATCATGCGTGTGGTATAAATTATAATATCATGACCATCAATAGAAGACTTATCCTTTACAAAATATAACATTGATCAATGCTCCTAAGATGGTAAACAATGGAAGTTCTAGTGGAGAAAGAAGTAGTATCTTATCTACCTCACTCGGGTGTGTATCTCCGTTAGAACTTTGACTTTCTGTTGAACATTTTCCCTACGAGTCCAAATGCTAGAAATGATCAATTTTCATGCCTTGATGCCCCTCAATTCTTCGAGTGATTTAACTAATACTTCCTCCGTTTTTTAATACTTGCATCATTGAGGTTGGACACAAGAATTAAGGAGAAGAGAGAGTGGAAAAAGGGGACCCATGTGATTGGAGAGAGATAGAGAGAAAGTATTGCCATAAAAGAAAATGATGCAAGTAATTTGCAACTTCCAAAAATGGGAAATGATGCAAGTAAAAAAAACGGAGGAAGTACTTGTTATTTGGCCAAACTTGAGTCAACAAAAGCCCCTTACTTCTCACCGCCCATGGTTAGAAAAAACGGTCGTATCAATGCGGTTCGCCCGAGTTGTAACGGATCTCAACTTTGGCGAACCGAATTTGACATGTTCGGAATGCTGTTTTATACGCTCATATCGCCCGATTCAAAACAGTATCGGCCGTTTTTAGCTCGAGCCAACCGTGACAAAGTAGAGAAGAGGGAGGATTCGAGTTTTTAAGTCAAAAAACAAAAATTTTTCAATATTTACATATCTTGACAATAATCCACCAAAATCGAGCAAAACCAGTGATACCATAGAACAACACTATCACCATGAATTTTTTGAAACTAGATAAGGTGAAAGAGTTGTTAAATCGCCTGAGATAAGAGGGATTTGCTTAAAAAACTTTTGCCGAAGATTACACCACAACCACCGTTCATTCATCAGCAACAAAAAAGGGAAGAGAGGGAGAAATGAACCTAAGAAAATGAAGAATTAGAATAGAATGAGAATGAGAGAGAGAAAAGGGGAAAGTGTCGAAATAGAGTAAGTGTCAACGTAAATAGTATCATATTAATTTTTATTATTTCCTTTGAGAGTGATGTTGACATATTTTTTTAATGACTAAACTTTTCTTGTGTGGTGTGCAGCAGTGAATTCCGAGAGATCACTAGTTTATTTATTTATTTTTAAAAAAAATGTACTCACTTTTTTTTAGACCAGAATTTTATTTACCTTTGTTTTTATACTGTAGCGTGTAAGTAGGTTTCCCATTCTTAAATTTTATACCCAAGCTATCCCTTTCATTTGTTAAAGGATTTTTAATTATTCAATTAAAATTTAATCCCTCGAGAGCAATTTTTTATTAAAAATAAAAATATAACCTAATTTGTTCCCAGACAACCGTATCTCGCTCCGCGACCAACGAATCCCGTTCCGTTTTGGCGAAACTGCAACCACTTTCCGTTTTCGTGACCGATACTGTATTTTTGGAAACGGTTGCGGTTTCGCTGGAACAGAACGGGATACGTTGATCGCGGAACGGGTGTAATCTTTTGCAATAGGTTTCCCTTTTTTCTCTCTCATTCTCATTCTAAGATTCTTCATTTTCTACGGTTCATCTCTGTCTCTTCCGTTTCTTTTTGTTGGTGGTGAATGACCGGTTGCCGTGGTGTAATCTTTTGCAAAAGGTTTTTAAGCAACCTGCCTTAGGCCTATTATCTCGGTCGATTTTAACAACACTTTCACCTTTAATTTTCAGATCTAGGTTTCACTAGTCGAACCCTAGATCTAAAATTTCATGGTGATAGTGTTGTTCTATAGTATCACTGGTTTTGCTCGAAATTGGTAGATTGTTGTCAAAGTATGTAAAAATCCAAATAATTTTTTTTGACTTTAAAACTCGAATCCTCCCTCTTCTTCTCTGCTTTGGGCTAAAAAACGTCCGATACCGTTTTGAATAGGGTGATTCCCGCGAAAATACGATGTTCTTAAAATCAGCTTTCTGAAGTTGAAATTCGTTACAACTTGGGCGAACCGAATTGATACGGCCATTTTTTCGAACTATGATTACCACCCTTCCATTAGTGATTCTTGCTTCAAATTGGGTGTTTTATAGGATTTAGACCTACGCTTGCTATTAGTCCTTAGACATTCTTTCTCACTTAGACTAGCCGGGATTTAAGATTTGGGGATGCGCGAATACTTAAATTGATAGGAAATTACCACTTTTGCCAACAATACTAATTGGAAAAACTAATTCATCATACAAATCCACCAAATTCTTTACTTAATTAATAATGGAAAAATTGCCTATAATAATGCAACCTTTTGGCGATTCGCAGATAATAATGCAACCTTTCGATTATTCTGGAATAATGCAACCTTTATACCCCATTTATTTTAAATAGGACAAATGACCGGTGACCTGAACTATTGGTAAGTTTTATTTAAAACTTTTAATTCAATAAAATTAAAATTAAACTTTTTAAAAAAACTAACCTAAACCCACCCCAGCCCTCCCCCACCCCCACCCCAACCCCCTCGCCGGAAATTAAAGATCCGTCGCCGGAAAATACCCGGAAATTCACGCACCCTACCCAGTACCCATTGCCGGAAAATTCCCCGTTTTTTTCATTTCGTGTCTCACGATCGCCATTCCCCTTCCTGGCTGTGTCTCGCAGCCACCCACTTCGCCACCAGCCACCCACGAAACCCAACCAATGACCCACGTTACCACTGCCCCAACTAGAAAACCACCACCACCCTAACTACACAACTACAACTGAACCAAAAACCATCACCCAACCAACAACCACATCGAAACCCAACCCTATACACCGGCACCCAACCTATGAAACCATCAAAACCCACAAAATCCAGCCAAAACCCTCGAAATTACCACCTCCACAACTGCACTAACATGTGATGATAGAGCCTTTGATGATGATGATGATGATGATGATGAAGCCGATGATGATGAGAAAGGAATGTAGGGGGAAGAGGGAAGAGAGAGAAAGTGGATGGGGTTACGCGGGAGAAGACGGAAGGAAAGTCATCGTTGATGAGTTAACTGAAGGTAGGAGGGGAGGTTTGGGGATTTTGGAGTGGGGTTAAGGGAGGGGAGGGGAGACGGAACTTCAGGGGGTTGGCTGGGTAAGGCTGGGTTAGGGGAGGGAAAGGGGGTTTTTTTTATCTTTTTCTTTTTATAAATTTTTTATTAGAACCAATGATAAGCTGACACGTAGCCCATTAAATCCGTTATTCAGGTCATGTCTGGTTTTATCCGGTTTTGTCCTATTTAAAATAAATGGGGTATAAAGGTTGTATTATTCCAAAATAATCGAAAGGTTGCATTATTATTTGCGAATCGCCAAAAGGTTGCATTATTATAGGCAATTTTTCCATTAATAATTACCATCATATTATCAATTTTACACATTAATCAATATGTAAAATTCAATTTCAAAGAGAATAATGTTCAAAACACTTTAGATAATTCCAGAGAAAAATAGTGGATGACTATGGTATATAGTAAGTTTTGTGTTAGACGGTGTATCGTGATAAACCAAAAGGTTTTAACTCTAAAACACTAACCTAAAATCTTATCGTGTAAGGTTTAACTCATAAGTTTAGGGTATTAAGTTTTTAAAACCTTGAACATAAAATTTGAAAACCTTACAATTTGACTACAAGTTAGATTAAGGAATGGAAAAATAATTAGATAGAATGAACTAGAGAGAGAAAGAAAGAACAAGTAAATAAAAGGAATAAGGGAAAGGAAAGAGCAATTAACATTAAAAAAAGGATTAAGAAAACAAAGAAAGTGCTCAAAAAAATAATAATAGAAATGCAGATAAGAGGAGTCGAACACGGAACCTCCACAATGCACATTCAACATAATGATTGTACACAACCAACTCTGTTGGCTTTTATATATGATTCATTGAGGTGTTTACCATTTATATTACAAGCACATTCTTTTTCCCAGGAAAGGTCTGCATTTAAAAAAAAAAATTGGGGAAGCACGAGCACCTCCGTGCTACCCCCTGGCTCCGCCACTATTCGTGCTACCCCCTGGCTCCGCCACCGAATAGTGGGTTGACTGTGTGCCTGTAATGTTGTGGCTCTCCATTGATTTTTTTATCAATCCTGAAAATTCGTGATTTTTGAATTTTCTTATGTTGTAACTGTTTGTTATCATTCATGACTGTTTACCTTTAGAAGATAAGCATTGAAGCTTTAAGTTGCCAGCCAAAGTCGAACGGCTGGTGTAGTTTGCTGATATGTTGCACCAACTGTGGTTGTTAAATTAATCAGGGTTGCCAAAATTCAACTTACTGTCTTATGAAATCCGAATCTCAATTTTTTTTAAATATTAATATTAATTACATAGATCTAAATTAAGACCACGAGTCCATGAGTGAGCTAGTCGGATTATACTTGGGCAGTGTACTGCGTCATGTTGACCCAGCAGGCCTGCAAATGCGTGCCTCGATTTTTTGAAATATTAATTAATTGTGTGAAAGTTCACGAACAACTCAAATTACAATTACTAGTTGATTAAGGAAAGCCTTGCTGATGTCAATGTGGATGGTCGCGCAGATTAAAATTTAAGAATCTTTTTACGAGTATATATTTGTATGTTTTATGGTAAGTTTAGCGTTCTACATGAGGCTAGTGACATCTTCATAGTGTTCAACTTAGAAATTTTTGCATACAGGCATTTTTGCGTTTAAATTGCCTCATACTATGGTGCATGAACATGACCTGTGATGTGTAGTGTCGTGTACTGTATTTTGCTTCTTTTCTTTCTTTTAGACTGCACGCGTTGCTTCCGTTTCCAGTATTAAGAGACTTTTTGCTAATGATAGATTGCTGGTACTTAACATTATTGATGTATTGCTGTTGGTACCTCGCCATATAATGCACTTTCTCAAATGTTTTTCTTAAAAATATTTTTGTTTCTTTCTTATATTTGTTTTCTTCATAATATGGGAAATGTGAGACTTCATATTTGATACATTGTGTTCCATCCAATTCTCGTAAGATATTATACTCCCACCATTCACAAATAAGCATCGGCTTGGGCATGCATATGAACTATGAAGAGTAAATTCTGGGGGAGTGTAGATTTTGTTTTGCTAAATATTGGAAAAGTTGATTGAAAGTGTGTGTAAGTGAGATAATTGGTGGAGGAGCTGAAAATACGCGGGTAAAGTGGGTGGGTGAGGTGAGATTTACATTAAAGGTAAAGACATATATTTGTAATAGCCGTGCCTTATTCTTACATCAGTGTTGGACCTTGAGTTTGCCTTATGCTAATTTGGAAGTAGCAACAAACAAATTATTGGTTGATTTATCCCTGAGCAGATTTTTCTGAGCCGCTGTATTCCGTCCGTTTCGGAGAGAGTTTAACATTTGTTTTGGCACAAAAAACAAGAAAAAATGAAAAAGATAAATAGAATGAAAAGGTTTACCCATGTGGTAGGAGAGAAAGAGAAAATAAACCCCAAATAGCAAAAAAACAGACATCCATAATTAGTAAATGTTATGTAACTTGCGTTCCTTGGGAAACAGAGTAGCTGCTTGATGAAACTTTGATCAAGTTTCTGGAAAACAGCTTTTACTTCTGAATGACACTTTCTAACAAAGTGTCTCTAGATTAATTGACATGTTATCACTTGCATATTGTGCTTCAATAAAACCATCATCTTGGTGATATAAAAATTGACTATTTTCATAAAAAAGGTAAACTGATTATTCGATATAACAATATTCCTTTATCCAAAATCATTATCAAATTGATCTAGAGGTGTCGCCTATCAACAGCCCCAAATTAGCTTTAATTTATCATTTTCTCTCTCCTCTTCTTTCATATTCTCGTTTTTTCTCCACTTTTGTTGTTACTGAAGAATGCTCAAACAACCAGAAATTAATATCCACGTACTGCCGCCACTAACACCCCCCAGAACCGATGTTTCTAATCTGCTGGTGTTCATACCAAACCCTTCAAATTTCAGTTTTAGGTTCTTTCAAATAAGTTTGAATATTTACCCAGAAATAAAGACGGAAAATTCTAAGAAGAAAAACGAAGGATAAGGAGACAAATTGAATTTTTGTTGAAGGAATGAGGGGGAGCACAATGGAAAAATTGGATATAGAAGAGAAGAAGAGATATAAAAGGGAGATATACATTCCATGGCTGGAAGGTGAGGAGAATGAGGGTGTGGGTTTCTAGATTAATTGGGCAAGCAAGAATTTATTTTCTATGTGGCTACTTGTGTCAACAAAAAATATTCATCAATTGAGCAAAGGGCTCCGTGGGAAACTGATTAGCAAGCTCCAAATTCCAGATTTAACTTTCTAGCCCCTCTATAAGCTATTTGAGTTTCTCAAGAAGGAGAAGCTACTCCCAAAAATATGATGTGTGGCCTTAGTTCAGTTCTTGGGGACTAGAAGCTTGACCTAACTCTCTCTTGATCTCTTTACATATCCCCATCACATAACTCGGTATTGTTGGAGACCTTAGATTGCTACCTTTTAAAGGCATTTTAGTTGCTGAGCTGCGGAGGTTTTGGAAAGGGTTAAAAAGGACCAACATATCGTGATTGTGCTATCCCTGCAATGTTCTAAAAGAATCAAGCATGTGTGCTCTTATGGAGGAAGCTCATCAGATTGGTGCTAATCTGACATGGAATCCCTGTGCTTCTTGAATCACACACGTTTGAATTGCCTTTAGTTCTGTTAAGACTCTTAAACGGTGACCCAAAAGAGTTCAATGTCATTTTTTGCCGGATTTTATTATAGACCTAGTTATGTAACCTTTTCGTTGATATAACTGCACTTCTACTTTTCCGTCTGTTGTAAAAAATCAATTTTTATGATGGTTGTTAGCATGGCTGGATAACACCAGCTGTGTTGTTTTTCAGGTTGTTTAGGACTTGGGAGTTATAGTTGTATGGGTTTCTTAGTATTATAATCTTCACATGATTAAGAGTATTATATATATAGGACCTTGTGATACAATTAGCTTTCAGTTTTTATGCGTGGTATTAGTTTCTGTGACACAACTAACCATGTGTTCTTTCTCTATTTAAAGTGCCTTCAGGAGAGACCATTCTCGATATCTTAGTTGAGTTTAGGGTCTTGATTGTTGTGCCGAGTGAGCTTTAATCAAAACTCAATTATTTAATTTTGTTACATATCGAGCAAAATTTGAAAAATCATATTCTTTAGGAATAAATTGATTTTGGCTACCTTTTTATGTCAATTTTTTTCCAAATAAACCACCTTACAACAAATGAGGTATAAATAACCACCTTCAGAAATTTATTTGTGATCTTAGTATGTCGTTATTGAACAGCCCCAATATGAGCGACTTAGTCCAGCCCTTGTTAGTTGGGGGAAGTAAAATATCCCACCTGCCAAAATTACACCCGTCAAGACTCAAAACCATATTTCTGCGGAAAGAAGGGTGACAATTTCCTCTTGTCTGCATCATAAAATCTTGGTGGTTGGTATGATTCAAAAGGGTAATTTGTTGCAATATGATCTTTGGACTTAATCCCGTGTGCTGTTATCTTCTTTACAGTTGGTGATGCAATTTGATTTACTCCCCTTCCTGGGCAAGTCTCTAGAACGCCCTTAAAGAAATTTAGGGTCCCTAATTCCCTATATTGATTTCAGAACATTTTGATGGATGCTGAAATCTAAGTCATGTTAGGAATTAGCTTCACTTCCCATTTGCCCTTCTTTGAGCAAGCCAACAGACGATCTACGTAGTCCTTTGAGCGGTAAGTGGTATCACCTGCTAGTCTGACACTGGGAGAGGGAGGGTGCAGAAGATAAGTGAGGTATTATTAAGATAGTATCCCCATGCATTATAAGAAAGTGGGGGATTATTGAGTAGATTCCTAGACAATGGACCATTGGTAGACTTGAGTTTTTGGGTGCAACCATGTATGACCATTCTTTTATCCCTACACACTTTTTCAGTTCAAATCTTTTTCTTCCCTCTTTCACTGGAAGAATTTGTAACAATATCAGTCCATGCTTTATAGCAATTCTATATGCACTGCTGCTTTTGTAATGATGGCTTTGCGATTTCTGATTGAACGTGTGATGGTAATTGTGATTGCATCTGGATTCCTGTTGCTCTTAATTCTTCTAACGAGTAGCAAAAACTCATTTGGTGAACAGGATCACTTAGCATTAATGATGGAGCTCTTGGGAATGATGCCGCGCAAGGTAAGTAGATGTCTCAGCTGTTTTATAGAGGTCTCTATCTGTAATTATGCAAGGCATTTGCTTCTAAGCTATGAATTTGGTCATCAACTATTTTCAGATTGCGTTAGGTGGGCGTTATTCCGAGATTTCTTCAACAGGTATGGAGACTTGAGACACATCCGTCGGCTTCGTTTTTGGCCATTAAACAAGGTTCTTATGGAGAAGTACGAGTTCAGTGAACAAGATGCAAGTGATATAGCAGAATTTCTAATTCCTATTCTTGATTTTGTCCCTGACAAGCGTCCCTCTGCTGGTCAATGCCTTTCTCATCCATGGATTGCCGGAGGCCTCGTTCTCTAGAGCCATCTCCACCTGAAAGTCAACCAGTGGATGCTATTGCTTCTGATAAAAAGAAGAAAGAAAAGGATGAAAGAGAAGCTATGGAGAAAGGGGATGGGGAGTATTGCTATCAGTACAGACTCAAAGCCAAGCAAACAGCCTCTATCTTCTCCTAAACCTTCAAAATCAGCTGTAATTGGTTCATCCAGGTAGGAATCTACACTGCGCTGGAGCAAAAGTACCTCCCAAGCCTAACCCTTAACTTTCTTCTTACCATGTTGCATGTACTCCACAAAATTTTGTCTGTTGTTCAATCTGATGGTAGATGAATGGTGTGGGATTGGATGCATTCTTTTGTTGTGCAGACAAAACCTTGACCGCAGCTGTAGCTCCAAAGGAAAGGTCCTCGATCGATTCTGAACCTGGTTGGAAACAAGACAGAACGGGGTCTGTTCTATACGATTAAGTTTAACCTGTGCTAATTCTGTCTTGTTGATACCTGTTGATTATGAAAAGATTCAATGTACTATATTGCAACTCATTTTATTGATTTATTAATGACACTGATCTAAATTTTGTCTCCAATTGCTTGGCTTTTGAAGGTTTTGGGTTGAGAGTACTTGGCGTTGTTGTACAGTACATTGTTCACTATATTTTGGGTGTATAAGGAGCCTTGAAGCAGGATGATAATTATCTCTTGAAACCAGGAGGGGTGTTCCTAACACTCTCGTACATAGGCATCATTTGTTGAATCATTGAGTAATCAAAAGATAAAATGCACTCCTAAAAACCTTCGTACTTTTACTAGTGCACATTTTGGTTCTTCAGGACCCTACTTTTTGAAATAACATCAGAACGTTTGCCAGTACCATCACAAGCTTATAAAGTAATGCTAGAACATTTGAAGTATCAGTTGCACAAAATTATAAAGTAATG
>CANSGD010000381.1:600000-795776 GCA_947645195.1 Patellifolia procumbens
ACCCCATCTTTAGTGATCTTACACGTCATTAAATCTCTTGGTGTGGGCTCGCTAAGTGGGATGGCAAGGATGTAATACCTATCCTTCTCATTAAAGCTTGTAGCAATAACCTACCCCCTCCATTCGTTCCTCTAAAAAGTAATCAAGTCACTCACCCATTGTATCCCATCCACCCTATCCGACAAAATAAATCGCCCTTGCTCATCGGACACCCAAGGATCCCTCCAAACATCAATCGCACGCCCATCACCCACCCTCCAAACAATTCCCTCCTTGACCAGCGACTTCGAGCTCCATATGCTTTTCCACGAATAGCTACAAGAGTAGCCTAACCTTGCTTCTAAAACTTAGCTATGAGGATAATACTTTGCTTTCATAACCCTTCCCAAGAGCAATGTCTCATTGTGCATTAACCTCCACATTTGTCGTCCAAGTAAAGAGTCATTGAAAATGGACAAGTCTCGAAATCCCATTCCACTTAAACACTTAGGCGCTCATATCTTGTCCCAACTTCGCCAATGAGTCTTCCTTTGAGACTCTTGCTAGCCCCACCAAATTTAGCCATGGACGCCTGAATCTCGTGCACCGCTGATATCGACATGTAATGTATCCCCATGAGGTACGTATGGACGACTTAGATGACTGATTTCAGAAGTACTTCTTTACCTGCTCTCGATAATAATTTTTGCTTCCACCCTTGGACCTTTTTCCACACTCGGTCAGTGAGAGCCCGGAAAACTAACTTTTTTGATCTCCCAACAATCGACGGTATACCCAAGTATTTCACATGACCATCGACATATCGCATATTCAAAAGTGCCAACAACTCTTCTTTTCTGTTAGTTCGAACCACTCTGCTAAAAGTAACTTCAGATTTCTCATAATTAATTTTCTGTCCGAATGCTGCTTCATATTTGTTGAGAATATCAACCATAATTGTGCATTCCTATCTGGTGTCTCTCGCAAAGAGGAGATTGTCATCAGCAAAAAAAAGGTGAGAGACTTCTGGACCATGTTGGCATGCTTTGATTCCATGAATAGTCCGACTTCGAACCTTACTTTGAATGATGCTAGAGACATCATTAGCGACTAGGATAAAAGGGTAAGGAGAGAGTGGATCTCCTTGCCTTAATTATCGACCAGGCTTGACACTTCCATAAATTCTTCCATTCAAAATGAAAGAATAGTTGATTGTAGAGATATATTCCATGACTAAGTTGACCCATCTACTATCAAATCCCATAGTAAGCAACAATTTCCGCAGAAAACCCCATTCCACCCTATCGTAAGCCTTTCTCATGTCCAGTTTTAAGGCAATTTGGCCTCGTCTACCCGTGTTTCGCTGCTTCTTTGAGTGAAAATTTATAGAGCAATAAGGGCGTTATTCAATGATCAGACGCCTAGGAACAAAAGCACTCTGAATTTCCGAGACAACATCAGGCAGAATGTGCTTTAACCTGAGAACAATAGCTTTCGATACAAGCTTGTATAAAAACTTACAGAGACTAATAAGTCAGAATTCAGACATTACAAACGGTGATTTGACCTTAGGAATGAAGACAATGCTAATACTATTAACATGACTAGGGGAGGAGGTGTCATGCAAAATATTAATAACAAAAGAGAATATATCATCACCAATAACACACCAGAATCTTTGATAAAAAGTTGTGTGCATACCGTCAGGCCCGGGGGCCTTACTAGGGTGCATCTGCTGCAAGGTCGAAAAAATATCTGCTTGGTCGAAGGGTCTAAGAAAGTCTGGCGTTGTGTTGTGGAGTAATCATAGTTGATAAAAAAAGTAAAACCTCGTGCATATCAGCCTCTGTGGGGGAATTGGAATGAAAAAGTTGCTCATAATAAGAAGTAACTATTCCCTCCACCTTCCCTTCACTAGTCTGCCACACCCCGTCGTCGTCAAACAAACCTTTTATGAAATTTCATTGCTTTCTTTGAGATACTTTATGGTGAAAGTACCTAGTGTTTTAGTCGCCATCTTTCACCTCCAAAACTCGTGAATGAATGTACCAATAAACCTCATGTTTGTCATGGAGATCATCCAACTCTTTTTCCAGCCTCGCACACACCTCACTATTAGCAGCAGAGGACACATCTTGTTTCTCCTCATGAAGTTTGCTCTCTTTATCTCGAACCAGTTTGCCCCATTTATCAAATTTATCCTTGCTCTACCCCACCAAACTTTGAGCCACACAACTGAATCTTCTAACCATATCTGACCCTGCGAGTCCTCCCAAGCTTCCTTTATAACACACGTGTCATCTAAAAGCCAACGGGTTTCAAAAAGAAATTGGTTCTTGCAACGAGAATGCAACTATCTTCCCTCTTTACAACGTATGAGGATAGGAGCATGATTCAAGTTGTACCTAATCAAATGCTCGACGCTTACTGCAGGAAAGAGGGTGAGCCAAGGGGGTGTTACAAGAAAGCGATCCAAACCGTTCTTGAATTTGCGTAGCTTGTGTTTTACCTCGCTCTTAAGTGAACCATTGTTTTTCGAAAGCCACATCCCTCAACCCATAATCATCAACTGCAACCCTAAAGTTATCAATCTCACGCCTCACCTTATCCACCCCACATCTTTCTCCTCATACCTCAAGATTTCATTAAAGCCACCTCCGAAAATAAGTGGTGTCTTGACACCATAACTAATACGTCTCATCAAATCCCACGTATGGTGCTTGTTCCCCGAATCCGGTCACCCACACATGCCCACAAAATGCCACTTTCCATCAGGACCCCCAATCACATCACTACAAATATGTTTTTGGGAAAAAGAGTCAAGAGTGAAGTTCACCTTTTCATCCTTCCACAGTATGCAAAGTCCACCTGCACGCCCTTTACTAGCAACACCAAATGCGCTGGAGAAACCTAATGTTCTATTCTGGCTATATGATAGGCAGAATAGGTTTGCTTATGTTTAAGGAATGATAGTTAAGCTTTACTTAATTCAACTTAGATACAGATTCACCACTAAGTTAAAATAAGGTTCCTAAGAACACCACTTGATTCAAGCTTAAAATCAAGCTAGCATAGGAGCTTGGATTAATGATGAATTAATCAAAGCAAAATAAAACTCAAGGTTATTTAGTCTATAAACGTTCAATCCCTTTTATTAATGAATTGTGCCCTTTAAATACATGTCCTTGACTCACTAGGAAAATAAATGCTGAAACTAAAACAATTAAAAACTAATTCATAATATAAAATCTATCTAATTAGGGTTGGAAAGTCTATCCTCTTGCTTGCTCTATCATTATGGACGCCCCTCCCTACATTTCCCTTGATTTTCTCACTTATCCCTTCAAAGTAGGACACCAAACCCTAAAATGATAAGGTTAGGCGCCTAAGATGGACTTTTGGAGGGAAAATGATTCGTTTTCCTTGATCTTCTATTGGGCGCCATTTTGAGGAAATGATATAGTTTCCTTGCTCTCCTTAGCTTTGCACGCCCATTTTAAGGAAAAGATAGAGATTCCTTCCTATCTTTGCTCTTGGTTGATCTTCTAGGAAACTTCCTTTGAGATAGGAGCCATTTTGCTGCATTTTAGCTCTTTATTCGTCCCATATGTATTATACAACCCTAATGGACTCCCCTAATTAACATAAATGAAATTACAACTCAACTAATACTATCCTAGTTAATTTAATATGACATAAAATTAACCAATAGTTTATTTTATTACTCTAGACTCCCTAATAAAGCAATTTAAGATAGTAACTTAGCTAATAATTAATTAACTAAGCTAAGGACACTTTTAAAGGACTCAATGGACTTAAGGGAATTCAGAACATCCCTTAAAACACAAGCAACCATGTTCTTGGTCTTAGGATCAATGGAACTAGATGGACCTCCATCATCATCTTTTTAAATCTCAAAACTAACCATAACCAATAATTAAATAGACTTATTAAGAACCTTAAATTGATTAGGTTAGAGTAGCCAGATGCATCATACTCTCCTTCTTGGAAAAAGATTCGTCCTCGAATCTTGTTGTTGAATTTGGATCTTAAGATGACGAAAATTTGAAGACATGTCTCCCCTTTAGATACATGTTCAATTTCAAGCTTTTCTTTTTCATCTTCAAAACCTTCTTTTCCATGTACTTCTTTTATCACTTGATTGCTCTTTTCGTCTTTTGGATTTAAAGATGTCTCTTGTGGGCCACCACCAATAGGTTGTTCAACTTCTTTCTCTTCAGTTTCGTCTGAATGGGGTTTTCCTTCATTTGACCTAGTCTCCTTGACATCTTCAATCTCTTCATGGAATAACCTGAGTTGGTGGAGATCTTTCTCCCTTCGATGGGAACCTTCCACTAAGGTTTGAAGTTGTTGATTACAAAGTTCAAGTTCCTTCTTCATACATGAATTGCAAAAGCAATCCTTTTGATAAGAATTCGACAAAAACATCTTCTTGAGCTCTCTTCTCAACTAACTCCAAGTGGCAATCTTTTGTTTTCCATCTCTTCTCCTATGGGCTTTCAAGTCTTCCTACCATCCTAAAGCATTATTTCTAAAATAGTACTTGACTAGTCTATACAAATCATATTGATAAAGATCATACCTTTCATAGACTGTATGAACTTTGTGGAGCCATCTTTTAAATTTGAATGGACAAAGTGAACCATCAAATTTAGGTATTTGAAGGCGTTCAGGGATATCATATATAGGACCCATTGTTTAAAATTGGAACACTCATAGAAAGCTCCTTGTTGGCTAGAAGGATTTTCGTCAGTTTTGCACCTCTTTCGAAAAAACAACCGAGATTAAGACTAAACGAACTCCGATTAGTCTCAACTTTTACCACTAGAAAGATCACTTCTTGAAACCCAAAAAGGAAATATTACCCACCTTGAAACTCAAAGAAACAACGGAGATATGGGCAAAAACTTTTGAGTAAATTTTTGACTGGATTGCGGTTTTGTGTTTAGGGTTTGTGTTTGGAATTTCGTCTAGGATATGTGTTGGCTCTGATACCAAGATGTTATATTCTGGCTATATGATAGGCAGAATAAGTTTGATTATGTTTACGGAATGATGGTTAAGCTTTACTTAATTCAACTTAGATACAGATTCACCACTAAGTTAAAATAAGGTTCCTAAGAACACCACTTGATTCAAGCTTAAAATCAAGCTAGCATAGGCGCTTGGATTAATGATGAATTAATCAAAGCAAAATAAAACTCAAGGTTATTTAGTAAATAAACGTTCAATCTCTTTTTGTAACATCCCGTCCAAAAGCAATAGAGAAAAGATTAAAAGTGATACTGATGGTAGCGGAAATACCATCAAGACG
This sequence comes from Patellifolia procumbens, assembly GCA_947645195.1. Taxonomy (NCBI): domain Eukaryota; kingdom Viridiplantae; phylum Streptophyta; class Magnoliopsida; order Caryophyllales; family Amaranthaceae; genus Patellifolia; species Patellifolia procumbens. The sequence goes on from CANSGD010000381.1 coordinate 605,315, forward strand.
GGTATGCCACTACTAAAGCGGAGACAAACCAATACTAAGCTTTAACAAAAGAAGTAAAAGACGACAAAGCTTGAAATATTATATAAAAAAGATTGAGGTCCCATACCCTCAACCTTAACCAAAAGATCCAAAGAACAAGGCTAGTAACGAATCCAAAACTAAGACTGTGGCTCAAAACATGGCCGAAATCCAAAGAGTCAACAACTGTCTAAAAGAAGTAAAAACAACTACTTAAGACCAACTATGAAGCTAGTCCTAATCCCCGAGCTATAATGCTCGTCCACAACTACCAATACTACATCCAAGCTCACATGGTTAAGTCGCACAATCCCAGTCCAAACCGTAACAACTCTAAATTGCATCGCCATCTGCAAATATATCAACAACTTCCACAATAAGTGGGGAGTAACTAACAGTTCTCCCAGCCCAATATAGGAAACAAGTAATAAGCTTAAAGAAGCTAGAAACAACGTTAAGACAACACAAACAACAGGACAAACATGCTCAAAACCAACTCTAAACATGCTACTACAACGGAAATGAAATAAAAGAAAATCACCCAATCACAAAGCACAAATCACAACCAAAAACACATACATCCAATTCAACCAGACAGACCATGCCGTCTGCCAGATAGACCCAATGGACCATGCCGCCCAAGGGCCCACCCTTGCATATCCGAGGACCATCCCGCCCTTTTCGGAATGCAACGACGCATTCGAGGACCATGTCGCCCTTACCGAATAATGTCCTTATCGGACCACACCGCCCGTGAGTACCTATGGACCATGCCGCCCAAGGTTAAGTAACGAAAACAGACCATGCCGTCTGCCGGTAGACTCAATAGACCATGCCGCCCATGAGAATGCCTATGCTTATTCGAGGACCATGCCGCCCTTACCGAATAGCAATGCACATTCGAGGACCATGCCGCCCTTACCGAATGGCATACTCAACGAACCATGCCGCTCGTGAGTGAACCTTTGGACCATGCCGCCCAAGGTTATTGAACACAACATTAAAGCATCCACAACCAAGACTTACAATCACATAACACACCAAAGGAAGACACACTCAAACACATAATTATGCTATACACAAAATCAACCAATTGTCATCTGAGTTTGGGTACGAAAGCTATTACGATAACTCATAATATTTCCCGTACATAACTCTTGGCGAAGATATGCTAAGGGCAGTGTAATTCTTCCCCCGAGCATAACCACGTCGACAACTCACTCATCACACCCCAACATGCTTCAAAGAAAAACGGTACCCAAACTACCCAAACATAACCCAACCCAACTCTTAGCAAAAGTACTTAAAATCCAACAAAACATCCTTAGTCATGTTCTCTAATAACATAAATAAAGCTTAAATGACAAAAGAACATGCTGTAAACATAAATAGACCAAAAGACGAAACTCGAGCAAGCTGGAAAACAGAAGACGGTCGCGGGGTGCGACGGTGGTCGCGGGGCGCGACCAAGACATTGCGAGTCGCGAGCTGCCACTGCTCGTGGCCTGCGACTGTGCTCGTACGCCTTGCTTCGTCCACGAAGCATACCTCCAAGTCTCAAGCAACAAAATCCAACAACAACACACACCCATACTCATCCAAGACAACACCCTAGCATGATACTAAGCATCATCAACAACCAAAACTCAAACTCCAACAATTAATCAAGTTACTCTAATCAACATAACAACAAAACATCAAACTTGACAAACCGACTAACAAGAACTAACAACATGAACATAAACACACGTTCACTCATGGAAATACCACAACACAACCTTCCTAATCATGATACTACACTAAACCATAATCACACAATCATCCAAGTTCCACCTAACATGAATCTAAGTTCTCTAACGCGCATCTAAACATCCTAAAATCACTACTTATTCCCTAACATGCTAGAATAACGCTAGTTACCTCTATCTTCGAGAGGAGTGCCGCAAAACATAATGCCATAGCCTAGAAAACGTGCGGATCATCAAAACCTTCTTCTCCCTTGAAGACTTCTCCTCCATTGAACAAAGTATAACCATCTTAAACAACTTTAGGGTACTCTAAAACAGTCAGTGGCGTTCCGACCGTGATTTCCGGTGATCTAAAGCTCGGATTAAAAATTCCTCCGCTCAAAGTGAAGGTCTAGATGTTATAAACATTATGTCCAAATTTGAGAACGATCCAACAGTTAGATCTCCGGAGATCTTCATTTTCGTGAGGGTGTGCAGGGGAAAAACGGGGAGACTTTCTCTCTTCCTTTTATTTCTTGAGGAGTTGCGTGTGGGAAGGCAAAAGGGGAAGAGAATGCTTCTCTTATTCTGATTATATGGACAGCAAAAGGGAAGGGTTTAATGGGGTTATTAAGGAGTGGCTTAATGGTCATCATTAGGGGTATAATGAGTGAGTTTAATGGAGGGGATGAAGAGACACAACTCTTAGCTTTACATGGTTACAAAGTAAAGGATGTACATCTTATTGGAGTCTTCTACAACCCTCTAGATGGTTAACCTTTCGGCCCTATAGGAATAAAAAATGGTGGACTAAAGTTCGTTACATGGTTGGTCCGCAAAAACGACGATTAAACTAAATAACCATATTAGCCTAACTAAGACTAACTTGGAAATTATACATAATAATAATAATAATAGTAAAAGTAAAATGTATGATCACATTTTCATATATCAAAATATGCTCAACTTTAAATAAATAACATTAAGTTATAACTTAGTTTACAAAACCAAATTGTCAGAGCAATGTAATAGATAGTTGTACCGTATAAAATATAAGCTTAATAAAATATGATATAACTAAACAAATTAATAAAAACATAAAATTATATCAAAGAACACAAGTTAATTAAGAAGCAACGGTCTAAATGAAAATTAATAGTCTTATAGATAATTTAGCTTAATAGGTAAAGCTAAGCAAATTTACAAAATATAAAGACTATGAACATCTAAAATAATTACACGTCCATCGACTATACTCATTTTGAAAATAAGGTACGTATGCACAATACATTGTCCACCTAAATATTTTCCGGTTTCAAATACGACCATTTATTTAATAGAAAATAGTTTTTATAAACGAAATTATATTTAGATTTATAAATGACAATGTAAACCATATAGATTAACACGCATAATTTCTAGTGAAATTACGGGGTGTTACACTTTTATTAATGAATTGTGCCCTTTAAATACATGTCCTTGACTCACTAGGAAAATAAATGCTGAAATTAAAACAATTAAAAACTAATTCAGAATATAAAATCTATCTAATTAGGATTGGAAAGTCTATCCTCTTGCTTGCTCTATCATTATGGACGCCCCTCCCTTCATTTCCCTTGATTTCCTCACTTATCCCTTCAAAGTAGGAAACCAAACCCTAAAATGATAAGGTTAGGCGCCTAAGATGGACTTTTGGAGGGAAAATGATTCATTTTCCTTAATCTTCTATGCTTGGGCGCCATTTTGAGGAAATGATATAGTTTCCTTGCTCTCCTTAGCTTTGCATGCCCATTTTAAGGAAAAGATAGAGATTCCTTCCTATCTTTGCTCTTGGTTGATCTTCTAGGAAACTTCCTTTGAGATAGGCGCCATTTTGCTGCATTTTAGCTCCTTATTCGTCCCATATGTATTATACAACCCTAATGGACTCTCTAATTAACATAAATGAAATTACAACTCAACTAATACTATCCTAGTTAATTTAATATGACATAAAATTAACCAATAGTTTATTTTATTACTCTAGACTCCCTACTAAAGCAATTAAATATAGTAACTTAGCTAATAATTAATTAACTAAGCTAATGACACTTTTAAAGGACTCAATGGACTTAAGGGAATTCAGAACATCCCTTAAAACACAAGCAACCATGTTCTTGGTCTTAGGATCAATGGAACTAGATGGACCTCCATCATCATCTTTTTAAAATCTCAAAACTAACCATAACCAATAATTAAATAGGACTTATTAAGCACCTTAGATTGATTAGGTTAGAGTAGCCAGATGCATCACCTAATCTCTCCTTCAAAGCCTCGGCGATGTTTTTACTTATCATGGTTTCCGACAAGAAGATAATGTTGGGGCATAAACTCTACTCAACCGGCAGAGCTGACAAACTAAGCACGGGTTTCCCATCCCTTGGAAGTTCCAACATAAGATACTCCTGCGGCGAGGTTGGTTCATGCCGACCTCCGCCAGAATGGTTGAGTTCATGACCATCACGTTGTTCTTTTTGCCAGCACCAAACTCCTTCTCAATCTCCATATCCACTACCTTCATTGGCCTTTTTTGAGTGATAGGCCCTACCTTAGTTATCTCCTTGACACTCTCCTTTGCAACCCTCTTCCACTTTTTCGAACTACCCTTCCCAGCTGTCCATCCTCACTACCTACCGAAAAAGCGCTAATGAACAATGGGTCCTAATAAGTGAGTTTTTTTTTTTTTTTGGTAAGTAAGAATCTTATAACAAAGGGACTTAAAAACCGCCAACATAATACAAAACCTACTAGTGAGACCTCCACCTTCTAGGCAGGGTTTGGCCTCAAAAGCAAGCTAGACTAATGGATCAACAAGGACCTCATACTAGAATCACTCCGAGCAGCTATCTTAAAGAGAACTTCACTATACAACTGACCTATAGTTTTAGAAGAACTCTTATAGATTTTACTATTTCTATATAGCCAAATACAATACACAAATTCCACAAAGCAACAACATACAGTTTAGACCCAACAGATTTCCTTTTGCTCATAGTCATAGCATTATGTAACTCAGCAGCAAAAGGAAGAGCAGTTCTAACAATCCCAAGCTTCCTCAGCACCTCCAACCATAATTCAGCAGAAAAGGAGCATTCAAAGAAGAGGTGTTCATGAGATTCATTACTCATGTTGCACAACACACAAATAGGATCACAAGGAACATTCCAGGAAGATAATCTATCTGTGCTGGCCAATCTGCCATGTATAGCTAACCAAACAAAAAAAATACTTATAGGAGAGGCCAAATTATTACAAATGACTTTCCTCCAAGGGACCTTCTCATGAGTACCAAGCAAGCTTTTATACATCTTGTTAATGCTGAATCCTTTGCTAGTAGTCAAACTGCTCCACCCTCCCAGATGATGAATCAAATCTCTACATTGAAGAATCTTTTTGAAGTGCCAAGAGCAAGTATAAGGGATGAGCATAGTATCCAGGCTTCCTCTTTTAACATAGTAGCTACCAACCCATCTTACCCACAATTTGTCTTTTTTATTAGACAGAGCCCACAACAACTTAGTGACAGCTGCTTTATTCCAAACAAAACTATCTCTAAGATTTAAACCCCCAACAGATTTAGGGAGACAACGAGTATCCCAAGCAACTGGAGCTTTAGAGGATTTCTGAGCAGAGCCTGTCCATAAGAAAGTTCTACAGCAAGAATTAATTTCTTTCAACAACTTCTTTGGCAGAATGGATATCTGACACCAGAAAGATTGCATACTAGAAAGCACAGATTTCACTAACTGTAGCCTTCCAGCATAACTGAGAAACCTTAAATTCCAAGACTTCACCCTAACTAACATATGTTCAATGAGAGGTTTACATTGATAATAGCTGAGTTTTTTTTTGTGGAAAGAGGTACCCCAAGGTATCTAAAAGGAAATGAGCCTATAGGAATACCAATACTCTCACTCAGTCTAGATGCCTCTTCAGAAGTAACACCCCCAAAATATATATTGCTTTTATCAACATTAGCCTCCAAGCCTGAGGCTTTAGAAAATTTCTCAAAAGCTTGAAAACAATGTTTAATAGAAGGCTCATCAGCTCTTGTGAACATGAGTAAGTCATCAGCAAACATAAGGTGAGTTATCCCAACTCTTTTGCATTTTGGATGGAAATGAAACTGAGGGCTGGAAGACATTGCTTTTATACATCTAGTCAAATATTCCATACCAATAGCAAATAAGAAAGGAGAGAGTGGATCACCTTGTCTTAGGCCTTTCCTAGCATTAAAAGGAGAACAAGGCTTGCCATTTATGAGAATGTAATATGAAACAGTAGTAACACATGCCATGATCCAACTAATAAACTTACTAGGAAAGCCAAGCTTAACTAACATTTTGTGAAGAAAGGGCCATTCAATAGAGTCATAAGCTTTTTTAAGGTCCACTTTAATCACACACCTAGGAGAAATGTGAGATCTAGTGTAACCTTTAATAAGCTCAGTAGAAAGAAGAATGTTATCTGCAATATGTATCCCTGGAATAAACCCTGTTTGAAATTCACTCACTACCTGAACAACACACTTTTGAAGCCTATTAGTAAGAATTTTCCCTATAATCTTATAGAGCAGATTACAGCAAGCAATAGGCCTAAAATGAGAAGCTTTAGAAGAAGAAGTTATTTTAGGAACAAGGGTGATGGAGGCAATATTTACCTGAGATGGAATATCACCGGTATCAAAAAATTGAAGAATAGCTTCAGAAACATCTTGTTTGATGATAGGCCAAGCTTTCTTGAAAAAGACAGCATTATAGCCATCTACCCCAGGTGCTTTAGAATCATCAATAGAAAAGAGAGCCAACTGGATCTCATCAACCGTAACATCAGCAGTAAGAGCAGTACAGGAACTAAGGGAGACTCTGGCACCACCCCTGACAATATCAGTATCAACAGCAGGTAAGGAAACAGCAGCAGTACCCAAAAGATCTATGTAGAACTTGAGAATGATGTCTTGTAATTTATCAGGATGAGTAATAGCCTCATGATGATCATCTAGCAGCAAAGAAATTCTGTTTCTACTCCTTCTTTCTTTCATGGCAGTAAAAAAGAATTTAGAACTAGAATCTCCTAAATTCAACCACTGAATTCTGGCTTTCTGTTTAAGAGCTTTTTCTTCTACAACAAGCCACTTCTTCAACTCCATAATAGCATCAGCTTCCTTAAGATGGAGAGTAGGACAGGTAGGAGTACCTTGTAACTCAGACTGAATGTCATGTAAATCCTTCCTAGCTGCAACAATTCTCTCAACTCACCTGCAAACTCTTGAGAGTGAAGAGCTTTGAGGGAGATTTTGAGTTTTTAAGCTTAAACCAAATTTTCTGGAGCAAATTACCCCTACTTGTACCTTTCCAGTTCTCCAGTACAGTTTTCAAAAAATCACCATGATCAGCTAGATGATTAAAGAATCTAAAAGGTCTGCCACCTCCACTATCTTCAGACACACACTCAACAATAAGAGGGGTGTGATCAGAAATAGAGTTATTACAATACCATACCTTAATATGCCCATGAAGCATCATCCATTTATCATTCCCCAAGCATCTATAAATCCTACTAGCCACCCTATGATCTCCTAGACCTTTACTAGACCAAGAGAAAAAATGGCCAGAGCTTTTGGTTGCAGCTATATGATAATTAGTAATGAAACCATCAAAATCTTCAGTTTCATAAGTAGAAACAGGAGCCCCATTGATTCTATCATTAACTGACAGAACAACATTAAAATCTCCCATAATCAACCAAGGAGACTGAATAGAAGTGGCCAAACTAATCAACTCAGTCCACAAAGCCTTCCTGTCCCCTACTGTATGGAGTCCATAAACACAAGTGATGAGAGAAAATAACTCACCCTAATGAAAAACTTCAAGGTGAATACATTGTTCTGATTTACTGATCACTCTGATATCCAAGGAGAGATGCTGCCAACCTAACCAAATCCTCCCTCTATTTGAGAAATCATAGTTGCAATCCCAACTCCAGCAAGAGCCAAATTTCTTCATAATTTTAGTAGAGTTATGCTTCTAAACCCTAGTTTCTAACAAAATAACTAAGTTAATGTGTTGCTTTCTCAGAAATGATCTAACCTCAATGATTTTCATAGGGTCATTGAGTCCCCTGATGTTCCAAGAGCAGAATTTAATCATGTGAGGTACAAATCTGCTCCCTCAACAGCAACCTCATCATCCTCTTCACAAGCAGGAGAAAGCAAACAATAAGCATTCTGCATTGGGGTTGGATACATGTGAGCTTTTCCCTTGTCTCTTGTCCTCTTAGTCACCATTTTCCATTTTTCAGCTTGAGAGGAACTTGCCTTAGAAGTGTCTGCAGCAGGAGTACACATTTGCTCAGGTACTACTACAACAGAGTGTTGGCTGCACAGTACTAGGTTGAATAGTTCCTCCTTATGATATAGCATTAGCAGTTGCAATTGGGACACTAATTGATGGCTCGGAAACAGGTTTCTTCACCCATTATTGTGTAGGCCTTTTAGCTTTAACCTGAGACTTTTCACAGTTATGTCCAACCAATTTGTAAGTCAGACAGTAGGAAGGCCTCCAATCATAAAGAACTCTTTGTTGAAAAACGACACTAAAAGGATTCTCTATATTCACATGCTCAATAAGAGGTTTAGTGACATCAATCTCAACTAGAATTCGAGCAAAAGAGACCCTAAGCTGCTGTGTGGTACACTCATCAGCATACATTGGAGTACCAATCATGCTATCAATCCTACTTAGAGCTTGAGCACCCCAACAATTCAATGGCAAATTAGGGAGCTTAACCCAAAGTGGAATCACTTTCAGTACCTCCTCATGGAGATTAAATTGTGGAGACTAAGCTTTCACAATAATTGGTTTACCACTGAGAAAATGAGGTCCAACATATAATATCTCATTTCTATCCTTAATAGATTGAAATTGCACAACAAAATACCCCCCATCATGGTAATTTTTTTTGTGTAGACACATTATTCCATTCAGTCGAAATAAAACGTCTAATAGCAGCTAGAGTGGGATCAAAACCAACAACATATAGAATCATAGCATTCTCCCACTTCCTAGTGAGTGGTTCAATCTCAGATTGCAGTAGTTTAGCTACAGATTTGCCTAGGTGATCACTAGGAGCTACAAAACAAAGAGATTGGCCTTTACTAGCTAACTTAGCATTATCAAATAGATTATTCCATCCTGGATTAGCTGGCTCATCTTCAAGGTTCAACCTCCTAACAGAAGAAGAATGAGACTTACCAGTTTGTCCCGATATTACTATTTCATTAGATTGCTCTCTGTTAACCACCTGAGCCGTCGATTGGGCAGCACCATTCAACTCAGCAAGACTCCCCAGAACCTTTTCCAGTATTTCCCTGAGCTTGAGACCTCTTCTTTCTACCCATTGCAAGGAAGGCGCACGATAACAAATACACGCTATCGTACACTTAGGTCGCCATGGTTAGAGAGCACAAGCAAAAGTTAATTTCATAAATTGGCCCAACTAATAATAATAAGTGAGTATTAGACTCACTAATTAGGAGTTTTTCTAGGTCATTTAGTTGCATTTTAGGCCATGTAGCTTTCTTTTCTTTCCCATTTGCATCCTTTTTCATGATTGGATGTTGTACTTTAGTTTTGAGTACATTTGCATCTAAGTAGTCTGCAGATTAGCTCTTTGCATAAGCATTTGCATCCCCCTCCCCTTATCTAACCTTATTTCAAGGGTTGATAGTTTAGGCACAAGGAAGAGGAGTGAAAATAGGGGAGCTGACGCTCCGAAACAGGCGGAGCGAGCGCGTTCTCGCCAAAAAAAAATGAAAAATGGGGACAGTTGCTTAGAGCGACCCTAGAACGCTCCTGGAGTGGTCGCTCCACAGTATGAGGAGCGGGCGCTCCTTAAGCCCAGAACTGTTTCTTTTGCTCATATTTACTTTATTGCCCTTATGTTTACGGGGTCTAAAAACCCAATTTTGTAATAATGGAGATACTTAGCTTTATTTCAGAAATTTAATTAGTTTAACTAGAGAGAGTTTTAGAGAGAGAAGTTGAATGTTTAGAGAGAGAAACTAGATCTAAGAGTTCAATATTGAAGTTTGAAGCTATTTTAATGGAGTTTTGCATGTGATTTCCATCTATCTTTGAGTATTTCTTCTATCTCTTCTATTTATTTGCTTTAATACTTGCTTTATTTTGATTTAGAATTGATTAGTAGTGAATAGTTGTTATTTAGCTGTGTTGAGATGATTTCCACCATTTTTGAATCATCATTGATGCTTCATGCTTTTTATTTCATGCTTTTCATGGCTAGTGAGTAGTTTACTAGCTAGGGGAAGGGGATGACCTAGGTGATCATTAGTTGACCTTAAAAGTCAAGCTTGGGGGTTAGACCTAGGTGAAAATAGGGTGTCTAGCTTATTTTATTGCCGTGTATAATTAATTGATCACCGTTTGAACTTATTTTGGTAATCCAAGGTGAAGGATTTAGAAATGAAGTCTTGGATTGACCTAAGGCTAGTCAATATGCTGACTTCACCATGAGAATAAGTGATTGACTTCGTAGGGCCTTGTTTGGATCACTATGAGTTGTGGAAATGCTTGATTGATTGAATTAACCATGAGAATAGGTAAAATCGGTCGATTAGGTCCTCCTAATTAGCTCGAGGGAGTAATAAGGAAACATTTGAGTGACTTAGTCCCTTAATAGACCTTCATGAATCCCCTTGGCTTGATTAATAGGTTAGCTAATGGTTAACTAGTGATTCCCCTATCCCTAGAGTTTTAGTTTAATTTAATCATTTGGTTTATTTGATATCTAATTATTTCTTAGTTCCTTAGTTTATCAATAACATCAAAGACTAATAAAATTAGACCTATCTTGTTTAATCGCTTTTAAACTTTGACTAATCTTTGTTTTCCGTGGATTCAACCCTTTCTTTTCCTATATTAGGCTAAGTTAGGTTATTAATTTGGCACGTGCAACGACCGTGTAAAATTTTGGCGCCGTTGCCGGGGAAGCAACGGATTACATTGCATTGAATTGTGATTTTTGAGTCTAAATCAACTGTATCCCCCTCTCCCTTTCTATTTTCATTTTTCTTTGGGTAATGATTTGTTGCTTGCTACTTGGTTGTAGACTTTTGTGTTACTAACCTTGCTCTTTAACTTTTGTATTTGCATGTCAACAAGGTTACGAGGAGATCAATTGCTTCCAATGGACCACAATCTTGAGGGCACTTTATGGGAGTTGAGGACGATTTTAGGGAGCCAAGGGTACTCTCTACAAGTGTGGAACAATCGGGGGAGGTATTTGAGGAAGATCAATCAAATTGTTCTACTTCTAGTGTAATGGCAAAGGATCCACCTGTTCCTAGAGTTTTGAGGGACTATAGTCACCCCACAACATTTGAGCTCAAAAGTGGGATAAGGAGGTCGAAAACAACCACTAACTTTTAGTTTTCTCCACACTCGATTAGAATGATCAAGCAAGAGCCATACATAGGATGTACTCATGAGTGCCTACTTGCTCATTTGGCGAACTTTCTTGAGCTTTGTGCCACGGTCAAGTAAAATAATGTCACTCAAGAGTTCGTGAGGCTTAACCTTTTTCATTTCTCTCTCACGGGGAAACCCAAGAAATGATTGCAATCTATACCTCCCGATTCTTTGAATACTTGGGCGCAAGTAACGACAACTTTTGTGGATGAGTTCTATACCCAACAGAAGACTTCTGAAACTTGAAAGAAGATCTCTAATTTCACACAAGATGAGGATGAGAGCTTGAATGAGGCTTGGGATAGGTTCAAAGACCAACAAAGGTCATGTCTACACTATGGGTTTAGTCAATGAATGTTGATGCAAAGTTTCTATGATAGGTTGCTTCCCATGACTAGAGCTAGTCTTGACTCCGGAGTGGGGGTTAACTCACCAAGCTACCGGTTGATAACATTGAGCCCACCGTGGAAGAGGTTATGAGGCATTACTCTTGGGGGAATACAAGGTCTACAAGCAAGAAGGTTAGTGAAAAATTGAAGTATGATGTAGAGGCTATGGATCATATCCATGCCAAGCTAGACACTCTAGCTAAGAAACGTGAGAGGCTGAACTTGGCATCCCCAAGCCAACCACCTTCCCAAGCTTTCTCTTGTGATATTTGTGGGGGCACCGATCATGCAAGCTCTTATTGTGGAGGATCTAGGGAACATGTGGCATGGGTTGGTGCAAGGCAAGAAGGGGTCGCAAACTTCAACAACCAAAGGAGGTGGAACAACCCCTCTCAAGGATCATGGAAACCCCCTCCACCACAAAATCACAACAATTGTATCCCTCCATATCGACCACCTGGTTTCAACCAACAACAACAAAGACCATCCTTTGAGCCTAACCCACCAAATCATTCATCAGTTGAGTCTACACTCCAACTGTTCCTTGCCCAAAAACCAATAACAATGCCGATAATGATAAGAAGTTTGAAGATATTCACTCTTCCTTGTAACAAATGCAAGCTCACAACAAAATAACTGAGACACAAATTGCTCAAATTGCTCTACAAGTAAGCAACTCCAACTCCAAAACTTCTCCTAATAAATTCCCTATCCAACCCGTGATTAAAGAGCATGCCAAGGCCATTAATTTGAGATCCGGGGTAAACTATGAGGGGCCTAAGATGCCCAATGAGGTGAATGAAAGCCCGAACGTTGAGAAAGTGAGGAGTGAAGGAGAGGTTGAGAAGCTTCTTGAAGAAGTAATAGTGGAAGATGAAAGTGATGTCGCACCAAGACAAAAGCAAGAAGCTCATGAAAAGCATAAGGAGGCTAGTCAAGTGGCACCAAAGGCTTATGTGACTCGGGTTCCTTTTCCTCAAAGGCTAGCTAAGAAGCAACTCAACGATAAATTCATGACATTCTTCGAAGTCATGAAAGGACCTCAAGTGCACATCCCTTTCCTTCAAGCCATGTCTCAAATGCCCACTTATGCCAAGTTTCTTAAGGAGCTCCTCTCTAACAAGACCAAGCTCGAGGAAAATGCTACAATTGCTTTGACCGCCGAAGTTAGTGATGTATTTCAAAACAAGCTTCCCAAGAAGCTTGAAGATCCGGGGTCATTTTCTATTCCTTTGAAGATTGGGGACTTGGCGGATTTGGGGGCAAGTGTGAGTTTGATGCCCTTGTCCATAGCTAAGCAACTCAACTTTGAACTCAAGCCTACAAGGAGAGTCATTCAACTAGCTAATAGATTGGTGAAAGTTTCGGTTGGAGAGTTGGAAGATGTGCCAGTCCAAGTTGGAAGGGTCTTCATCCCTTGTGACTTTGTGGTTATGAAAATGGAGGAAGTCTCCCAAGTTCCTCTTATACTTGGGAGGCCTTTCCTTAAAACAACCAGAATTCTTATTGATATGAAGCGAGATGTGCTTACGCTTAGGGTTGGAGATGAGAGCATGGAATTTGATTTTAAACAATCATTGAAATATCCAATCATAGAAGAGGTGAAGAGAGTAGATAGCTTTGATGATGAGGTGTTGAGTTTGAAGAGTTTTGGGGTAAAGAAGGACCCCTTCGAAGATGTGCTCTTGGGAGAGGATTTGGAAGATAATGAGGAGGAAAACACTTCAAGCTTGCCATAGATGCCACTCCAACCTATTGCTCTAGGAAGGAGGAGATCGACGTTTTTGAGGTGCCTTCGCCTAAGGAGGAGAGTTATAAGCCTCCTGCCAAGGTAGAGTTGAAACCCCTCCTCCCTTCTTTAAAATATGAATTTCTTGGTGAGGGTGAGACTTACCCCGTGATAGTCAATGTTACACTTGAAGGTACTAAACTTCAACAACTTCTTGATGTTCTTAGGGAACATATAAGTGCCATTGGGTATAACATTGAAGATCTAAAGGGGCTAAGTCCTACCCTATGCATGCATAGGATTCATCTTGATGACAATCATGCTTCTTTTATTGAACCTCAAAGGAGGTTGAATCTCAATATGAAAGAAGTGGTCAAAAAGGAGGTCTTGAAACTCCTTGAGGCGGGAATAATATGCCCTATCTTCGATAGTAGGTGGGTTACTAGATCGGTGACCGGGTGGCGCATGTTCATTGATTATCGAAGATTGAATAAAGCCACCCGGAAAGATCATTTCCCATCCACTTTATAGAAAATGTTGGAAAGGGTTGTGGGTCATACTCATTTTTGTTTCCTTGATGGTTATTCGGTGTTCTTTCAAATTCCCATCCACCCCGATGACCGAGAAAGGATTACATTCACATTTCCATTAGGTACCTTTGCATATCGAAGGATGCCATTTGGCTTGTGCAATGCGCCCTCTACATTTGAAACATGTATGGCCGCCATCTTTTCGGATATGTTAGAAGATTCTATTGAGGTGTTCATGGATGGCTTCTCCGTAGTAGGTTCATCTTTTTATAATCGGCTCAAGAACTTGAAAAGTGTGCTTCAAAGATGTCAAAAGATGAATCTAGTGCTTAACTGGGAGAAGTGCCACTTCATGGTGGAGGATGAAATTGTGTTGGGACACAAGATTTCCTAAAAGGGAATTGAGGTAGATAGGGCCAAGATTGAGGTCATAGAGAAGTTGCCCCTACCTATTACGGTGAAGGGAGTACGTTATTTTTTGGGTCATGCCGGTTTATGTCGCCGGTTAATAAAGGACTTCTCTAGATCGTTAGGCCCCTATCTACCCTCCTGCAAAAACAAATTGAGTTTGTTTTTGATGATGATTGCATGAAATCTTTTGAGACCTTAAAGCATGCCCTTATTTCCGCCCCCATTGTCCAAGCTCCAGATTGGAGTTTGCCTTTTGAACTAATGTTTGATACTAGTGACTATGCAGTGGGAGCCGTCTTAGGACAAAGAAAACAAGGGAAGCTTCATGTTATTCATTATGCAATAAAGACACTTGATTCGGCCCAAAAGAACTACGCCACAACGTAGAAAGAGTTGTTGGCAGTTGTGTTTGCCTTTGATAAGTTCCAGCCTTATCTTGTGTGCTCCAAAGTGGTAGTGTACACGGATCACTTGGCAATCAAGTAACTTATGTCCAATAAAGATGCGAAGCCGAGGTTGATTCGATGGATCTTACTCCTCCAAAAACTCGATATTGAGATTAGAGACAAGAAGGGAATGAAGAACTTGGTTGACGATCACCTTTCTTGGTTACCTTTGCTTGAAGACCCCCTCCCATGAGCTTCACATTGATGATAGCTTAAAGGATGATCTCTTGTACTCCATCAAACCACTTGATACCCCATGGTTTGTCGACATTGTGAACTACTTGGCTTGTGGGATCATTCCTTTTGAGTTCAACTATCAACAACGAAGACGGTTCCTCCATGATTCTAAGTTTTATGCGTGGGCGGACCCACTTTTGTTCAAGAGGGGGAGGATGGTTTATATTGGAGGTACCTTCCCGATGATGAGATAGCGAGTGTGATAGAGAAATGTCATTTATCCCCTTGTGGAGGACATATTAGCGCCGACAAGACCGTTTTAAAGATCTTATCATGTGGATGACGGTGGCCCACAATGTTCAAGCATGTTTCAGGATTTGTGAAGGCTTGCGATCGCTGTCAAAGGGTCGGCGACATCTCAAAAAGGCATGAATTGCTCCTCACCAACATTCTAGAGTTGGAGGTCTTTGATGTTTGGGGGGTGGATTTCATGGGACCTTTCCCTTCTTCACTTGGTAACTTCTACATATTAGTGGCGGTTGACTATGTCTCCAAATGGGTGGAAGCAATCGCCTCTCCTACAAATGAAGCCAAGGTAGTTACGAAGCTCTTCAAGTCCGTGATATTTTCAAGGTTCAGGGTTCCGAGGGCCATGATTAGTGATAAGGGATCCTATTTCGTTAAAAAGAGCTTCCAAGCACTCCTATCCAAGTATGGGGTGCATCATACAATGGGGCTCTCCTATCATCCTCAATGTAGTGGCCAAACGGAGGTGTCAAATAGGGAGGTGAAGCTCACCTTGAAGAAAACCGTGAACCGATCTCGCAAGGATTGGTCATTAAAGCTTGATGATGCTTTATGGGCTTATATGAAGACTTATAAGACCCTTATTGGCACAACCCCTTACCAGCTTGTGTATGGAAAATCATGTCATTTGCCGGTTGAGTTGGAGCATAGAGCGTATTGGGCCATCAAGCTTTTGAACTTTGATCTCAATGCATCCGGGGGAAGAAGATTTCTCAACGTACATGATCTCGAAGAGCTTAGGAGGGATGCCTATTAGATTGCTCGGATCTACAAAGAGAGGACTAAGTCATGGCATTACCCAAGAGTTATGAAGAGAGAATTAAAGGTAGGAGACAAGGTACTTCTCTTCAACTCTAGGCTAAGACTCTTTCCGGGAAAGCTTAAGTCTAGATGTAGTGGTCCAATTAAAGTTAGAAAGGTGTTCCTGCATGGTGCGGTTGAAGTTTGGAGTAAAGAGAAAGGGTTATTAAAGGTGAATGGTCAAAAGATCAAGGTATACCACGATGGAACCCCAATTGAGAGCGCTCGCTATATCACTTTAGATGACTATTTGATATCACGTACTTATATAGAGTTTTCTCTCTTATTTACAAGCTAATTTGTGCGTCATTTGAGCTCTCCGGAGCTATTTTGTGCTAATTATCGTAAATAGATGTTGTTTTGTGTTTTAGTGTTGAATTGCAGGTTTTAGGGAGTTTTCTCCTTATTTCCGAGCCATTTGGAAGCAACCACAGCTTTACAAGATGTTACGAGGCACGTAGGATGGCTCACGAGCTTTATGGATAGTTTAGGAGGTCCCAAGACCTCTAAACGTGAAGAATTGAGAGCTAAAGAGTCAAAAGGAGCTTCCCGTACACTGATCGGGCAAGAAATGACCCGATCGGACGATGATTTATTAATCGGGCGGTAAAGTTTCGTACCCGATCGGGCAGACATCACCCGACCCCATCGGGTGGAAAAACTAAGAAAATTGTGTCGGCATTCTTACTTCTAACCCGATCGGGCAAACAAGGCCCAATCGGGTGGGTGATCGGGCGGACACAAAATTGAGTCTAATGTTGCTGCTGGCTGCGTCACAACCAAGAATTAAAGCTGGGCCCCTTTTGCTCCAGGCCCGATCGGGCAACATCAGCCCACCCGATCGGGTGAAAATGAAACCTGTGCTGCTGCCTTGTCCGCGTACGAAGAGGATAAATTATGGGCTTGTTGTGCTGCGGCCCAATTCAGGCGCTAGATAAATGTCAATGCTGCGTTGCTGCGGATAAATTATGGGCTTGTTTTACTTCCCTGATTACTTCGGGATTGAGGGCGTTATGGTGGGATATATAGCAAAGACTTTTTTTTAATTAAAGTTTAGACTTGGACACCTTTTGTTTAGTAGCTTTTTATTATTTTTAGTTTAGGACTTCTCTGAATTAAACACTTTAGATTAGTTTCAAAGGTGATTGAACCTTGGATTATTTTCAATAAAAGTTACTGCTTTCCGTCAATTGGTATTCTTCTCTACTCTTAATCTCTTTTATTACTTTGATTGCTTAGTTTAATTATTCAATTGATTCATGATGTTGAAATTAGGGTTTCTTATTAGAATTGTTATTATTGATTTAATTATGTTTGAGTAGTTTAATTTCTAGGGATTTGGTGAGGGAAGCCATATTTATACCTTGATTATTTGAATTGCCATTAGTTTCTAGGTCTTGATGAGATAGGTTATGGTGTGATTTTTTCTTATTGAGTAATTAACGTTATTGCGCAGTTTCTTTGATTACTTGAGGTTAATAATTGTTTACACAGATCCGTCTTACTTTTAGAGGCCTAGTACACATCAGTAATTCTGATTATGTTTGTGAACATGCTGCATATGTTGAATTATGGGCGTCGAGACTTAACCATAGCTTGACTCTGCTCTAATCTGTCGATTCTTAGCCTAGGTTATGATAGTTGTTTGATCCTTTGATTGGTATAAGCATGGTGGACCGAACTAATTCCTTAGACCTTCATTTCATAGAGTAAAATCCATTTTATATTGCTTTCTAGTGTTTAATTAGTAGATTCCTATATGTTCTTGTCTGAACTAGCTGTATAGCTAACTATTAACTTAGAACTCCGTCTCTCTGTGGATTCGACCCTACTTCCCTTGACTATCATTGTTAGAGGTCTTAGGATTCATCTTTGACTAGGTGATACGACTTTAGCCTGTCACTATTCCCTTCCCCTATGAGGTTTTTCTTCGTAGGGAGGTCAAGCTAGTGACTCTAAAGAAGCGCTTACGGGAGGCAACCTGATTTCTTAGCAGTTCAAAAAAAAAATTGAGAAAAACAAAGAGGAAAAAAATGTGAGAGAAATAAAGAAGAAAAGAAAAAAATGAGAGAAAAAAGAAGAAAATCTAAGAAAAAATAGAGGAGTAAATAAGAGGTTTAGTATGAGAAAAATTGGAGGACGAGTGAAAAAAAACGAAAAATTAACTAAGTATGGAAGGAGAGGGGGAGGAGCGAGCCGCAAAGGAGTAAGAGGGGCTGCTCTCTCTGGAGAGGGCGCTCCTTGAAAAACGGAGCGATTGCTCCATCTTCCGGAAAAAAGTGGAGGAAGGCAGGAACTTGGAGCGTTCATGGAGTGCTACTGGAGCGCCCCGCTTCAGGCCTTGAGCGGGCGCTCCCTTTTGACTGGAGCGGGTGCTCTGTTGCCCAGCACGCCCCATTTCGTTTTTTTATTTGCACGTGGTTTATTTTTTTAAGCCCCCCCTTATCCGTCCCACTGTCCCTCACATCACCCTTATCCTTTCACTCTCATTCACTCATTCATCTTCTTCAAAACCCATTTCTCTATCTAAATTCCATTAAACCTCCATCTTCAAACCTCCATATCTCCTTCATTTCTCATCTTTTTCACTCACGTCCTTCACGAAATCTTCACCATTTCTCCTCCTCTACACAAAGAACTCACTTTCATTAAAAAGCCCCAAATTGAAAAATTGGTCATCAGTCAAAATTAAAGATTGGGGATGATTTCTTGAAGAAAAAAGATTAAGGAGCACGGTTGGAACTTGAAGAAGCCTTAATTGTTTGCAATTGAGGATTTTCTTCACCCCTCTTAAAGAGGGAGGTAAAACCCTAACCCTAACTTTCATATTTCTTCCAGATTTGGTTTCGAAAATTGAAAAATATGATGATTGTGGTGATTCTGTGGAATTAGCTGGTAGATTTAGATAGATTTTGTTTTTTATTTGATTTATTTTGATTTTTGTGTGATGTCTTTCGCTTTTCTATTTAATTCTTTTTCCCTTATAGCTTATTTAGCTTAATTTTCCTAGTTTCTTTTATTTTTGATTTTTTTAGTTTCTTTTTAAATTTTTCTTAATTTCCTTTGAATTTTTTTCAATTTGTGTGAATATTTGTTCTTCTTTGTTTCTTTTGTTACTTGGGGAAATTGTCATAGTTGGTGCCTCGATTTTTTGAGCTTATTTTGTCGGGTTGAACTAGCGGTCTTTTGATTAATAAAAATATTCCTTGATTGAGTAATTCTCTATAAACTCTAAGTATGTATCATTTTCGAAAAAGAGTAAGAAAGACCATGGTTCTACTTAACCAAAAAACTCAAAGGGCATCCTTCCGGCCCATAAGTTCGTCAACCCGGAACATAAACGTTGGTATGACGAACTTAAGCACCGGAAAATAAAAGCTTCCAAAATTTACCATGGTGATACACTTGGAAGTTTGGGGATTAGACGTGACATGAGGCAATGCTTGCTTGCTTTGGGCATGGAACGCTTTCACATGTTTAGCGCTTTGACGTATGAGAGCCTCACATTTGAATTCTTAGCCTCCTTACAGAGACGTGAGGTTTAGGGGCATGAGAGGGAGTATGAAATCTCCTTCCAATTGTTCAATCAACCTCAATGCATCTCTCTACCGAGGCTTAACGAAATCTTCCTTTGTGACGCCTCAAACGCCATTCGCAACCCTGAAGTTTGGCAACACAACGTCCACTATCAAAGGGACGTATTCTGGCGAGACATTACCGGATATGCCCTTTGATCCCAAGACAGGATATTCCTCTCACATGCTTTCCCCCGTTCTTAGATACACTCACTGCCTCTTGGTTACCGCCGTCTACTGCAAAAAGGAGCCTAGAAAGGTGGCGTCTGAGGAGGTGAGTGCACTCTTCCTTTCTGCTCATCATCCTGAAGGGAATGGGGGCAAGTTGAATCTTAGATTTTCTTTTCTCCAACGGTGTATTGATATACGCCGTGGGGAGACTTTCAAATTTGATATTCATTGTGGGGGAATGGTGACTATCATTGCCACCACCCTAGGGTTTGGGGAGCAACTCCCATTATTGTCTCCAATTGAGGATAACCCCTTCCTTGATTTGGATTATATTAAAACTGCCGGGTGAATTGATTATACCCCCGATCCCGCGCAGTTTATTTAGAAGGTAATTAAGGGGTCGTCATCACTGCTACTTGACAAACCAGGCGGTGACCTGTCTTGATCGTGAGGGGGGCTGCAGATATTTTTCTTATTCCCTACGAGGCCCCCATCGGGCAAGCCCAGCCTGCACACGACGATTTAGCTCCCCCTCTCCCAAGAGAGGAGACGAGTTCCGATCGTCGAGCTTTTGTGTCGTCCTGCTCTTTTGACTATGAAGGGGCCTACTATAGTGTAGCTCTAAACCAGGATAGCAAGATGAATACGATCCAAGGTTTGAGAGAAGACTTGAGTGGTATGATGGTGCAAACCAATGCGATGTATCATCACCACATTGAAAGAGGAAATGTTGAGCCTTATGTCAACTTTCCTAATTGGCCTCCTCAACATGGGCCGGTATCAGGATTGAATGAATGCAACCCACGTACACGTATTGTCCCCACCGCGACCCACCCTATGATTGGCAGGCACCAGGGGGTTCCAACACCATGGGTAATCCCGCCTATCCCCACCCTTATGGAGCTTGTACGCTGGGCAACTCGGGTGGTTGGGAGCCTCATGGCCCCGCCCCCCATATTTTTATGGCTCGATGCCGCGTCCTCCCCCTCCGGGAGACATGCCACCACCTCTCCCTTCGGGAGAAGGTCCATCTCATATGGACGAGGACTAGTTCCTTTTAACCAGCTCCCCCTTTACTTGTTTTGTATGTTTGCACCAAGGACGGTGCCTTGATTGTTTGGGGGTGTTTATCTTTGAAAATAATGCTTAGTTGGAAAAGAAAATGAAAAGATATCTATACACAACAACATATACTAATTAATAAGCAACAAACAAATAAATAAACACAATACAACACACTCGACTATATTAAAATAAAATATAATTTTTTTTTAAAATAGTCAAATACAAAACAAGTTACGCGCGTAATACGACCTAGAATTAGAGGCTCTAAATCACCTCGCTTCCACTGCGCACTCTGATAACTTCGTGCACAAAACCCTGCAAATAAGATTAACAAACTTGGTAGACTAGCTTCCACCAATAATACACGTAACTACCATATAATATGCTTCATAAGCATGAGAGCATACCACAAAATAATTCCCATGACTTTCTTTCTACCCAAGTAACTCTCACTAAGCAATTTACTTAAAGCCTAAGACACTAGTAATCCTAGTTACAAAACTACACATTTCTCGTGAAATATGTAGCAACTCAATGAGAGTTTTTGGAACGTTTGGCTCTGATACCAACTGTAACATCCCATCCAAAACCAATAGAGAAAAGATTAAAAGAGATACTGATGGTAGCGGAAATACCATCAAGACGGGTATGCCACTACTAAAGCGGAGACAAACCAATACTAAGCTTTAACAAAAGAAGTAAAAGACGACAAAGCTTGAAATATTATATAAAAAGGATTGAGGTCCCATACCCTCAACCTTAACCAAAAGATCCAAAAAACAAGGCTAGTAACGAATCCAAAACTAAGACTGTGGCTCAAAACATGGCCGAAATCCAAAGAGTCAACAACTGTCTAAAAGAAGTAAAAACAACTACTTAAGACCAACTATGAAGCTAGTCCTAATCCCCGAGCTATAATGCTCGTCCACAACTACCAATACTACATCCAAGCTCACATGGTTAAGTCGCACAATCCCAGTCCAAACCGTAACAACTCTAAATTGCATCGCCATCTGCAAATATATCAACAACTTCCACAATAAGTGGGAAGTAACTAGCAGTTCTCCCAGCCCAATATAGGAAACAAGTAATAAGCTTAAAGAAGCTAGAAACAACGTTAAGACAGCACAAACAACAGGACAAACATGCTCAAAACCAACTCTAAACATGCTACTACAACGGAAATGAAATAAAAGAAAATCACCCAATCACAAAGCACAAATCACAACCAAAAACACATACATCCAATTCAACCAGACAGACCATGCCGTCTGCCAGATAGACCCAATGGACCATGCCGCCCAAGGGCCCACCCTTGCATATCCGAGGACCATCCCGCCCTTTTCGGAATGCAACGACGCATTCGAGGACCATGTCGCCCTTACCGAATAATGTCCTTATCGGACCACGCCGCCCGTGAGTACCTATGGACCATGCCGCCCAAGGTTAAGTAACGAAAACAGACCATGCCGTCTGCCGGTAGACTCAATAGACCATGCCGCCCATGAGAATGCCTATGCTTATTCGAGGACCATGCCGCCCTTACCGAATAGCAATGCACATTCGAGGACCATGCCGCCCTTACCGAATGGCATACTCAACGAACCATGCCGCTCGTGAGTGAACCTTTGGACCATGCCGCCCAAGGTTATTGAACACAACATTAAAGCATCCACAACCAAGACTTACAATCACATAACACACCAAAGGAAGACACACTCAAACACATAATTATGCTATACACAAAATCAACCAATTGTCATCTGAGTTTGGGTACGAAAGCTATTACGATAACTCATAATATTTCCCGTACATAACTCTTGGCGAAGATATGCTAAGGGCAGTGTAATTCTTCCCCCGAGCATAACCACGTCGACAACTCACTCATCACACCCCAACATGCTTCAAAGAAAAACGGTACCCAAACTACCCAAACATAACCCAACCCAACTCTTAGCAAAAGTACTTAAAATCCAACAAAACATCCTTAGTCATGTTCTCTAATAACATAAATAAAGCTTAAATGACAAAAGAACATGCTGTAAACATAAATAGACCAAAAGACGAAACTCGAGCAAGCTGGAAAACAGAAGACGGTCGCGGGGTGCGACGGTGGTCGCGGAGCGCGACCAAGACATTGCGAGTCGCGAGCTGCCACTGCTCGTGGCCTGCGACTGTGCTCGTACGCCTTGCTTCGTCCACGAAGCATACCTCCAAGTCTCAAGCAACAAAATCCAACAACAACACACACCCATACTCATCCAAGACAACACCCTAGCATGATACTAAGCATCATCAACAACCAAAACTCAAACTCCAACAATTAATCAAGTTACTCTAATCAACATAACAACAAAACATCAAACTTGACAAACCGACTAACAAGAACTAACAACATGAACATAAACACACGTTCACTCATGGAAATACCACAACACAACCTTCCTAATCATGATACTACACTAAACCATAATCACACAATCATCCAAGTTCCACCTAACATGAATCTAAGTTCTCTAACGCGCATCTAAACATCCTAAAATCACTACTTATTCCCTAACGTGCTAGAATAACGCTAGTTACCTCTATCTTCGAGAGGAGTGCCGCAAAACATAATGCCATAGCCTAGAAAACGTGCGGATCATCAAAACCTTCTTCTCCCTTGAAGACTTCTCCTCCATTGAACAAAGTATAACCATCTTAAACAACTTTAGGGTACTCTAAAACAGTCAGTGGCGTTCCGACCCTGATTTCCGGTGATCTAAAGCTCGGATTAAAAATTCCTCCGCTCAAAGTGAAGGTCTAGATGTTATAAACATTATGTCCAAATTTGAGAACGATCCAACAGTTAGATCTCCGGAGATCTTCATTTTCGTGAGGGTGTGCAGGGGAAAAACGGGGAGACTTTCTCTCTTCCTTTCATTTCTTGAGGAGTTGCGTGTGGGAAGGCAAAAGGGGAAGAGAATGCTTCTCTTATTCTGATTATATGGACAGCAAAAGGGAAGGGTTTAATGGGGTTATTAAGGAGTGGCTTAATGGTCATCATTAGGGGTATAATGAGTGAGTTTAATGGAGGGGATGAAGAGACACAACTCTTAGCTTTTCATGGTTACAAAGTAAAGGATGTACATCTTATTGGAGTCTTCTACAACCCTCTAGATGGTTAACCTTTCGGCCCTATAGGAATAAAAAATGGTGGACTAAAGTTCGTTACATGGTTGGTCCGCAAAAACGACGATTAAACTAAATCAACATATTAGCCTAACTAAGACTAACTTGGAAATTATACATAATAATAATAATAATAGTAAAAGTAAAATGTATGATCACATTTTCATATATCAAAATATGCTCAACTTTAAATAAATAACATTAAGTTATAACTTAGTTTACAAAACCAAATTGTCAGAGCAATGTAATAGATAGTTGTACCGTATAAAATATAAGCTTAATAAAATATGATATAACTAAACAAATTAATAAAAACATAAAATTATATAAAAGAACACAAGTTAATTAAGAAGCAACGGTCTAAATGAAAATTAATAGTCTTATAGATAATTTAGCTTAATAGGTAAAGCTAAGCAAATTTACAAAATATAAAGACTATGAACATCTAAAATAATTACACGTCCATCGACTATACTCATTTTGAAAATAAGGTACGTATGCACAATACATTGTCCACCTAAATATTTTCCGGTTTCAAATACGACCATTTATTTAATAGAAAATAGTTTTTATAAACGAAATTATATTTAGATTTATAAATGACAATGTAAACCATATAGATTAACACGCATAATTTCTAGTGAAATTACGGGGTGTTACACTTTTATTAATGAATTGTGCCCTTTAAATACATGTCCTTGACTCACTAGGAAAATAAATGCTGAAATTAAAACAATTAAAAACTAATTCAGAATATAAAATCTATCTAATTAGGATTGGAAAGTCTATCCTCTTGCTTGCTCTATCATTATGGACGCCCCTCCCTTCATTTCCCTTGATTTCCTCACTTATCCCTTCAAAGTAGGAAACCAAACCCTAAAATGATAAGGTTAGGCGCCTAAGATGGACTTTTGGAGGGAAAATGATTCATTTTCCTTAATCTTCTATGCTTGGGCGCCATTTTGAGGAAATGATATAGTTTCCTTGCTCTCCTTAGCTTTGCACGCCCATTTTAAGGAAAAGATAGAGATTCCTTCCTATCTTTGCTCTTGGTTGATCTTCTAGGAAACTTCCTTTGAGATAGGCGCCATTTTGCTGCATTTTAGCTCCTTATTCGTCCCATATGTATTATACAACCCTAATGGACTCTCTAATTAACATAAATGAAATTACAACTCAACTAATACTATCCTAGTTAATTTAATATGACATAAAATTAACCAATAGTTTATTTTATTACTCTAGACTCCCTACTAAAGCAATTAAATATAGTAACTTAGCTAATAATTAATTAACTAAGCTAATGACACTTTTAAAGGACTCAATGGACTTAAGGGAATTCAGAACATCCCTTAAAACACAAGCAACCATGTTCTTGGTCTTAGGATCAATGGAACTAGATGGACCTCCATCATCATCTTTTTAAAATCTCAAAACTAACCATAACCAATAATTAAATAGGACTTATTAAGCACCTTAGATTGATTAGGTTAGAGTAGCCAGATGCATCACCTAATCTCTCCTTCAAAGCCTCGGCGATGTTTTTACTTATCATGGTTTCCGACAAGAAGATAATGTTGGGGCATAAACTCTACTCAACCGGCAGAGCTGACAAACTAAGCACGGGTTTCCCATCCCTTGGAAGTTCCAACATAAGATACTCCTGCGGCGAGGTTGGTTCACGCCGACCTCCGCCAGAATGGTTGAGTTCATGACCATCACGTTGTTCTTTTTGCCAGCACCAAACTCCTTCTCAATCTCCATATCCACTACCTTCATTGGCCTTTTTTGAGTGATAGGCCCTACCTTAGTTATCTCCTTGACACTCTCCTTTGCAACCCTCTTCCACTTTTTCAAACTACCCTTCCCAGCTGTCCATCCTCACTACCTACCGAAAAAGCGCTAATGAACAATGGGTCCTAATAAGTGAGTTTTTTTTTTTTTGGTAAGTAAGAATCTTATAACAAAGGGACTTAAAAACCGCCAACATAATACAAAACCTACTAGTGAGACCTCCACCTTCTAGGCAGGGTTTGGCCTCAAAAGCAAGCTAGACTAATGGATCAACAAGGACCTCATACTAGAATCACTCCGAGCAGCTATCTTAAAGAGAACTTCACTATACAACTGACCTATAGTTTTAGAAGAACTCTTATAGATTTTACTATTTCTATATAGCCAAATACAATACACAAATTCCACAAAGCAACAACATACAGTTTAGACCCAACAGATTTCCTTTTGCTCATAGTCATAGCATTATGTAACTCAGCAGCAAAAGGAAGAGCAGTTCTAACAATCCCAAGCTTCCTCAGCACCTCCAACCATAATTCAGCAGAAAAGGAGCATTCAAAGAAGAGGTGTTCATGAGATTCATTACTCATGTTGCACAACACACAAATAGGATCACAAGGAACATTCCAGGAAGATAATCTATCTGTGCTGGCCAATCTGCCATGTATAGCTAACCAAACAAAAAAAATACTTATAGGAGAGGCCAAATTATTACAAATGACTTTCCTCCAAGGGACCTTCTCATGAGTACCAAGCAAGCTTTTATACATCTTGTTAATGCTGAATCCTTTGCTAGTAGTCAAACTGCTCCACCCTCCCAGATGATGAATCAAATCTCTACATTGAAGAATCTTTTTGAAGTGCCAAGAGCAAGTATAAGGGATGAGCATAGTATCCAGGCTTCCTCTTTTAACATAGTAGCTACCAACCCATCTTACCCACAATTTGTCTTTTTTATTAGACAGAGCCCACAACAACTTAGTGACAGCTGCTTTATTCCAAACAAAACTATCTCTAAGATTTAAACCCCCAACAGATTTAGGGAGACAACGAGTATCCCAAGCAACTGGAGCTTTAGAGGATTTCTGAGCAGAGCCTGTCCATAAGAAAGTTCTACAGCAAGAATTAATTTCTTTCAACAGCTTCTTTGGCAGAATGGATATCTGACACCAGAAAGATTGCATACTAGAAAGCACAGATTTCACTAACTGTAGCCTTCCAGCATAACTGAGAAACCTTAAATTCCAAGACTTCACCCTAACTAACATATGTTCAATGAGAGGTTTACATTGATAATAGCTGAGTTTTTTTTGTGGAAAGAGGTACCCCAAGGTATCTAAAAGGAAATGAGCCTATAGGAATACCAATACTCTCACTCAGTCTAGATGCCTCTTCAGAAGTAACACCCCCAAAATATATATTGCTTTTATCAACATTAGCCTCCAAGCCTGAGGCTTTAGAAAATTTCTCAAAAGCTTGAAAACAATGTTTAATAGAAGGCTCATCAGCTCTTGTGAACATGAGTAAGTCATCAGCAAACATAAGGTGAGTTATCCCAACTCTTTTGCATTTTGGATGGAAATGAAACTGAGGGCTGGAAGACATTGCTTTTATACATCTAGTCAAATATTCCATACCAATAGCAAATAAGAAAGGAGAGAGTGGATCACCTTGTCTTAGGCCTTTCCTAGCATTAAAAGGAGAACAAGGCTTGCCATTTATGAGAATGTAATATGAAACAGTAGTAACACATGCCATGATCCAACTAATAAACTTACTAGGAAAGCCAAGCTTAACTAACATTTTGTGAAGAAAGGGCCATTCAATAGAGTCATAAGCTTTTTTAAGGTCCACTTTAATCACACACCTAGGAGAAATGTGAGATCTAGTGTAACCTTTAATAAGCTCAGTAGAAAGAAGAATGTTATCTGCAATATGTATCCCTGGAATAAACCCTGTTTGAAATTCACTCACTACCTGAACAACACACTTTTGAAGCCTATTAGTAAGAATTTTCCCTATAATCTTATAGAGCAGATTACAGCAAGCAATAGGCCTAAAATGAGAAGCTTTAGAAGAAGAAGTTATTTTAGGAACAAGGGTGATGGAGGCAATATTTACCTGAGATGGAATATCACCGGTATCAAAAAATTGAAGAATAGCTTCAGAAACATCTTGTTTGATGATAGGCCAAGCTTTCTTGAAAAAGACAGCATTATAGCCATCTACCCCAGGTGCTTTAGAATCATCAATAGAAAAGAGAGCCAACTGGATCTCATCAACTGTAACATCAGCAGTAAGAGCAGTACAGGAACTAAGGGAGACTCTGGCACCACCCCTGACAATATCAGTATCAACAGCAGGTAAGGAAACAGCAGCAGTACCCAAAAGATCTATGTAGAACTTGAGAATGATGTCTTGTAATTTATCAGGATGAGTAATAGCCTCATGATGATCATCTAGCAGCAAAGAAATTCTGTTTCTACTCCTTCTTTCTTTCATGGCAGTAAAAAAGAATTTAGAACTAGAATCTCCTAAATTCAACCACTGAATTCTGGCTTTCTGTTTAAGAGCTTTTTCTTCTACAACAAGCCACTTCTTCAACTCCATAATAGCATCAGCTTCCTTAAGATGGAGAGTAGGACAGGTAGGAGTACCTTGTAACTCAGACTGAATGTCATGTAAATCCTTCCTAGCTGCAACAATTCTCTCAACTCACCTGCAAACTCTTGAGAGTGAAGAGCTTTGAGGGAGATTTTGAGTTTTTTAAGCTTAAACCAAACTTTCTGGAGCAAATTACCCCTACTTGTACCTTTCCAGTTCTCCAGTACAGTTTTCAAAAAATCACCATGATCAGCTAGATGATTAAAGAATCTAAAAGGTCTGCCACCTCCACTATCTTCAAACACACACTCAACAATAAGAGGGGTGTGATCAGAAATAGAGTTATTACAATACCATACCTTAATATGCCCATGAAGCATCATCCATTTATCATTCCCCAAGCATCTATAAATCCTACTAGCCACCCTATGATCTCCTAGACCTTTACTAGACCAAGAGAAAAAATGGCCAGAGCTTTTGGTTTCAGCTATATGATAATTAGTAATGAAACCATCAAAATCTTCAGTTTCATAAGTAGAAACAGGAGCCCCATTGATTCTATCATTAACTGACAGAACAACATTAAAATCTCCCATAATCAACCAAGGAGACTGAATAGAAGTGGCCAAACTAATCAACTCAGTCCACAAAGCCTTCCTGTCCCCTACTGTATGGAGTCCATAAACACAAGTGATGAGAGAAAATAACTCACCCTAATGAAAAACTTCAAGGTGAATACATTGTTCTGATTTACTGATCACTCTGATATCCAAGGAGAGATGCTGCCAACCTAACCAAATCCTCCCTCTATTTGAGAAATCATAGTTGCAATCCCAACTCCAGCAAGAGCCAAATTTCTTCATAATTTTAGTAGAGTTATGCTTCTAAACCCTAGTTTCTAACAAAATAACTAAGTTAATGTGTTGCTTTCTCAGAAATGATCTAACCTCAATGATTTTCATAGGGTCATTGAGTCCCCTGATGTTCCAAGAGCAGAATTTAATCATGTGAGGTACAAATCTGCTCCCTCAACAGCAACCTCATCATCCTCTTCACAAGCAGGAGAAAGCAAACAATAAGCATTCTGCATTGGGGTTGGATACATGTGAGCTTTTCCCTTGTCTCTTGTCCTCTTAGTCACCATTTTCCATTTTTCAGCTTGAGAGGAACTTGCCTTAGAAGTGTCTGCAGCAGGAGTACACATTTGCTCAGGTACTACTACAACAGAGTGTTGGCTGCACAGTACTAGGTTGAATAGTTCCTCCTTATGATATAGCATTAGCAGTTGCAATTGGGACACTAATTGATGGCTCGGAAACAGGTTTCTTCACCCATTGTTGTGTAGGCCTTTTAGCTTTAACCTGAGACTTTTCACAGTTATGTCCAACCAATTTGTAAGTCAGACAGTAGGAAGGCCTCCAATCATAAAGAACTCTTTGTTGAAAAACGACACTAAAAGGATTCTCTATATTCACATGCTCAATAAGAGGTTTAGTGACATCAATCTCAACTAGAATTCGAGCAAAAGAGACCCTAAGCTGCTGTGTGGTACACTCATCAGCATACATTGGAGTACCAATCATGCTATCAATCCTACTTAGAGCTTGAGCACCCCAACAATTCAATGGCAAATTAGGGAGCTTAACCCAAAGTGGAATCACTTTCAGTACCTCCTCATGGAGATTAAATTGTGGAGACTAAGCTTTCACAATAATTGGTTTACCACTGAGAAAATGAGGTCCAGCATATAATATCTCATTTCTATCCTTAATAGATTGAAATTGCACAACAAAATACCCCCCATCATGGTAATTTTTTTTTTGTGTAGACACATTATTCCATTCAGTCGAAATAAAACGTCTAATAGCAGCTAGAGTGGGATCAAAACCAACAACATATAGAATCATAGCATTCTCCCACTTCCTAGTGAGTGGTTCAATCTCAGATTGCAGTAGTTTAGCTACAGATTTGCCTAGGTGATCACTAGGAGCTACAAAACAAAGAGATTGGCCTTTACTAGCTAACTTAGCATTATCAAATAGATTATTCCATCCTGGATTAGCTGGCTCATCTTCAAGGTTCAACCTCCTAACAGAAGAAGAATGAGACTTACCAGTTTGTCCCGATATTACTATTTCATTAGATTGCTCTCTGTTAACCACCTGAGCCGTCGATTGGGCAGCACCATTCAACTCAGCAAGACTCCCAGAACCTTTTCCAGTATTTCCCTGAGCTTGAGACCTCTTCTTTCTACCCATTGCAAGGAAGGCGCACGATAACAAATACACGCTATCGTACACTTAGGTCGCCATGGTTAGAGAGCACAAGCAAAAGTTAATTTCATAAATTGGCCCAACTAATAATAATAAGTGAGTATTAGACTCACTAATTAGGAGTTTTTCTAGGTCATTTAGTTGCATTTTAGGCCATGTAGATTTCTTTTCTTTCCCATTTGCATCCTTTTTCATGATTGGATGTTGTACTTTAGTTTTGAGTACATTTGCATCTAAGTAGTCTGCAGATTAGCTCTTTGCATAAGCATTTGCATCCCCCTCCCCTTATCTAACCTTATTTCAAGGGTTGATAGTTTAGGCACAAGGAAGAGGAGTGAAAATAGGGGAGCTGACGCTCCGAAACAGGCGGAGCGAGCGCGTTCTCGCCAAAAAAAAATGAAAAATGGGGACAGTTGCTTAGAGCGACCCTAGAACGCTCCTGGAGTGGTCGCTCCACAGTATGAGGAGCGGGCGCTCCTTAAGCCCAGAACTGTTTCTTTTGCTCATATTTACTTTATTGCCCTTATGTTTACGGGGTCTAAAAACCCAATTTTGTAATAATGGAGATACTTAGCTTTATTTCAGAAATTTAATTAGTTTAACTAGAGAGAGTTTTAGAGAGAGAAGTTGAATGTTTAGAGAGAGAAACTAGATCTAAGAGTTCAATATTGAAGTTTGAAGCTATTTTAATGGAGTTTTGCATGTGATTTCCATCTATCTTTGAGTATTTCTTCTATCTCTTCTATTTATTTGCTTTAATACTTGCTTTATTTTGATTTAGAATTGATTAGTAGTGAATAGTTGTTATTTAGCTGTGTTGAGATGATTTCCACCATTTTTGAATCATCATTGATGCTTCATGCTTTTTATTTCATGCTTTTCATGGCTAGTGAGTAGTTTACTAGCTAGGGGAAGGGGATGACCTAGGTGATCATTAGTTGACCTTAAAAGTCAAGCTTGGGGGTTAGACCTAGGTGAAATTAGGGTGTCTAGCTTATTTTATTGCCATGTATAATTAATTGATCACCGTTTGAACTTATTTTGGTAATCCAAGGTGAAGGATTTAGAAATGAAGTCTTGGATTGACCTAAGGCTAGTCAATATGCTGATTTCACCATGAGAATAAGTGATTGACTTCGTAGGGCCTTGTTTGGATCACTATGAGTTGTGGAAATGCTTGATTGATTGAATTAACCATGAGAATAGGTAAAATCGGTCGATTAGGTCCTCCTAATTAGCTCGAGGGAGTAATAAGGAAACATTTGAGTGACTTAGTCCCTTAATAGACCTTCATGAATCCCCTTGGCTTGATTAATAGGTTAGCTAATGGTTAACTAGTGATTCCCCTATCCCTAGAGTTTTAGTTTAATTTAATCATTTGGTTTATTTGATATCTAATTATTTCTTAGTTCCTTAGTTTATCAATAACATCAAAGACCAATAAAATTAGACCTATCTTGTTTAATCGCTTTTAAACTTTGACTAATCTTTGTTTTCCGTGGATTCAACCCTTTCTTTTCCTATATTAGGCTAAGTTAGGTTATTAATTTGGCACGTGCAACGACCGTGTAAAATTTTGGCGCCGTTGCCGGGGAAGCAACGGATTACATTGCATTGAATTGTGATTTTTGAGTCTAAATCAACTGTATCCCCCTCTCCCTTTCTATTTTCATTTTTCTTTGGGTAATGATTTGTTGCTTGCTACTTGGTTGTAGACTTTTGTGTTACTAACCTTGCTCTTTAACTTTTGTATTTGCATGTCAACAAGGTTACGAGGAGATCAATTGCTTCCAATGGACCACAATCTTGAGGGCACTTTATGGGAGTTGAGGACGATTTTAGGGAGCCAAGGGTACTCTCTACAAGTGTGGAACAATCGGGGAGGTATTTGAGGAAGATCAATCAAATTGTTCTACTTCTAGTGTAATGGCAAAGGATCCACCTGTTCCTAGAGTTTTGAGGGACTATAGTCACCCCACAACATTTGAGCTCAAAAGTGGGATAAGGAGGTCGAAAACAACCACTAACTTTTAGTTTTCTCCACACTCGATTAGAATGATCAAGCAAGAGCCATACATAGGATGTACTCATGAGTGCCTACTTGCTCATTTGGCGAACTTTCTTGAGCTTTGTGCCACGGTCAAGTAAAATAATGTCACTCAAGAGTTCGTGAGGCTTAACCTTTTTCATTTCTCTCTCACGGGGAAACCCAAGAAATGATTGCAATCTATACCTCCCGATTCTTTGAATACTTGGGCGTAAGTAACGACAACTTTTTGTGGATGAGTTCTATACCCAACAGAAGACTTCTGAAACTTGAAAGAAGATCTCTAATTTCACACAAGATGAGGATGAGAGCTTGAATGAGGCTTGGGATAGGTTCAAAGACCAACAAAGGTCATGTCTACACTATGGGTTTAGTCAATGGATGTTGATGCAAAGTTTCTATGATAGGTTGCTTCCCATGACTAGAGCTAGTCTTGACTCCGGAGTGGGGGTTAACTCACCAAGCTACCGGTTGATAACATTGAGCCCACCGTGGAAGAGGTTGTGAGGCATTACTCTTGGGGGAATACAAGGTCTACAAGCAAGAAGGTTAGTGAAAAATTGAAGTATGATGTAGAGTCTATGGATCATATCCATGCCAAGCTAGACACTCTAGCTAAGAAACGTGAGAGGCTGAACTTGGCATCCCCAAGCCAACCACCTTCCCAAGCTTTCTCTTGTGATATTTGTGGGGGCACCGATCATGCAAGCTCTTATTGTGGAGGATCTAGGGAACATGTGGCATGGGTTGGTGCAAGGCAAGAAGGGGTCGCAAACTTCAACAACCAAAGGAGGTGGAACAACCCCCTCTCAAGGATCATGGAAACCCCCTCCACCACAAAATCACAACAATTGTATCCCTCCATATCGACCACCTGGTTTCAACCAACAACAACAAAGACCATCCTTTGAGCCTAACCCACCAAATCATTCATCAGTTGATTCTACACTCCAACTGTTCCTTGCCCAAAAACCAATAACAATGCCGATAATGATAAGAAGTTTGAAGATATTCACTCTTCCTTGTAACAAATGCAAGCTCACAACAAAATAACTGAAACACAAATTGCTCAAATTGCTCTACAAGTAAGCAACTCCAACTCCAAAACTTCTCCTAATAAATTCCCTATCCAACCCGTGATTAAAGAGCATGCCAAGGCCATTAATTTGAGATCCGGGGTAAACTATGAGGGGCCTAAGATGCCCAATGAGGTGAATGAAAGCCCGAACGTTGAGAAAGTGAGGAGTGAAGGAGAGGTTGAGAAGCTTCTTGAAGAAGTAATAGTGGAAGATGAAAGTGATGTCGCACCAAGACAAAAGCAAGAAGCTCATGAAAAGCATAAGGAGGCTAG
Organism: Patellifolia procumbens; assembly: GCA_947645195.1. Taxonomy (NCBI): domain Eukaryota; kingdom Viridiplantae; phylum Streptophyta; class Magnoliopsida; order Caryophyllales; family Amaranthaceae; genus Patellifolia; species Patellifolia procumbens. The sequence goes on from CANSGD010000381.1 coordinate 639,427, forward strand.
TCAAGTGGCACCAAAGGCTTATGTGACTCGGGTTCCTTTTCCTTAAAGGCTAGCTAAGAAGCAACTCAACGATAAATTCATGAAATTCTTCGAAGTCATGAAAGGACCTCAAGTGCACATCCCTTTCCTTCAAGCCATGTCTCAAATGCCCACTTATGCCAAGTTTCTTAAGGAGCTCCTCTCTAACAAGACCAAGCTCGAGGAAAATGCTACAATTGCTTTGACCGCCGAAGTTAGTGATGTATTTCAAAACAAGCTTCCCAAGAAGCTTGAAGATCCGGGGTCATTTTCTATTCCTTTGAAGATTGGGGACTTGGCGGATTTGGGGGCAAGTGTGAGTTTGATGCCCTTGTCCATAGCTAAGCAACTCAACTTTGAACTCAAGCCTACAAGGAGAGTCATTCAACTAGCTAATAGATTGGTGAAAGTTTCGGTTGGAGAGTTGGAAGATGTGCCAGTCCAAGTTGGAAGGGTCTTCATCCCTTGTGACTTTGTGGTTATGAAAATGGAGGAAGTCTCCCAAGTTCCTCTTATACTTGGGAGGCCTTTCCTTAAAACGACCAGAATTCTTATTGATATGAAGCGAGATGTGCTTACGCTTAGGGTTGGAGATGAGAGCATGGAATTTGATTTTAAACAATCATTGAAATATCCAATCATAGAAGAGGTGAAGAGAGTAGATAGCTTTGATGATGAGGTGTTGAGTTTGAAGAGTTTTGGGGGTAAAGAAGGACCCCTTCGAAGATGTGCTCTTGGGAGAGGATTTGGAAGATAATGAGGGAGGAAAACACTTCAAGCTTGCCATAGATGCCACTCCAACCTATTGCTCTAGGAAGGAGGAGATCGACGTTTTTGAGGTGCCTTCGCCTAAGGAGGAGAGTTATAAGCCTCCTGCCAAGGTAGAGTTGAAACCCCTCCTCCCTTCTTTAAAATATGAATTTCTTGGTGAGGGTGAGACTTACCCCGTGATAGTCAATGTTACACTTGAAGGTACTAAACTTCAACAACTTCTTGATGTTCTTAGGGAACATATAAGTGCCATTGGGTATAACATTGAAGATCTAAAGGGGCTAAGTCCTACCCTATGCATGCATAGGATTCATCTTGATGACAATCATGCTTCTTTTATTGAACCTCAAAGGAGGTTGAATCTCAATATGAAAGAAGTGGTCAAAAAGGAGGTCTTGAAACTCCTTGAGGCGGGAATAATATGCCCTATCTTCGATAGTAGGTGGGTTACTAGATCGGTGACCGGGTGGCGCATGTTCATTGATTATCGGAGATTGAATAAAGCCACCCGGAAAGATCATTTCCCATCCACTTTATAGAAAATGTTGGAAAGGGTTGTGGGTCATACTCATTTTTGTTTCCTTGATGGTTATTCGGTGTTCTTTTAAATTCCCATCCACCCCGATGACCGAGAAAGGATTACATTCACATTTCCATTAGGTACCTTTGCATATCGAAGGATGCCATTTGGCTTGTGCAATGCGCCCTCTACATTTGAAACATGTATGGCCGCCATCTTTTCGGATATGTTAGAAGATTCTATTGAGGTGTTCATGGATGGCTTCTCCGTAGTAGGTTCATCTTTTTATAATCGGCTCAAGAACTTGAAAAGTGTGCTTCAAAGATGTCAAAAGATGAATCTAGTGCTTAACTGGGAGAAGTGCCACTTCATGGTGGAGGATGAAATTGTGTTGGGACACAAGATTTCCTAAAAGGGAATTGAGGTAGATAGGGCCAAGATTGAGGTCATAGAGAAGTTGCCCCTACCTATTACGGTGAAGGGAGTACGTTATTTTTTGGGTCATGCCGGTTTATGTCGCCGGTTAATAAAGGACTTCTCTAGATCGTTAGGCCCCTATCTACCCTCCTGCAAAAACAAATTGAGTTTGTTTTTGATGATGATTGCATGAAATCTTTTGAGACCTTAAAGCATGCCCTTATTTCCGCCCCCATTGTCCAAGCTCCAGATTGGAGTTTGACTTTTGAACTAATGTTTGATACTAGTGACTATGCAGTGGGAGCCGTCTTAGGACAAAGAAAACAAGGGAAGCTTCATGTTATTCATTATGCAATAAAGACACTTGATTCGGCCCAAAAGAACTACGCCACAACGTAGAAAGAGTTGTTGGCAGTTGTGTTTGCCTTTGATAAGTTCCAGCCTTATCTTGTGTGCTCCAAAGTGGTAGTGTACACGGATCACTTGGCAATCAAGTAACTTATGTCCAATAAAGATGCGAAGCCGAGGTTGATTCGATGGATCTTACTCCTCCAAAAACTCGATATTGAGATTAGAGACAAGAAGGGAATGAAGAACTTGGTTGACGATCACCTTTCTTGGTTACCTTTGCTTGAAGACCCCCCCTCCCATGAGCTTCACATTGATGATAGCTTAAAGGATGATCTCTTGTACTCCATCAAACCACTTGATACCCCATGGTTTGTCGACATTGTGAACTACTTGGCTTGTGGGATCATTCCTTTTGAGTTCAACTATCAACAACGAAGACGGTTCCTCCATGATTCTAAGTTTTATGCGTGGGCGGACCCACTTTTGTTCAAGAGGGGGGAGGATGGTTTATATTGGAGGTACCTTCCCGATGATGAGATAGCGAGTGTGATAGAGAAATGTCATTTATCCCCTTGTGGAGGACATATTAGCGCCGACAAGACCGTTTTAAAGATCTTATCATGTGGATGACGGTGGCCCACAATGTTCAAGCATGTTTCAGGATTTGTGAAGGCTTGCGATCGCTGTCAAAGGGTCGGCGACATCTCAAAAAGGCATGAATTGCTCCTCACCAACATTCTAGAGTTGGAGGTCTTTGATGTTTGGGGGTGGATTTCATGGGACCTTTCCCTTCTTCACTTGGTAACTTCTACATATTAGTGGCGGTTGACTATGTCTCCAAATGGGTGGAAGCAATCGCCTCTCCTACAAATGAAGCCAAGGTAGTTACGAAGCTCTTCAAGTCCGTGATATTTTCAAGGTTCAGGGTTCCGAGGGCCGTGATTAGTGATAAGGGATCCTATTTCGTTAAAAAGAGCTTCCAAGCACTCCTATCCAAGTATGGGGTGCATCATACAATGGGGCTCTCCTATCATCCTCAATGTAGTGGCCAAACGGAGGTGTCAAATAGGGAGGTGAAGCTCACCTTGAAGAAAACCGTGAACCGATCTCGCAAGGATTGGTCATTAAAGCTTGATGATGCTTTATGGGCTTATATGAAGACTTATAAGACCCTTATTGGCACAACCCCTTACCAGCTTGTGTATGGAAAATCATGTCATTTGCCGGTTGAGTTGGAGCATAGAGCGTATTGGGCCATCAAGCTTTTGAACTTTGATCTCAATGCATCCGGGGGAAGAAGATTTCTCAACGTACATGATCTCGAAGAGCTTAGGAGGGATGCCTATTAGATTGCTCGGATCTACAAAGAGAGGACTAAGTCATGGCATTACCCAAGAGTTATGAAGAGAGAATTAAAGGTAGGAGACAAGGTACTTCTCTTCAACTCTAGGCTAAGACTCTTTCCGGGAAAACTTAAGTCTAGATGTAGTGGTCCAATTAAAGTTAGAAAGGTGTTCCTGCATGGTGCGGTTGAAGTTTGGAGTAAAGAGAAAGGGTTATTAAAGGTGAATGGTCAAAAGATCAAGGTATACCACGATGGAACCCCAATTGAGAGCGCTCGCTATATCACTTTAGATGACTATTTGATATCACGTACTTATATAGAGTTTTCTCTCTTATTTACAAGCTAATTTGTGCGTCATTTGAGCTCTCCGGAGCTATTTTGTGCTAATTATCGTAAATAGATGTTGTTTTGTGTTTTAGTGTTGAATTGCAGGTTTTAGGGAGTTTTCTCCTTATTTCCGAGCCATTTGGAAGCAACCACAGCTTTACAAGATGTTACGAGGCACGTAGGATGGCTCACGAGCTTTATGGATAGTTTAGGAGGTCCCAAGACCTCTAAATGTGAAGAATTGAGAGCTAAAGAGTCAAAAGGAGCTTCCCGTACACTGATCGGGCAAGAAATGACCCGATCGGACGATGATTTATTAATCGGGCGGTAAAGTTTCGTACCCGATCGGGCAGACATCACCCGACCCCATCGGGTGGAAAAACTAAGAAAACTGTGTCGGCATTCTTACTTCTAACCCGATCGGGCAAACAAGGCCCAATCGGGTGGGTGATCGGGCGGACACAAAATTGAGTCTAATGTTGCTGCTGGCTGCGTCACAACCAAGAATTAAAGCTGGGCCCCTTTTGCTCCAGGCCCGATCGGGCAACATCAGCCCACCCGATCGGGTGAAAATGAAACCTGTGCTGCTGCCTTGTCCGCGTACGAAGAGGATAAATTATGGGCTTGTTGTGCTGCGGCCCAATTCAGGCGCTAGATAAATGTCAATGCTGCGTTGCTGCGGATAAATTATGGGCTTATTTTACTTCCCTGATTACTTCGGGATTGAGGGCGTTATGGTGGGATATATAGCAAAGACTTTTTTTTAATTAAAGTTTAGACTTGGACACCTTTTGTTTAGTAGCTTTTTATTATTTTTAGTTTAGGACTTCTCTGAATTAAACACTTTAGATTAGTTTCAAAGGTGATTGAACCTTGGATTATTTTCAATAAAAGTTACTGCTTTCCGTCAATTGGTATTCTTCTCTACTCTTAATCTCTTTTATTACTTTGATTGCTTAGTTTAATTATTCAATTGATTCATGATGTTGAAATTAGGGTTTCTTATTAGAATTGTTATTATTGATTTAATTATGTTTGAGTAGTTTAATTTCTAGGGATTTGGTGAGGGAAGCCATATTTATACCTTGATTATTTGAATTGCCATTAGTTTCTAGGTCTTGATGAGATAGGTTATGGTGTGATTTGTTCTTATTGAGTAATTAACGTTATTGCGCAGTTTCTTTGATTACTTGAGGTTAATAATTGTTTACACAGATCCGTCTTACTTTTAGAGGCCTAGTACACATCAGTAATTCTGATTATGTTTGTGAACATGCTGCATATGTTGAATTATGGGCGTCGAGACTTAACCATAGCTTGACTCTGCTCTAATCTGTCGATTCTTAGCCTAGGTTATGATAGTTGTTTGATCCTTTGATTGGTATAAGCATGGTGGACCGAACTAATTCCCTAGACCTTCATTTCATAGAGTAAAATCCATTTTATATTGCTTTCTAGTGTTTAATTAGTAGATTCCTATATGTTCTTGTCTGAACTAGCTGTATAGCTAACTATTAACTTAGAACTCCGTCTCTCTGTGGATTCAACCCTACTTCCCTTGACTATCATTGTTAGAGGTCTTAGGATTCATCTTTGACTAGGTGATACGACTTTAGCCTGTCACTATTCCCTTCCCCTATGAGGTTTTTCTTCGTAGGGAGGTCAAGCTAGTGACTCTAAAGAAGCGCTTACGGGAGGCAACCTGATTTCTTAGCATTTCAAAAAAAAATTGAGAAAAACAAAGAGGAAAAAATGTGAGAGAAATAAAGAAGAAAAGAAAAAAATGAGAGAAAAAAGAAGAAAATCTAAGAAAAATAGAGGAGTAAATAAGAGGTTTAGTATGAGAAAAATTGGAGGACGAGTGAAAAAAAACGAAAAATTAACTAAGTATGGAAGGAGAGGGGGAGGAGCGAGCCGCAAAGGAGTAAGAGGGGCTGCTCTCTCTCTGGAGAGGGCGCTCCTTGAAAAACGGAGCGATTGCTCCATCTTCCGGAAAAAAGTGGAGGAAGGCAAGAACTTGGAGCGTTCATGGAGTGCTACTGGAGCGCCCCGCTTCAGGCCTTGAGCGGGCGCTCCCTTTTGACTGGAGCGGGTGCTCTGTTGCCCAGCACGCCCCATTTCGTTTTTTTATTTGCACGTGGTTTATTTTTTTAAGCCCCCCTTATCCGTCCCACTGTCCCTCACATCACCCTTATCCTTTCACTCTCATTCACTCATTCATCTTCTTCAAAACCCATTTCTCTATCTAAATTCCATTAAACCTCCATCTTCAAACCTCCATATCTCCTTCATTTCTCATCTTTTTCACTCACGTCCTTCACGAAATCTTCACCATTTCTCCTCCTCTACACAAAGAACTCACTTTCATTAAAAAGCCCCAAATTGAAAAATTGGTCATCAGTCAAAATTAAAGATTGGGGATGATTTCTTGAAGAAAAAGATTAAGGAGCACGGTTGGAACTTGAAGAAGCCTAAATTGTTTGCAATTGAGGATTTTCTTCACCCCTCTTAAAGAGGGAGGTAAAACCCTAACCCTAACTTTCATATTTCTTCTAGATTTGGTTTCGAAAATTGAAAAATATGATGATTGTGGTGATTCTGTGGAATTAGCTGGTAGATTTAGATAGATTTTGTTTTTTATTTGATTTATTTTGATTTTTGTGTGATGTCTTTCGCTTTTCTTTTTAATTCTTTTTCCCTTATAGCTTATTTAGCTTAATTTTCCTAGTTTCTTTTATTTTTGATTTTTTCTAGTTTCTTTTTAAATTTTTCTTAATTTCCTTTGAATTTTTTTCAATTTGTGTGAATATTTGTTCTTCTTTGTTTCTTTTGTTACTTGGGGAAATTGTCATAGTTGGTGCCTCGATTTTTTGAGCTTATTTTGTCGGGTTGAACTAGCGGTCTTTTGATTAATAAAAATATTCCTTGATTGAGTAATTCTCTATAAACTCTAAGTATGTATCATTTTCGAAAAAGAGTAAGAAAGACCATGGTTCTACTTAACCAAAAAACTCAAAGGGCATCCTTCCGGCCCATAAGTTCGTCAACCCGGAACATAAACGTTGGTATGACGAACTTAAGCACCGGAAAATAAAAGCTTCCAAATTTTACCATGGTGATACACTTGGAAGTTTGGGGATTAGACGTGACATGAGGCAATGCTTGCTTGCTTTGGGCATGGAACGCTTTCACATGTTTAGCGCTTTGACGTATGAGAGCCTCACATTGGAATTCTTAGCCTCCTTACAGAGACGTGAGGTTTAGGGGCATGAGAGGGAGTATGAAATCTCCTTCCAATTGTTCAATCAACCTCAATGCATCTCTCTACCGAGGCTTAACGAAATCTTCCTTTGTGACGCCTCAAACGCCATTCGCAACCCTGAAGTTTGGCAACACAACGTCCACTATCAAAGGGACGTATTCTGGCGAGACATTACCGGATATGCCCTTTGATCCCAAGACAGGATATTCCTCTCACATGCTTTCCCCCGTTCTTAGATACACTCACTGCCTCTTGGTTACCGCCGTCTACTGCAAAAAGGAGCCTAGAAAGGTGGCGTCTGAGGAGGTGAGTGCACTCTTCCTTTCTGCTCATCATCCTGAAGGGAATGGGGGCAAGTTGAATCTTAGATTTTCTTTTCTCCAACGGTGTATTGATATACGCCGTGGGGAGACTTTCAAATTTGATATTCATTGTGGGGGAATGGTGACTATCATTGCCACCACCCTAGGGTTTGGGGAGCAACTCCCATTATTGTCTCCAATTGAGGATAACCCCTTCCTTGATTTGGATTATATTAAAACTGCCGGGTGAATTGATTATACCCCCGATCCCGCGCAGTTTATTTAGAAGGTAATTAAGGGGTCGTCATCACTGCTACTTGACAAACCAGGCGGTGACCTGTCTTGATCGTGAGGGGGGCTGCAGATATTTTTCTTATTCCCTACGAGGCCCCCATCGGGCAAGCCCAGCCTGCACACGACGATTTAGCTCCCCCTCTCCCAAGAGAGGAGACGAGTTCCGATCGTCGAGCTTTTGTGTCGTCCTGCTCTTTTGACTATGAAGGGGCCTACTATAGTGTAGCTCTAAACCAGGATAGCAAGATGAATACGATCCAAGGTTTGAGAGAAGACTTGAGTGGTATGATGGTGCAAACCAATGCGATGTATCATCACCACATTGAAAGAGGAAATGTTGAGCCTTATGTCAACTTTCCTAATTGGCCTCCTCAACATGGGCCGGTATCAGGATTGAATGAATGCAACCCACGTACACGTATTGTCCCCACCGCGACCCACCCTATGATTGGCAGGCACCAGGGGGTTCCAACACCATGGGTAATCCCGCCTATCCCCACCCTTATGGAGCTTGTACGCTGGGCAACTCGGGTGGTTGGGAGCCTCATGGCCCCGCCCCCCATATTTTTATGGCTCGATGCCGCGTCCTCTCCCTCCGGGAGACATGCCACCACCTCTCCCTTCGGGAGAAGGTCCATCTCATATGGACGAGGACTAGTTCCTTTTAACCAGCTCCCCCTTTACTTGTTTTGTATGTTTGCACCAAGGACGGTGCCTTGATTGTTTGGGGGTGTTTATCTTTGACTATGCTTGCGGGAGGTGACATTTTGAGGGTTTGGGGGTGTCTTTTTGGGTACGTGTCTTAGAGAGATGCATGATAGGTTGGGAATACGAGGCATGATAGGAGAGTGTGCTTGATTGTTTGATGCCTTGTTGATATTGGTGATTTGAACCATGGATGACCAATTCCCTTGTATATTATTTGTACATGACTTTCTCTTGTTTTCTTTCTTTTAGTTTCTATGTATATATCATTTTGCCTTACTTTTCTTCTTATTTTCTTCCTAACTCTTCTTAGTCCTTAGACATGCATGTAGCATAGTTACAGAGCATTATAGATTTGCATGTAGCTTCTTAATTGCATATAGGATTTGTTTATTGGTAGTTTGTATGTAAGCTATAAAATTTTCAAAAGTAATAAAAAGATTTTGCATCACCTAGTCAAGGAATGACTCTACATGATGGTTTTAGAGGTTAGAGGTTGGGAACTTGACTTTTGAGTAGGGGTATAGTAGCTTGTGTGTCTTATGTTATAGTTAGGAGTATTAGGGGTGTGCATTAAGCTTGGATGCCCAGGCCTTGTTACGAATATACCCCTCGATTGTCCGAGATTTGCCTTTAGCGTGAATAAGTGGTGCAAGAGAGCCCACAAGGCTAGTAGCCTATTGTTACCATTAGCTCTTGCAATTGGTTCCTAGAGATGCTCTAATGCCTTTGGTATGATCCACCTTACCCTCTTATTGCGTCTCACACAGAGTGCTCGGTACCGTGCCTCATAAACATGAATATCGAGTAAGTGGTGGACCGCGTGAGGACGTAGTCTAGGACCTTTGCAACACAAAAAGGGGGAAGGATTTTAGTAAACTAATTTATAAAAGGGATGTCTTGGGGAAACTTGAGAACTTGTGGGGCATGACTGGTACAAGGTTTAGCGAGTTTTTCCATTTTGTAGGAAAAGGTTTAAGTTAGGAACAATGAGGGCATGTGTGATAATTGAGGGACCTATAGGACGATCATTTTCTTTGCACACTAGCTTAGACCACCCCTCAACCCCTAACTTGTGGATAAGGAAGGACGACTATAAGCTTTGAAAGATGGTCGGGATTTCCCTTTTTCCTTGACACCTCTTATGAGATGAGGACCTCGACTTTGTGATGATCTTTCTAGTTTAGGTGCATACATTAGTTTCCTTGGGATTGTTGATTGCTTAAGGAGAAGCAATTGACAAGCTGGGGGAATTTGATAAGTGAGTTTTAGACCCACTAATTAGGAGTAGTTCTAGGTCATTTAGTTGCATTTTAGGCCATGTAGCTTTCTTTTCTTTCCCATTTGTATCCTTTTTCATGATTGCATGTTTTACATTTGTTTTTAGTGCATTTGCATCTAAGTAGTTTGCATATTATCTCTTTGCATAAGCATTTGCATCCCCATTCCCCTTATCTTACTTTCTTTCAATTGTTGATAGTTTAGGCACAAGGAAGAGGAGTGGCAGGGGAACAAAAGCTCCAAAAGAGGCAGAGCGGGCGCTCCGACCAAGAAAAAATGAAGAATGGGGACAGTAGCTTGGAGTGACCCTGGAGCGCTCGTGGAGCGGTTGCTCTAAGCCTAGAGCGGTCACTCCACAGTATGAGGAGTGGGCGCTCCTTAAGCCCAGAACTATTTCTTTTGCTCGTCTTTTATTTTATTACACTTTTGTTTACGGGGTATAAAAACCCAATTTTGTAATAATGGAGATTCTTAGCTTTATTTTTGAAATCTTATTAGTTTAATTAGAGAGAGTTTTAAAGAGAGAAGTTTAATATTTAGTGAGAGAAACTACATCTAAGAGTTGAATATTGAAGTTTGAAGCTATTTTAATGGAGTTTTACATTTGATTTCCATCTATCTTTGAGTATTTCTTGTATCTCTTTTCTTTATTTGCTTTAATACTTACTTTATTTTAATTGAGGATTGATTAGTAGTGATTAATTGTTATGTATCTTTGTTGAGATGATTTCCACCATTTTTGAATCACCATTGATGCTTTAAGCTTTTTATTTCATGTTTTTCATGGCTAGTGAGTAGTTTACTAGCTAGGGGAAAGGGATGACCTAGGTAATCATTAGTTAACCTTAAAAGTCAAGCTTGGGGTTAGACCTAGGTGAAATTAGGTTGTCTAGCTTATTTTATTGCCATGTTTAATTGATTGATCACCATTTGAACTTAATTTGGGAATCCAAGGTGAAGGATTGAGAAATGAAGTCTTGGATTGACCTTACGCTAGTCAATAGGTTGACTTCACCATGAGAATAGGTGATTGACTTCCTAACTTTTGAAGCAGGGAAGCAGCAAGAATGGAGAGACCTTAGGCTAGTCAATCTAGAACCGCTCTATATCCTAACTTTTGAAGCAGGGAAGCAACAAGAATGGAGTGAGCTCCGAGTGGACTTGGAGCGCCCGCTCCACTGCAATTTCTCCTAGCTATGATTTGTCTTTTACGGCTTTACCCTTGGTGCTTTTGGTGTATTTAAGCATGTTTTGTAATAAACTATACACAGTTTTATTTTTCAGATGTTTATTAGCTTAATTAGAGAGATTCTAGAGTGAAAAAATACATTTCTAGTGAGAGAAAGTGGATCTAGATTGTGAATGTTGGTGATTGAAGCTCCATCAATGGAGGTTTTTGAATGATTTGATTGTTACTTCTTACTTTTCTCTTTATTTGCTTTAATACTTTGTTTTATTTTGATTAATGATTGAGTAGTTGTCATTAGTTGTTGATTAGTTTGGTTAATATTGTTTCCACCATTGTTGGTTCACCATTGTTGCTTCATCAAGCTTTGTATTTCATCCTTTTTATGGCTCGTGAGTAGATTATTAGATAGGGAAAGGGGATGACCTAGTTGATCATGAGTTGACCATGAAAATCAAGCTTAGGGTTTAGATTTAGGTAAGATTGTGTTGCCTAACTTATTTCATTGCCATGTTTGTTTGATTGATCACCATTTGAAGCCTTAGATAGACCTTTGGCTAGACATTAGGTTGAATTCACCATGAGAATAGGTGATTGACTTCCTAGGACCTTAATTGAATCTCTATAAGTTATGGAAATACTTGGTTGATTGATTTTACCATGAGAATAGGTAAAATTGGTTGATTAGGTTCTCCTAATTAGTTTCAGAAAGTAATTAGGAAACATTTGAGTGAATTAGTCCCCTAATCGACCCCTTTGAATCCCCTTGGCTTGACAACTTGGTTAATTTATGATTCGCTTGTGAATCCCCTATTCCTAGTGTCTTCTTTACGCGAAAGTAACAAACTAACCCCCTTAAGTTTGCTCCAACGTGAGTTTAACCCCCTTAACTTTCTATTGTAGCATTTCACCCCCATAAGTTTACAAAACGTGAAATTAAACCCCATAATTAAAAATACATATAATTATTCTAATACAAATCAATTTATAAATTTTATAAAATAAAAAATGCATCAAAAATACAATCTACATTAAACATTACGTCATCTGGGTTACACGTTTCATCTTCAACGTTGTTCTTCTCTCTGCTTCCTCAAACGTATGCCCTAACCAAGATGTCTTCCATGGCTTCCGACTCCACTCAAACAGGTATCTCAATTAATCCTTCTCTCGGTATCTCTAGAAAACTTTGTTATCTGCCATAATTTACTAACGAATAGATAGTTATGTAATTTGCTAGAACAAATATTGAATGTAATGCAAATCATGCACCATTAATGACCAAAACCCATGTTAGAGACCAAAATACGCACTCCTGCAGCAAGTTAGGACTTCGTCATATGCCTGCATATATACTAAATAATTTTTATGTTAAAATAAGGGATTAGTGAATGATGTATGGTGATTTTTGCCATATACGTGCAATATGTTAGGGCTTCTTCTCACGTTTCTTTAAAATCACTTTAGTTCAGTTTACACAAGTGAAGTTTAATTCAATTCAATTCAATTCAAACTAGTTTAGTTCAGACAAATACGGTTTATTTAAGTTTAGTTCAATTCAGACTAGTTCAGTTCAGTTCAAACAAGTTCAGTTTCATTTAGTTCAGTTCATTTCAGACTAATTAGTTCATACTAGTTCAGTTTAATACAATTTAGACTAGTTCAGTTCAATTTAGTTTATTTCAATTCAGACTAGTTCAGTTCAGTTCATTTCAGACTAGTTCATTCAGACTAGTCAATTACTTCAATTCAGACTAGTTCAATCCCGTTCAATTCAACCTACTTTAATTCAGTTAAGTTAATTGCAATTCAGACTAGTTCAGTTCAATTTAGGTTTTTTGTTTATAATGAACTCATTGTCTGCGTGTGCAAAGGTAGTGGAGAAAAAATATGAGTCCTTAAGAGCTTACATGCATGAGTTAAAGAGATCCAACAGGGGGACCAGTGTGTTTCTAGTTTTGAAGCCCCATGTTTCTAAACAAGTTCCTCAATTTCATATGCTATATATCAATTTTCCTGCTTTAAGGAAAGGGTTCTTGAATGGGTGTAGGAGGGTACTCGGCTTAGATGGCGCATTTCTCAAAGGATATTGCAAGGGTGAGCTACTTTGCGCCACAGCACGAGATGCCAACAACCAAATGTTTCCAGTAGTATGGGCAGTTGTAGAGTCGGAATCCAAAGAAAGTTGGTCTTGATTTCTTGGTCATCTCATTGATGATTTAGATATGCAAACTGGTATGGGGTGGACTTTGTTATCAAATCAGCAAAAGGTACTTTATTCAGTTCTTTTTTGTATTATTATCATTGTTGTATTTGTTTTCTCTCATATTATCGTATTTTTTCTTAATGAATAATGTCAGGGACTAGTGCCTACAATACCCAAGTTGCTCCCTGATGTTGAACATAGACTATGTGCAAGACATATATTTACAAACTGGATTAAAATTATCAAAGGTGCTCCCCTACACAATCTTTTTTTGAAGGCAATAAAAGCGTATACACAGGAAAAATTCAATGATACCATGGAAGAGCTAAGGAAACAAAGTCCAAAAGCTTATGAAGAAATGTGCGCAAGAGATGTGAGAAAGTTTTGTAGGTGCTTTTATAAGAGTTGGGCAAACACGGGGGTCACTTTTTATAATATGGCAGAGACTTTCAACTCATGGATCCTAGAAGCTAGAGAGAAACCAATTATGACCATGTTAGAAGATATCAGAAGGCAAGTCATGTCTAGGATGGTTAAGAAGAAAGCTCAAGCTGCTAAATGTCTGGGAAACGTTACACCTAGAGTTCGAGAAACATTACATGAACACCGACAAGCTACTAAAAACTGGAAAGCAATAGAGGCCAGCAAAAATGTGTACGAAGTCCAGCATGTAGACAATAGCAAGTTGACATTTGCCGTGAGGCTAGATAAGAAGGTGTGTGCATGTAGATATTGGGATGTGAATGGAATTCCGTGTTGGCATGCAACAACAACCATATGCTCAAAGAATGAAAATGTAGAGGACTATGTGGCATCATGGTATCACAAGAGCACTTACGAGGCTTCATATTCATTTTCTTTGGAGCCTTTGAATGGACAAAGCATGTGGAACACACAGGAATGTAGTCCAATTTTACCTAGTGATCCTAGGGTTAAGTATGGACGACCTCCAAATAGAAGGAAGAGAGCCTACGGGGAAGGTAAGCGGCAAACATACAAATACAGAGTTGTAAAAAGTGGAAAACAAATGTGCTCAAATTGTGAAGAAGTTGGTCACAAGAGTCGTACGTGCATGTATAGGGTCACGGTAAGCGACACATATAATGGTCAAGGCTTTAAAATGTAGCAATTTCTCTTAGTATTTGGTTGTTCTCTTTTGAAAGAATTATTTTTTATCATGTAGGAGATACATATTGTTTATTTGCTTTTCGATTAGATACTTATTGTTTATTTGGTTTTCTATTAGAGCATTTCATTTATATCAAATATGTTTGGTTAGTAGCATGTATAGGCATTTTGAATTACTAATTGCAAACACCCACTGAGATTGAATCAATAAGACATTGCATATTCTGGTTCATCATAAAGTTTGTCAGTTTTAGTAATAACATTGAAAAAGCAATACTTAGTATTCAAACTAACAAAGACAAACATTGTCACTTGAATGGTATAATGCAAATTAATAAAATCCAAAGAAAAAATATGTATTTGCGTCCCCATCAAAGTCAAGGAAACAAGGAAATTCTTTGCACATCAAACTTTGAGAATAAAAAAGCTCTATACTTTGTCATCAACAAAGTGGGTCTCTGTAAATAGTTTGTGGTATTCTTATCACAAGCCATGTATATAAAGCTAACCAAATGCTTTTGATTAGAATCCAAATTTGCCAAATTAAAGAGTGCCCAGCAAAAGAAAAAGGTCTTTGGGGTTCATGATTTAGAGTTTTGATATAAATCTGGAAAGTGAAACCTAGGTCATAGTAGTTTATCATTGGCTTACTGTGAACTAGTTTTGGAGCAAGGCATTCACAAATTAAATAAACTACAATACCCAAGTTGAAAGCTTGAAGTGAGCTTACTGTGTTTCTAATGAACGCTTGAATGTAGTTTTGTTCAAGGATGATGAAATTCTGGGTTTCAGGCTTCACAAAGACATTAATCAGTTTCACGAATTTCTTGCTTTTCGCCGGTGGCTGGAGCTGATTTGCGAGCCTTATCTCCGGTGGATTTGTGGCTTGATTATCACCATTGTTGATGAGGATGAATGTTTATGTTGTTTTGAGCTTGAAAGAGAAGAGAGATGGAAGATGGGGAGTTAGGATGTGAATGAAGAGCAGGAGAGAGAAAGAGAAAAGCTATTG
Source organism: Patellifolia procumbens (assembly GCA_947645195.1). Taxonomy (NCBI): domain Eukaryota; kingdom Viridiplantae; phylum Streptophyta; class Magnoliopsida; order Caryophyllales; family Amaranthaceae; genus Patellifolia; species Patellifolia procumbens. The sequence goes on from CANSGD010000381.1 coordinate 654,552, forward strand.
TCTAAAACAATAAATCTCAGATGACGTAATGTTTAATGTATAAGATTTGTATTTTTGATGTATTTTTTATTTCATAAAATTTATAAATTGATTTGTATTAGAATAATTATACCTATTTTTAATTATGGGGCTTAATTTCACGTTTTGTAAACTTATGGGGGTGAAATGCTACAATAGAAAGTTAGGGGGGTTAAACTCATGTTGGAGCAAACTTAAGGGGTTAGTTTGTTACTTTCGCGGTCTTCTTTATATAGATTAAATCCAATCATTTAAGTTTAATTGTTAGCTAATTAGTTAATTAGTTCTTACTTAATCATTAATATCCAAAACACACCAAAAATAGACTTAGCTCGTTGAATCGCATTCAAACCTTGATTTATTTTTAGGAAATTCCCAATTGTACACTCCTAGAATTAGCTTCTCTTAGTGGTACACTTCCACCTCTTTGACTTCTTAATGACACACTTATAGTTTGAAATCTTCCCTACCGTGAACATTCCGTTAAATCAAAGGTTAGTTTATGGTTAATTAGGATTATGGGTTTATCACGTTTTGCGTGCTTTGAGTTTTAAAGGTGAAGATGACGTTTTTTCGAAAAACGGACACCACTGTGAACCCTATATGGGTAAGAATTTTGATAGTCCTTACGAAATGAGTACCAATAAGACGGGTTTTCGAACACGTACCTGAAGATGGCTTTTTGATAGCCAAAAAATCCCCCTCGAAGTACGTGCTCAAAAAGTCGACTTGTAGGTGCCCACCTTATAGGGATTATCGAAATTATTGCCCATAAATGATGCACGGTGGTGTCCGCTTTCCGAAAAGACATCATCTTCACTTTGGAAAATCCAAAGCACGCAAAACGAGGCAAACACCTAACCCTAAACTAACATTTTAATTAACGGAATGTTCACAGTAGGGAAGATTTCAAACTACAGGTGTACCATTAAGAAGTCAAAAAGATAGAAATGTACTAGTGAGCCAATTCTTCATCGTGGATTCGACCCTATCTTACAATATATTTGGTTGAGTTAGTTTACTAGTTTGGCACGTGCAACGACCGTGTCAGTTATCACTCAGTGCCACATGTGAATTATACTACTAATATCTAAAATAGTATCGTTTTGCTCTATAATAATTTATCGATAAAATATGTTGGACATAATTTGGTATTTTGTTCTTAAATGTTGTTTATATAGAAAGGTAAATATGATAGGATATAATATGATAAAATAATCAATTAAGATACTGTATAAACTTTTAAATTAATAGAATGAGAAAAGATGAATATTAAAGTACAATATAGTATATATATGTATATATATATTTTTACATAATTACATATGAAAACATAATATTAATAAAGAAGATTATTATTATTTATCGTAATTTCATAGTCATCGGACTTTTCATAATCTTTATCTTTTTAGATACTAAATCATCTAGTTTTGTAATTATCGGATTAATTAGATGAGATCTTTAAGCCAATTTTATGTATATATTTGTAGGTCTTGTTCTTTTCAAGTTATTTTTAGTCTTCATTAGAAAAAGTAAGTTCTGATAAGCTCAAAAAACTACTCATACGTTCAAATAAGTTCAGCTAAGTTCTAATAAATTCTAACAAATACTAAGGGCTTATTCCCTTCGCCTCCAGCTGAATTGAACTAATTATATAGTAATAATAATGATAAAAATGATAATGATAATAATAATAATAATAATAATAATAATAATAATAATAATAATAACAATAGTAATTTTTCTCTCTACTTAGGGCGTTTATGGTTGGTGTTTATGCTAAATTCTGCCAAGGCAAAACTAAGTTGGGAACTACAGCTAGGATACTGCTAGGTTGCTGGAAGCTGTTGAGCACAGCTAGGATGAACAAAGAAAGAAGAATAAAGACGCTGACAAGACACCAGAGGTGGTGACGCGGAAACCCGTGGAATAAGGGAAAAACCGCGGGTGGCTTTGAGTCCACCAATCCACTATACTTTTGATTACAGCCCTAGTGCCTTTGTAACTATGTAATTCGTAATTCGTAAGCTTATAGAACAATGTTTGTACTTTTATATGTAAATGCTAAGTGCCTATGAACTTGTGTCTATACAATCATTTCAACTATATATAGTAGAGAGGAATGTATCCGTTTGAACCAGCAACGCCTTGAAACAGCTCTCAAATCTCCATTTATATCCGCCATTAATGCAGCTGAGCATGATCCTTGCTCTTTATTGTCTTCCCGTAATTATGGCTTTTACTCGTCTGCGGATCTTCAGGCTTTGCTATCTTGATTCGTAACGTATTCCAAACAGAGCTGTGTTCTTTTAGCTGGGTAGCACTAGCTGATCCTTCTAAGCTGACAGTTCTCAAGCTGGATTTCCTTAGCTGGAGGTATCAAGCTGGGAGTTCATAGCTGTAATGATTTTTAACCTGCACAAGTAGCTACATAAATTTCATGGCGTAACAGTTGAGGTCAGGTTTCCGGCAGCTCTATGCATATTTCTCCGGCCAGTGTGAGCAGCTGGTCCGACTAGTTCATTCGGTGCAACGTGATTAGGTTCAGTGTGAGCAGCGTGATTGGGTTCATCGTGATTGGGCATAGGTTGATCGATGTTTCCAGTTTTGGACTCGATACATGTGTGCGGTGGTGTTGGGTTTCTCCAGCGTGACATAAGCGTGTTCAATGGAGGTGTGTTGATTCAATTATCATTATCACCATCAATCATAATCATTATCATTATGATTATCATTATCAGTGGTTGTGGATTTTTTGTTCAAGTATTGAATTAGTGGTTCACACTTTTCAATGACATGATAGAAGCAAGACATGAAATAAGTGTGTTCAATGGGCGACTGTTGTGACAGTAGGGGGTGACGAAAGTTTTGTGTTGTTGCTACAGTTTCCGGCTTGGGTCATCGTCTTCGCGCCATTAAGGGTTGTGTTTTTCTATGGCAGTTTGTCTTTTACCGTGGGGTTTGGTATTGGTTATCTTTTGGTTGTGGAACGATTGCCTTTCAGTGATGACTCCTCTTGTGCGGTTTCATTGCCTTTTGTAGGTCTTAGTGGGTGTCAAGATGGTGGTGACAATGGACTCACTAAGACTTCTTTGATCACACACCTTCGTGATCTTCATTGTTATTTTGGTGCACATGATACTACACAACATGCTCTTTCTACTAATTTATCTGTTTTTGCCACGGTAGAGGTTACTTTTGCTCGTATGGGAATTTGGTTATGTGGGGTTTGTTTTAAAACTCGTATTATTCGTACTCTGTGTCGTCATGACCGGGGTGTAGATTTTGTGTCGCCTCTTGATGACGGTGATGGTAATGTTAGGTTTCTGCTTTATGACATCCCCAAGTCACAGGTTCCTTCTTCACCTGTGCAGCTTGGACATGATGCTGGTTCGTCGCATGATCATTCTTGTGGTTTTGATTTGGCTCTTGTTGATCGTTTGTTCTCCAAAGGGTTTGGCACTGTGAAGTATATCCCTCCCAAGTGTCGTTTGGGGTTCTCTCGGGTTATGAAAGGTGCTCTTGATAAGGTTATTTATAAACTTGATAACATTTCTTTTTGGGTCTCTTGGTTAGTGTTACCTCTTTCCACTCTTAAAACTTTTCGCCCACGGAGTAATCTTGAGTGTAAGTCTGCTATTAAGCGCCAGCATCAGTTAGAGAGTATTTCCCGTGCTATTTGTTCTTAAGGTACGCAGGTTGGTAGTTTGCACCTTGTCAAAGAAACTTTGGCAGAGGATTCACCTACTTTATTAGAGGCTAATGAGGAGGACCTTGATTTGGACGAGCGCAATATCAAGCAGTGTAAGAGGAAGATTTGTGATGGTCATTATACAGTTATTGTCCTTGTTCTTTCTTCTTCCGACATTGCTCCTTATTCTGATGCCACTCTTGTAGATTTACAATCCAAACACCCTTCTTTGCCGGCTCCTTCCTTGCCGAATATATCTATTGACCACCATCATCTTATTGCTTATTTTGTTGGTGATTGGATCGGATTTTGATTTTTCTGCGTGGTACGTCTTGTGGTAGGGACAGTTTTCGAGCTCAACACCTTATGGATTGTTTGAGTGGGGCCACGATGGCTATTTCGAATGAGTTAGTTGACTCTATTTAGCAGGTGGTTAATCTCTTTCTAGCTTGGAAATATCCTATAGTTTTGGGTGAGTATATTGCCATTGCTCCTCTCACTCCTCTTGTCAAGAAATGTGGTGGTAATCATCCGATAGTCGTGGATACCATGTGGCGGTGTCTGGTTTTTGAAGGATGGGGCTGTTTTGGTTGCGCCATCTTTGGGAGGTTATTTTGATGGTCTTCGGTTTGTGTTGGGCTTCCTGCAGGTGGTGAGGCAATTCTTCACGCTGTAAATAGGCTGATTGAGGATCGCGAAAATGATGTGGGTCTTTCTATGTTGTTAGTGGATTTAAAAATGCTTCAATTTAGTTTATTGTGAGATCATGTTACGTGAAGTTCGTCTTCGGTGTCGGGGTATTTCACATTGGGTTAAATTCTGCTTCTCTATTCCAGCCAGATTGTATTATGGAGACCACACCTTATGGTCGTCTCAGGGGATGCAACAGGGTGATCCTCTTGGTCATTTGTTTTTTTCTTTGGTTTTATATCCCTTCGTGTGTAAAATCAGAGACTCTTTTGATGTATGTCTTCAGGCGTGGTATTTGCGTGATGGCACCATTATTGGTGATACCTTGGTGGTGGGGAAGGTTTTGGAATTGATTATAGAGGATGGGCCTAGTTTCGGGCTACCTCTCAACGTGGCAAAAACTTAAGTTTTCTGGCCTGTCAAAGACCCTAGTAGTAGGCTTGTTGGTGTCTTCTCCCCTTACATTGCACGACCTTTGTGTGGTGTAAAATTGCTTGGTGGTCCCACAAGTTCTGACTTTGTTTTCGGTAGGGAGGTTGTGATGTAGTGAGTGTCCAAGACCATTGCGCTTATAGATAAGGTTGCTAAGCTTCATGATCCGCAGTGTGAATTGTTGCTTCTTAGAGCGTGTACGGGCATTTCAAAGCTATATTTTGCTTTGCGTACTTGTCCTCCTTGTACCTTTCATGCGGCTTCTAGATCTTTCGATGGGGCTCTCCGGTCTTCCTTGGAGCGTATTGTTACTACTTAGGGGCCTGGTTTTGGCGATTGGCAATATTGTATTGCTACCTTACCTTTTGCCTTTGGAGGACTTGGTGTTTATTACGCGAGTGATGTTCGACATTATGCTTATCTCACGTCTCGTTTGTAGTCTGCTGGTTTATAGAATAAGCTTCTACGTCATGCAGGTATTATTGGTTCTGGTCATGCCTTTGAAGATGCGTTGATTCTTTTTAATAGAACTGTGGAGTCTCACTTTTTAAGTAATCCTAGTGTAGCCGTTGCCCTTAAACTTATGAAGAAATTGGCAGATATATACTTCACAAAGGTTACTGCATCGGCATAATCTACTTTTTCTTCATCTTCTCAACAATTAGCTTTGTGGAAGTCACAGTAAGGGTACCACACCTCAGATTAGCTTCGAGCAGTTTCTATTTCGTGGTTGGGTCAGACGCTGAACCCCAAGACTTACCAGAGTGTGTTGTGTTATCGGTTGGGTGTTTCTTTGTGCTCTACTTCGATGCCGTATCCTGCTTGCTCTACGGTATTTTCTAGGGATATTTTCGGTGATCATGCGGTGTCGTGTGCGGGTATTGTGGGTATCAAACATCGGCATAATATAGTTCGGGATACCCTTGTTGATATTTGCTATCGGTATGGGGTTTCAGCAAGAAGGAGGATGACATTAGGTTGTTTGGGGGGAACGACGGGGCCCTCAGGCCTGCATATATGCTTCTTTATTGTTGGGATCTTTATTATTGAGATCGTGGTCGTGATGTGTGTGTCGACTTGACAGGGTCTTCTCCCTTGACCCAGTCTAGGTTGTCTGACTTTGTTCCTGGACGTGTTGTTGGAGAAATTGGGTATAACTTCCTTCCCTTTTCCTTTTCTTCTCTTGGGAAATTAGATAAGGAGGCTATTGCATTGCTGAAGCGGGTTCATATCTTTTCGAAGACTCAAGACATAGGGGCTCGTGCTGCAGCCCATATTTTCAGTAGGATATGGTTTGCTATAGCTAGATGAGTGGGTGCCCAGTTTGTATCTCGGTTACCCACTAATTTCTTGTAGGTTTTATAATTTTAGTCCGTTTTTACAATAATAATAATAATGATGATAATAATAATAATTAATGATATGTAATTTCTATTATTTGTATTAATATATTAATACTTGATGATGATTATATAGTAACAATAATATCAAAATAAATTAATATTACTTATAATTATTGGACTTAATAATATAATAATTACTAATAAATATAATAATTAATGTAGGAGCATCCAGTCCTACTTCTACATCAACATGTTCAAGTGAATCAAGGGCTAATCTAGTAAGGGGGATCCATTTCTTAAGTTTATCTAGCACCACGAAATCAAGGGTGTTAATTAAGCTTAATTCAAGTTGCTTAAAAAGGTCGTAAAATCGTTTTTGAACACTTAGATTATCTGATTTGTTGTATGACTTTTGTAAGTCGTTTTTTGGATGTTTCTTAGGCTTTTAGTTTATTTTTCTTAGCTTTCCATTGTACTACATGATTTCATTGATGAGTGAGCAGTTTGAGGAGGTTCAAAAGGATGCCTAAGACAACCTATGAGAGGGTTTCCTCCTAAAGAAGGAAACCAGCAAGCAGAAGCCATCTATGGCGGTGCTGCTGCCTTCTTTTGGGCGATTACGGGCAGCCACTTTCTTGTGGGCTAAGGAAGATTTCTTGGAGTAGTGGCTTCACCCTTCATGTCTAGGAAATATTTTCATTGGTTCCGAAGGGTTTTCATCGTCCTACATTGCCTAAAAACACAAATGTTGCAAGAGATGCTGATATGAAACTGTTTTCAATGCAACAACCACATGTCTTAGGTTTTTTGTTCATTTTTAATTCCTTTGTTCTTGGATGTCTTCTAGACACCCTCCTCTATAAATAGGGCTGTAAGGATCTTAGTTTAGAAATGTTTTGGAGTGTATTATAGTTTGTAATAGCTGAAACTTTGTAAAAAGGGAAACAATAAATTTTCGTTCTTTTGAACTTTTGTGTTCGAGTTATCAAATCTTTACTTTGATTGCACCTCAATTCAAATTGAGAGAAGTAGATTAGGTTGATTTTAAGGTTGTTCCATCAAGGGTATCAAAAGTCGGTCGCATCAATTCGTATCGGCCGTTTTGATGCAGATTCCAAGTTTACCGAACTGATAAATCTCGATGTAGAACGCTTTGTTTAAAAACAATGCATTTTCCACTAGTTATTCCGGTATGTACCAGATTCACCCGAGTTTTACCGTAATCTCGATCATAGAAGCCGACTTGAGTCAAAAATGGCCGGAGAAGTTTTGGAGAAATGACCGCGATTAACAGTTTGCAAAAGAAAGAGGAGGAGAAAGAGATGAGTGCTTGTCGAAGAAGATGAACACTTGAATGGGATGTTGTGCAGTACTTCATTACTTGGGAGTTGCTATTTTAAACGTGGGCCACAGCTATAAGTTCAAATATTATAGCTCCAACATGCAATTAATTATAGGGTCCAACTGTGCTAGTTTTATATATGTGCCACTTAACTACTCTTTCTATCTCTTTCAACTTTTTATTTTGGTTTTAAAATACTAAATGAATAAAAGACTATTTTATTAAAGTAGTCTAGTTCACGTGATCTTCCTAAACAAGGCAATAGGTTTCCAACTCCTTTACTTTTATTAACCTTTATGATTTTTAGTCAAGCTATTTTTCAATTGTTAAAGACTTATTATTTACTTCTTTTATTAAACTTTAGTACTCAAAAGCAAATTTTTTAGTTAAAATAAATTATAAAACTTTATTCATGTCGCGACAACCGTGACGCCGCGACGAACGTATCCGTTTTTTGACACCAAAATCGTAATCGTTCCCGTATTTTCGGACCATGGTTCCATCCTTATAATACCTTAGTTTGGTGGATCCTTGCTTGGTGAAAGAAAGGTGGAAGTTCGTTCATTCGAACTAGAGTTGTTCCAAAATTGTTCCTAGTTACTAATTGATCTTTACACTCTCAAGTTCTATCTAAATATACATCAATAATTGGGTCGAACTGCACAAAATTGCAATGTGATCCGTTTTGATGCGATTTGTTTGATTTATCGGCTAAAAAACGTTGGTCAGTTTGTGCTTTTGACCAAACCACTGTTTGCAGTTTTGGGTTGATCTAAATTATTTATGAACCAAACTGCATCATAAAACGATATAGTATCTTTAGTATTCAACGTAACGACAATTTGTACCTTAAATAGTAATTTTATTATTGACTACTTTAAATTTTCTTCAATATCTTCTAACTTTTTGTAGTTTATTTGTATATTGTGATAGTTAATGTCTAGTCAGTAAACTAAAACAACAATCAAATAAAAAACTCTTTTTGAGATAAAATATGGTTACATGATTACATCGCTAACCTCACAAATCTAACCAATGCTCCACCCTAATAATAATAAGTAATAATAATTAATAAAAAAATAATATATCAATAATTCATAATAATAATAATGATAATAATAATAATAATTCATTATAAGAGACACTTTTGACCTATGTCTGCAAGTTTGGTATTTAGATGATGGCACTATTGTTGGAGATACCTTGGTTATGGGGAAGGTTCTAGAGTTGATTATAGAGGAGGGTCCTCATTTTGGTTTGCATCTCAAAGTTGATAAAACTAAGGTTTTTTTGCCAAAGGAAGACCCTAGAAGCAGGCTTGCACGTGTCTTCCCACCTACTATCGCTCGGCCCTTGCACGGTGAGAAATTACTTGGTGGACCCGCTAGTGTGGATTTCAATTTCATCAGCGAGCTTGTGATGAAGAGAGGGGCCAAAACCATTGTGCTTATGGATGCGGTTGCTAAGATTATTGATCCTCAATGTGAGTTGTTGCTTCTTCATTCTTATACTGGGATTTCAAAACTCTACTTTGCGCACTTGTCCTCCCCGTGTCTTTGAGTCAGTCCAACGTTCGTTTGACATGGCACTTCGTTCCACCCTAGTCCAGGGTTTGGCGACTGGCAATAGAGGCTTGCCACCTTAACCTTTGCTTTTGGGGGGCTTGGTGTCTATTCTGCAGGTGATGTTTTGAATTACGCCTTTCTTGCGCCACGATTGCAGTCTGCTGGCTGGCAAACTAAGCTTCTTCGGCATGCAGGTGTTGTAGCATCTAGACCTACCTTTGATGATGCTTTTAGTGTGTTTAATAGGATTGTGGAGACTGACCTTCTGAGTAATCCAAGTGAGATCGCTGCCCCTAAACTCATGAAAAAACTGGCAGTTATATATTTCACACGGGTTACTAAAACTGCAGAATCCACATTTTCTTTATCGCTGCGACAAGTGGATTTGTGGAAATCTCAACAGGGAGATCACACTTCTGATTGGCTTAGGGCGGTCCCGATTTCAGGTTTGGGACAGACTATGAATGGTAAGACTTATCGTTGTGTGCTATGCTATCGGTTGGGTGTCTCCTTATTTTCTGTTTCGAAGCCGTGTTCAGCTTGCTCCAGGGTTTTCGTTGGGGATACTTATGGAGACCATGTCGTATCATGTGCTGGTGTTATTGGTATTAAACATCGACATATTGTTGTGCGCGATACCCTTGTAGATGTTTTTTACCGGTCTAGGATTTCAGCTGGTAAGGAAGTAGATATTGGGTTAGGTGGCGGACGTGACAAACCCCTAAGTCCAGCGGACATGTTACTCTACTCTTGGGATGGAGGGCTTGATGTCTGCGTTGACCTGAATGGGTCATCGCCCTTGACACAATCTGCGATGTTTGACTTCGTGCCAGGCCGTGTGGTGATTGATGCGACACAACGCAAACATGTCAAGTATCAAGATAAGTGTGCGACTATTGGATATGGCCTTCTCCCTTTCTCATTCTCTTCTTTGGGGGAATTGGAGAAGGATGTTGTTGCCTTGCTGAAGCGGATACAAAGGTTCTCCCTGACTCAAGATATTGGAGCACGAGCTGTTGTTCACATCTTTACTAGGATTAGTTTTACTATAGCTAAAGGAGTAGGGGCCCAGATAGTATCTCGGCTTCTCACTAATTTTTTGTAAATATCTTGAGTTGTTTGATATAACAATGATAATAATAATAATACTCATCGTACTAGGTGTCGCCATGGTCGGGGCGCAGATTTTGTATCACCTCGTGATGAGGGTGATGGAAAAGTTAGGTTTCTGCTTTATGACATCCCCAAGCCACAGGTTCCTTCTTCACCTGTGCAGCTTGGATATGATGATGGCTCGTTGCATGACCATTCTTGTGGGTTTGATGTGGCTCTTTTGGATTGTTTGTTTTCCAAGGGGTTTCGCTCTGTGAAGTTTATCCCTCCCAAGTGTCGTTTGGGTTCACTCGGGTTTTGAAAGGTGCTCTTGATAAGGTTATTTCTAAACCTGCTTACATTTCTTGTTGGATCTCTATATTAGTGTTACCTCTTTGCACTCTTAAAACTTTTCGTCCACGGAGTAATCTTGAACGTAAGTCTGCTATTAAGCCTCAGCGTAAGGAAGAGAGTATGTCCCGTGCTATTTGCTCTTGGGGTACGCAGGGTGGTAGTTTGTTCCTTGTCAGTGAAATTTTGGCAGAGGATCCTCCTACTTTTTCAGACGCCGATGAAGAGGACCTTGATTTGGATGAGCGCAATATCAGGCACTGTAAGAGGAAGATTTGTGATGGTCATTATACAGCTACGGTCCGTGTTCTTTCCTTTTTCAGTATTGCTCCATACTCTGCTGCCACTTTTGCGGATTTATAGTCCAAACACCCTTCTTCGCCGGCTCCTTCCTTGCCGGATATACCTTTTGACCACCATCATCTCATTGCTTCTTCTGCTGTTGTTTTGGATCGGAATTCAAGTTTTCCGCGTGGTACATCTTGTGGTAGGGACGGTTTTCGAGCTCAACACCTTATCGATTGTTTGAGTGGGGCAGCAGTGGCTATTTCGGATGAGTTAGTTGACTCTATCTCGCAGGTGGATAATATCTTTCTAGCTGGGAAATGTCCTGCGGTTTTGGGTGAGTACATTGCTAGTGCTCCTCTCACTCCTCTTGTCAAGCAAGGTGGGGGTATTCGTCCGATAGCCGTTGGTACTATTTGACGGCGTCTGGTTTCGAAGGTTGGTGCGGTTTTGGTGGGGCTTCTTTGAGAGGTTACTTTGATGGTCTTCTGTTTGGTGTTGGGGTTCCTTCAGGTGGTGACGCAGTTCTTCATGCTCTTAATAGGTTGATTGAGGATCGTGGAAATGATGTCGGTCTTTCTATGTTGTTTGTGGATTTTCAAAATGCTTTCAACTTAGTTGACCGTGAGATCATGTTATGTGAAGTTCGTCTTCGGTGTCCGGGCATTTCACGCTGGGTTGAATTCTGCTACTCTCATCCAGCCAGATTGTATTATGGAGAGCACACCTTATGGTCTTCTCAGGGGTGCAACAGGGTGATCCCCTTGGTCCTTTGCTATTTTGCTTTGGTTTTACATTCCTTGGTGTGTAAAATCGTAAACTCTTTTGATGTCAGTCTTCAGGCGTGGTATTTGGATGATGGCACCATTATTGGTGATACCTTGGTCGTGGGGAAGGTTTTGGAGTTATTATGGAGGAGGGGCGTAGTTCCGGGCTACATCTCAATGTGGGAAAGACTGAGGTTTTTTGGTCTGTCAAAGACCCTCGTAGTCGGCTTGTTGGTGTCCTTCCCCCTGATATTGCACGACCTTTGCGTGGTGTAAAATTGCTTGGTGGTCTCGCTAGTTCCGACCCCGATTTCAGTGGGGACCTTGTGATGCAGAGAGTGTACAAGACCATTACACTTATGGATAAGGTTGCTAAGCTTTATGATCCGTAGTGTGAGTTGTTGCTTCTTAGGGCGTGTAAGGGCATTTCTAAACTCTATTTTGCCTTGCCTACTTGTCCTCCTTGTGTCTTTCGTGAGGCTTGTCGTTCTTTCGATGGGGCTCTTCGGTCTTCTTTGGAGTGTATTGTTACTACTTCGGGGCCTGGTTTTGGCGATTGGTAGTGGCGTCTTGCTATCTTACCTTTTGCCTCTAGAGGACTTGGTGTTTATTGCGCGAGTGATGTTCGGCATTATGCTTATCTCGCATCTCGTTTGCAGTCTACTGGTTTACAGGATAAGCTTTTACGTCCTGCAGGTATTGTTGGTTGTGGGCGTACCTTTGAGGGTGTGTTAAGTCTTTTTAATAGAACTGTGGAGTCTGACATTTTGAGTAATCCTACTGTAGTTGCTGCCCCCAAACTTATGAAGAAATTAGCACATATATACTTCACAAAGGTTACTGCATCTGGAGAATCTACCTTTTCTTTATATCCTCCACAGTTAGCTTTGTGGCAGTCACAGTAGGGGGATCACACCTCAGATTGGCTTCGAGCAGTTCCTATTTCAGGGTTGGGACAGACAATGAACCCTAAGACTTATCGGAGTGTGTTGTGTTACCGGTTGGGTGTTCCTTTGTTCTCTACTTCGATGTCGTGCTGTGCTTGCTCCAGGGGTTTTGTTGGGGATGTTGTTGTTGATCATGTGGTGTCTTGTGCTGGTATTATGGGTATTAAACATCGGCATAATGTCGTTCGGGATACGCTTGTTGATATTTGCTATCGTTCTAGGATTTCGGCAAGAAATGAGGTTGACATTGGATTGTCTATGGGGAACGACAGAGCCCTTAGGCCGGCAGATGTGCTTCTTTATTCTTGGGATGGTGGTTGTGATGTGTGTATCGACTTGATAGGGTCTCCCTTGACCCAGTCTGGGTCGTATGACTTTGTTCCTGGACGCGTTGTTGCTGATGCGGCTCATTGGAAGCGGGTCAAGTATGAAGCTCGTTGTCGAGCTATTGGGTACGGCTTCCTTCCCTTTTCCTTTTCTTCTCTTGGGGAATTGGATAAGGTGGCTATTGCGTTGCTGAAGCCGGTTCAGGACTTCTCGAAGACACAGGATATAGGGGCACGTGCTGCTGCCCATATTTTCACTAGGATGGGTTTTGCTATAGCTAGAGGAGTGGGGGCCCAGATTGTATCAAGGTTGCCCACTAATATCTTTTAGGTTGTATGAATTTTGTTGTATAATAATAATAATTATTATAATAATAATAATAATAATAATAATGTTGTTATGTAAAAAAAGAAATAATAATAATAATAATAATGCAGGGTGGTAGCTTGCTCCTCTTCAGAGAAATTTTGGCGGAGGATCCTCCTACTTTCTCAGACGCTGATGAGGAGGACCTTGATTTGGATGAGCGCAATATCAAGCAGTGTAAGAGGAAGATTTGTGATGGTCATTATACAGCTGCGGTCCGTGTTCTTTCTTCATCCGGCATTGCTCCATATTCTGCTGCCACTCTTGCGGATTTACAGTCCAAACACCCTTCTTCGCCGGCTCCTTCCTTGCCGGATATACCTATTGACCACCATCATCTCATTGCTTCTTCTGCTGTTGTTTTGGATCGGATTTCGAGTTTTCCTCGTGGTACATCTTGTGGTAGGGACGGTTTTCGAGCTCAACACCTTATGGATTGTTTGAGTGGAGCAGCGGTGGCTATTTCGGATGAGTTAGTTGACTCTATCTCGCAGGTGGTTAATCTCTTACTAGCTGGGAAATGTCCTGCGGTTTTGGGTGAGTACATTGCTAGTGCTCCTCTAACTCCTCTTGTCAAGCCCGGTGGGGGTATTCGTCCGATAGCCGTTGGTACTATTTGGCGGCGTTTGGTTTCGAAGGTCGGAGCTGTTTTGGTGGGGCCTTCTTTGAGAGGTTACTTTGATGGTCTTCAGTTTGGTGTTGGGGTTCCTTCGGGTGGTGAGGCAGTTCTTCATGCTGTTAACAGGTTGATTGAGGATCGTGGAAATGATGTCGGTCTTTCTATGTTGTTGGTGGATTTTCAAAATGCTTTCAACTTAGTCGATCGTGAGATCATGTTACGTGAAGTTCGTCTTCGGTGTCCGGGCATTTCACGTTGGGTTGAATTCTGCTACTCTCATCCTGCCAGATTGTATTATGGAGAGCACACCTTATGGTCATCTCAGGGAGTGCAACAGGGTGACCCCCTTGGTCCTTTGCTTTTTGCTTTGGTTTTACATCCCTTGGTGTGTAAAATCAGAGACTCTTTTGATGTCAGTCTTCAGGCGTGGTATTTGGATGATGGCACCATTATTGGTGATACCTTGGTCGTAGGGAAGGTTTTGGAGTTGATTATGGAGGATGGGCCTAGTTTCGGTCTACATCTGAATGTAGGGAAGACTGAGGTTTTTTGGCCTGTCGAAGACCCTCGTAGTAGGCTTGTTGGTGTCCTTCCCCCTGATATTGCACGGCCTTTGAGTGGTGTAAAGTTGCTTGGTGGTCCTGCTAGTTCCGACTCTATTTTCAGTGGGGAGCTTGTGATGCAGCGAGTGTCCAAGACAATTTCGCTTATGGATAAGGTTGCTAAGATTGATGATCCCCAGTGTGAGTTGCTACTTCTTAGGGCGTGTACAGGCATTTCTAAACTCTATTTTGCCCTGCGTACTTGTCCTCCTTGTGTCTTTGATGAGGCTTATCGTTCCTTTGATGGAGCCCTTCGTTCTTCTTTGGAGCGTATTGTTACTGCTTCGGGGCCTGGTTTTGGCGATTGGCAGTGGCGTCTTGCTACCTTACCTTTTGCCTTTGGAGGACTTGGTGTTTATTGCGCGAGTGATGTTCGGCATTATGCTTATCTCGCGTCTCGTTTGCAGTCTGCTGGTTTACAGGATAAGCTTTTACGTACTGCAGGTATTGTTGGTTGTGGACGTGCCTTTGAGGATGCGTTGAGTCTTTTTAATAGAACTGTGGAGTCTGACATTTTGCGTGATCCTAGTGTAGTCGCTGCCCCTAAACTTATGAAGAAATTGGCAGATATATACTTCACAAAGGTTACTGAATCGGCAGAATCCACCTTTTCTTTATCTCCTCGACGGTTAGCTTTGTGGCAGTCACAGCAGGGGGATCACACCTCAGACTGGCTTCGGGCAGTTCCTATTGTAGGGTTGGGTCAGACGATGAACCCTAAGACTTATCGTAGTGTGTTGTGTTACCGGTTGGGTGTTCCTTTGTTCTCTACTTCGATGCCGTGCTCTGCTTGCTCCAGGGTTTTTGCTGGGGATGTTTTTGGTGATCATGCGGTGTCTTGTGCTGGTATTGTGGGCATTAAACATCGGCATAATGTCGTTCGAGATACTCTTGTTGATATCTGCTTTCGTTCTGGGATTTCGGCAAGAAAGGAGGTTGACATTGGATTGTCTAGGGGGAACGACGGGGCCCTCAGGCCGGCCGATGTGCTTCTTTATTCTTGGGATGGTGGTCGTGATGTGTGTATCGACTTGACAGGGTCTTCTCCCTTGACCCACTCTGGGTTGTCTGACTTTGTTCCTGGACGTGTTGTTGCTGATGCGGCTCATCGAAAGCGGGTCAAGTATGAAGCTCGTTGTCGAGCTATTGGGTATGGCTTCCTTCCCTTTTCCTTTTCTTCTCTTGGGGAATTGGATAAGGTGGCTATTGCGTTGCTGAAGCGGATGCAGACTTTCTCGAAGACACAGGATATAGGAGCACGTGCTGCTGCCCATATTTTCACTAGGATAGGGTTTGCTATAGCTAGAGGAGTGGGTGCCCAGATTGTATCTCGGTTGCCCACTAATTTCTTGTAGGTTGTATGGTATTTGTTTATATCAATAATAATAATAATAATAATAACAATAATAATAATAATGATGAGAGTAATAAGAATAATGAGAGTAATTAGTAAAATAAATTAGACCAACAATAATAATAATATTAACAAAATGGTTTAATAAAGAATGGAGCTGAAGTGAATTGCACTGATTAGAGTTTAACTTAACTGAACTGAAAATAAGGTGAATAGAACATGCTCTAATAAGGTTTGACTTGTCTAACAAATAAAGGTTGAATAAGTTTAATATAATAAGTTCTAATAAGTTTAGATAATTTAACACACCGTACAAAGCTCTGATGTGTTTTAAATGTAATACCGCAAGTGCATAGTGTTTATTAGAAGAGCCTTGCAAGTACGAGTCGAATACACGGGAAGACAGGTTTTCAAAGTCAATATTCAATGAAAAAACTACTTCATATAAAATCAGGGATAAAACAACTAACTACTAACTAAATTAATGAGAGCTGTATTAAAATAGGGGTTATTGACTATGAATTAAAACACTAGGGCACTAGTTTTGTCCACCATGCATATACCTATCAAAAGGGTCGAATAACTAACAATATCTAGGTCTAGAGTCGAACAATCAGAGCCAATACTAAGCCAATAATCATGTCATAACGCCCTCGATTCAATATATATGGTACGGTCGACATATAATCAGAAACGATAGTATGTTCTAAGCCTGTAAAAGTTATATACTCATTTTATATAGGCTTTTAGCCTCATTTCCCCTCTTCTTTTATACTCTTTTAGAGCTCTTTATTGTGAGATTTGACTATGACTGGGTGGTTTCGTGTTTTTTAGATTATTAGGTTTTTGAGGCCTTTATCTGAGGTTTGGGAGCTTTACCCAGATTAAATGGGCATTTCGAATACCTCTTGAGTAATCCGCTCAACAGGGGCCGAAAGCATATTTGGAGCACTTGAGAATTTTGCCTAAGTGTTTCTCGCCCGGCAACCTGGGGGCTGCCCGCCCACCTGGGCACAGTCGCCCCCCTGAGCGGTTTAGCTCGACCACCCGTGCGCTTGCTACGAAAAGAGAAGAGGAAGCGGGCGGGCGGTTTCTCGGAGGGCTCATATTTTTTTTTGCTAAGTAAGTAATTACATTGCTTTAGAAACTGAGATACACCATTCTAACCTAGGAAAAGAACCAACTAGGTTAGACAAAGGTTTACAAATCAAACTACAAAACCAAAGATAATCCTTCCCATTAACTTTCTTAGGCAAAACTAATTTAATTATATTTTGCACAATACTTTTCATTAGGCTAGCACTAACACTAGGCCTAGGAACACACAGATGCCAATAACATTGGTTTCTACAAAACCAAATATATAAACTGCTGCTGCAAGTCCAGCTGCTAACACACTATTCTTGAAGTTAGAGTGTCTTGAGCACCTAATCCATCTGATGAGAACAGGAGGGGAAGAATTTGAACAATTAATTCCAAGCCAATCTTTAAGAACATGTAAACACATCAAGCTATAATGACAGTTAAAAAACAAATGAGAATGCTTCTCTGGCTCTAAAGAACAGATCAAGCATAAATCTGAGCTGCTAATTCCAACTCTAGCTAAGTGTTTAGTGGTCTGCAACCTCTCCTACATTGGCAACCAAAACACAAACATGTGCTTAGGCACACATAGCCTATTCCACACCCCAGTATCCCACACAATATGGTCTCTATCACCTCTAAGTTTTTCATAAACTGATTAAAAAAATACTTCTGAGGAGTACATAACTCAGTCTCAGAAAAAAAAACTCTTTCAACCTTTCTTTCACATCACAGATAGACTTCTAATACCAACTTACACCAGTTTTAGGAGTGTAAGTCCACCAATTCTCTCCTTTGATATAAACTGAGTGAACCCATCTAATCCAAACATTATCTTGCTTGGAAGAGATGGCCCAAACATATTTGCCTAAACCGGCCAAATTCCAGCTAATAACCTTTCTAAAGCATAAACCACCACAAGCTTCGCTCCAACACAGATTCTCCCAAGCTATAGCTCCAAGTTTATGAGAACAAGCCTGTCCACTCCACAAGAAGGCTCTGCAGATTTTCGTCACTTCCTGAAGAACACCTCTTGGAATAATGAAAACTTGAGCCCAATATCTGTGCAGACTCAATAAGACAGAATCAATGAGAAGAGTTTTAGCAGTATATGATAGATTTCTGCTACTCCATACTCTTATTCTTGTAGTCCTTTTCTCAATTATCATTTCACAATGAGCTTTAGACACTCTTTCAGAGCAAATGGGCACCCCAAATATCACAATGAGCTTTAGACACTCTTTCAGAGCAAATGGGCACCCCAAATATCACAATGAGCTTTAGACACTCTTTCAGAGCAAATGGGCACCCCAAATATCTAAAAGGCAGCAGACTCTGCACAAAACCAAAAGCATCTATAATTACAAGAGTACACAGCTGACTTGCTCACATTAGCTTTCAAACCTGAAGTATCAAAAAATAACTTGAAAGCTCTCAACATCAAATATGCTGAAGGGAAATGTCCTTTGCAACACAAAATAAGATCATTAGCAAAGCACGTGTGAGTCAATTTCAGTTCTTTACATCTAGGATGAAAATGAAATTTCTCCATCTCACTCATTTGGCTAAAATCCTAGGAAGGTACTCCATATATATCACAAAGAGAAAAGGTGACATAGGATCACCTTGCCTCAGCCCCCTAGCAGATTTGAAGTACCCTTCCATATTCCCATTAAGCAACAAAGAAAACATAGGAGTAGTAACACATCTCATCACCAAGTTTACAAAATGTGCAGGAAACCCTAAATGTTGAAGCATTTCTTGTAAGAAGTTCCAATCTACAGTATCATATGCCTTCTGAAGATCAATTTTCATTAAACAACCTGGAGCTACTTTTTTCCTACCATAATGCTTAACAATCATGAATCACCATAATGTTATGCACTATATATCTTCCATGAACAAAATCCCCTTCATTCTCAACAATAATATCAGGTAGAACTTGCCTTAATCTCCCACACAAGACTTTTGTAATACACTTATACAGAGTATTACAACAAGAGATAGGTCTGAGTTTTGTAACATCATTAGGACATCTAATCTTAGGAATCAGAGTAATAAAAGTATTATTTAGTTCCTTTAAAACATGACCACTATTCAATGTTTCAAGCACAGCCATCACAATATCATCTCCAATAATATTCCAAGCGTATCTATAAAAATAAAGAACCAAACCCATCTAGACTAGGAGCTTTACACCCTGGTATTGAGAATAATGCTTTCTTAACCTCACTAGGTGTATGTGGAGCATTAATTATTGCCAAATGATCAACAGATGATAAGGGGGCCACAATTGATGATTTCAGCATGCACTTGAGATCTCTGAGTATTAACCAGTCCTAATAAATTCTTATAATAGGCTAAAAAGGCATCTGAAGCAAAATTAGAAGTATCATGCCACACACCAAACGCATCATTAGTATTGAATACCTAATTCTGAAGCCTCCTAGCTTTGATACTCTGGTGAAAAAATCTTGTGTTTTCATCTCCATCTCTAAGCCAATCCATCTTAGCTTTTTGACTCAAAAAAGAAACATAAGCTCCATGTTTACTCTTGTATTCTTGAGTAGCAACTAACTCAGCTGTTGCAAGATCCCTATCACCAATGTGAGAGTGAAGTTGCTTATGAGCTTCAATCATTTTATTACAAGCTTGCAACTCAGCAGCTTGTAAATCAGAAAAGCCGGATCTATTCAATTCTTTTAGAGCACTCTTAATCTTCTTCAGTTTATGTAGAAAACATACATTTTGGAGACTTGTATCTGCTCAGACCAACATTGACCAATGATCTCCTCAAATTGAGATTCTCCTTTCCACATTGTGAAGTATCTAAATGTTTTCCTACCATTTACAGTTTCAACGAATATTGTGAGAAGTGCTGGAGAATGATCAAATTCTCCTTCACATTGGAAATTAACCTCTACAGAAGCACACTGATCTTGCCAAACCATATTTGCAAGCATTCTATCCAGTTTTGAGAAGACTCTAGCATCTCCCTCTTGCTTGTTATTCCAAGTAAAGAAGTTTCCAGATGCGTTGATATCAAATACACCACAATCAGCCATACAAGCTTTAACATCATGCATCTCTTTTTCTGTAACAAGAGATCCCACTCTCTCATCAGTGCTCATCACAGTATTGAAATCTCCACACAACAGCCATGCCTCAGTAGTAGCCAAAGCTCTCAAATCAGTCCATAACTCTACTCTTTGCACTCTTTCATTAAATGCATAAATGAAGGTACAGAAAAAAAACCATTGTCACCACTCAAAGGTTGAATGAAACAATGGATTAATTGACTAGTTGATAGGATTTAGTCGTGTCACCTAATCAAAAATAAACCTAAGTCCTTTAACAATAGTAGTCAAGGGAAGTAGGGTCGAATCCACAGAGAGACGGAGTTCTAAGTTAATATTCAGCTAAAAGCTACTTCAGACAAAAATCAGATAGAAATCAGCTGAACTAATAATTAACTACTAGAAAGCAATATAAAGATCGGAATTTAACTATGAATTAAAGGTCTAGGGAATTAGTTCGGTCCACCATGCTTATACCAATCAAAGGATCAAACAACTATCAGAACCTAGGTCGAGAATCGATAGATTAGAACACGTGTCAAGCTATGGTTAAGTCTCAACGTCCATAATTCAACATATGCAGCATGTTCACAAACATAATCAGAATTACTGGTGTGTACTAGGCCTCTAAAAGTAAGACGGATCTGTGCAAACGATTATTAACCTCAAGTAATCAAAGAAACTGCGCAATAACGTTAATTACTCAATAAGAACAAATCACCCCATAACCTATCTCATCAAACCCTAGAAACTAATAGCAATTCAAATAATCATGGTATAAACATGGCTTCCCTCACTAAATCCCTAGAAATTGAACTACTCACTCATAATTGAGTCAACGATAAACAATCTAATATGAAACCCTAATAATTGCATCATGAATGAATAAATAATTAAGCTAAGCAATTAAGAATAATAAAAGAGATTAAAGTAGAGAAGAATACCAATTGACAGAAAGCAATAACTTTTATTGAAATCGAATCTGAGGTTCAATCACCTTTAATCTAATCTAAAGTGTTTAAACTCAATAAAACTAAGCTAAGAACTATGGAATTAAAACTAGAGAAAAAGATGTCTCTAAAAATATGAGGAATAGCTATTTATAATAGCCCCAAAATCTAATTAAAAAATGAATAGAAAAAGATAGAATTTCGGGAAAAAGAGCTGTCCGTGCTCCAGGCCCGATCGGGTTAATTCCCGCCCGATCGGGTGGCTAAACTGCAATTCTGCATCAACTTGCGAAGGCCGTATCTCTCAAAATAGAAGTCTGATTGGGGCGTGTGACCTATCATTGGAAAGCTCTTGAAGTCTAGAATCCAACCCAATTTGAATTTCTTGATTATCAATTTTATATCAAAAGTTATAATGAAAATAGTGAAGGTGTGTCAGTTTTGGCACTTCTTTCACTAATTCTTTGCTTCATTCCAACTCAAAATTGTCCCAAACGGATGCATTGTGATCCTTGTGCAAGCTACCTTCATCTTCAATGATTAATAGGCTACATCCTTGGTACTCATGATCACTTTGTATCAAAATATCCTGAAAATCATCGAAACACACAAAACGGGGAGTAGTAGAGCACAACTTATGTAATTCATGTCATTATGCACCTAAATGCTCAAAAAGGAGTTCTAAATGCAATGTAAATGCATCTAAAAACTATATATAAATGTGATACATCAAACTCCCCCAAGCTAAACCTTTGCTTGTCCTCAAGCAATAAAACATGAACATGGAATAAATTGCCTCACCCCAAAGATAAAAACAATCAAAGCTCAAAATGTTTTCAAGACTAAGAATCGTTCAAGCAGGCAAAATTCAAGTTCGGCTAATCAAATCCATCCAACCACCAATCATCCAAGCAATTTATCAAATTCAAGCATCCACAAGGCATACAAGTCCTGAAAAGGCTTCTCACAAGGGTGTCACTCCTCTCTACTTTGTGGCAGGCAAAGAATATGCTCGAACACTCACCAACCCGACCATAAATACCCTTCCCACTCACACTCTCATGTGTTTAAGAAGGTTCAATGACGCTCATCCTAGTCAAGTCGACTCAATTAGCAGACATACTCTTTAACTTTGACAAACTGACTCGAAATCAATCAAATGAACACTGCAGACACGAGCTCAAGAGGACTTTACAGGGTTGTAATGGGGCTTAGGTAAAAGGTAGGGAATACTTTTGGGCAATGTGGTGGAAAAACCAAGAAAGGGGGAGCATGAATCATTCAAACAAGGCCTAAGATGGCCTACACAACTCCCAACAACACCATAAAACCACGTAAAGTAACCCAACTCTCATAAATCAATGAACAACTCATAACAAACCCAATTTTCAAGCAATGAAGCGAATATTTCTTTAAGAACGTACGTGAATGAAAGAACTTCGAATTCTTTTGAACTTTTATTTCATTTTTCTGAACTTCATTCACGCAACTCCAAAATTGCTTTTTCTTTTCTTTTTCTCACCCTCAAGCCACAACAAATACACTTTTAAATTCCTCAACAACCAAACTAAACCAAGAAACCAATCTCAACTCAACCCATACAAAAGCTCCCCCAAGCTAGGCTTGGAATAATATCAAGTGAAGGCTTTGGGCTCATAATAGGGGTTTAAGTAACACGAAACAAGTCATTAGGCTCAGCGGGGCTAAGGAGGATAAAAGTATATCAAAAATTCACTCTGAAGCTCAAGAGTAAGACAATAGAACGCCTCTATCACAGCAAATGCTACAAGTCATCGAAAATCAGACAAGTACGAAGTCAAAGTCAAGATCAATCCACTAAAGAGGAACTAACACACAAGAATAGACTGGATAATAATATAAATCCAATAGCCTACAAAGAGGCCTCACAGTCTAACCAATTCAGGTATGCAGCACAAAGTGGCGTAATATAATCAAACTTTGCTCGAAATCATAGCAATCAAACATCAAATCATAGCCTCAAGATCACAAATGCCCAGCTATCCAGAAAACAAAGTCAGAACACTTTCAAATAGAGCACAACAAGGGGCACAGGGAGGCAACTAAACCAGTCATGGAACCATATTTTTTTGTTTTTGATTTTTTCAGAATTTTTCGAAAGCAGTAAATCTATCCTAGAAAGCAGTAAAAGAGATAGGGAATACAAACAGAACTCTTCCCCCAAGCTGAACTTGGCAGTGTCCTCAATGCCAAAAGGTGATAAGGATTATGCTAAGAGGAAAAACAATGTTAGTACCCTCACTCTCGCTCACAAAAAGGAAGAAAAATAAAAAGAAAAGGAAAAGGGAAAGAAAAATACGAGTTGCCTCTCACACAGCGCTGGTTTATAAAGGTCCCGCACGACCATAATCCTCCATCTCATTGGAAGAGTCCAATGCCTTGAGTAACTTATCAAATGCGCCTGCAAACATGTCATTGAGCACTAGATATGGCTTGATGACAAGCGCATCTATCTTCACATAAATAATATCAGAGAAAATAACTGATTTGTGAAGATAAGTAAAATCAAAATAAAAGGGAGAAAAGAAGGACAATGAACAACTTCCCTTTTGTGACGTAGGCTGTGAGGATCTCAAGGAGAGAATAGGAGCAACCGCAACTGTGAGAAAATATGGGGCATGGCGAATAGGGAGAGAAGGGACAAGATCAAGTCTATGTGAAGATGGAATATAGGGACAGGGAATAATAGGCTCAACCGTGACGGTTTTACTTACAATTTCACCATCCTCAATAATGGGCTCGTCAACACAAGGGCTCTCAACCAATAGTTCCTCTTCTATCAAAACATTCATTACATCCACACTCCCCTCAGTCTGATCATGCTTTTCAATATCAGGAGTCAGAGTCTTATCATTCACCTCTAATATGGCATTCTCGACACAATCATCATCACAATCATTATCATCATAAATCGCCCGTTGACCATCAAGTTGCATAGCAAGCGATTTTTTATAATTTGAGACATGTGTGATGTAACACATCAAGTCTTGATTAGATTTTTCAATTCGTTGTGTGAGGTAACACATCAAGTCTTGATTAGATTTTTCAATTCGTTCACCACAAGACTCAATCATCTGCTTAGGTAAATCTAGACTCTCTGAAGATTCAGATTGTGAATAATTATGGACTCCATGTGGGTCAGAATAAGTATAATCAGTTGCATAGGACTCGTTAGGGAAATGGTTAATATCATGGGAATTCATGCACAAATTATTTGGATATTGACAATAAGAATATGCATCAGACACATAACTATTGTAATACCCATTATCAAAATTATATTGCTCTTGTAAATTAGAATACCCATTATTATATTCTTGCCCCTGATAATTGGAGTATCCATTATTATTGTCATAATGCCCTTGAAAATTAGGGTAACCTTCCCCATACGAATTATAAGCCGGCCACTCCATATAAACTCATGAGTAAGAGAGAGAGAAAGAAAGAATTTACAAAAATAAGAAAAATAAAAGAAAAAAAATAATAAAAAAATAATAAAAAAAAAAACGTACCTCAATTAGAACAATGAAGTTCCAATGAGGCACAGAGAAGTAGACCAAATAACCAAACAAAAACTTAGAAAACTAGCCGTCTCCCCGGCAACGGCGCCAAAATTTGATAGGATTTAGTTGTGTCACCTAATCAAAAATAAACCTAAGTCCTCTAACAATAGTAGTCAAGGGAAGTAGGGTCGAATCCACAGAGAGACGGAGTTCTAAGTTAATATTCAGCTAAAAAGCTACTTCAGACAAAAATCAGATAGAAATCAGCTGAACTAATAATTAACTACTAGAAAGCAATATAAAGATCGGAATTTAACTATGAATTAAAGGTCTAGGGAATTAGTTCGGTCCACCATGCTTATACCAATCAAAGGATCAAACAACTATCAGAACCTAGGTCGAGAATCGATAGATTAGAACACATGTCAAGCTATGGTTAAGTCTCAACGTCCATAATTCAACATATGCAGCATGTTCACAAACATAATCAGAATTACTGGTGTGTACTAGGCCTCTAAAAGTAAGACGAATCTGTGCAAACGATTATTAACCTCAAGTAATCAAAGAAACTGCGCAATAACGTTAATTACTCAATAAGAACAAATCACCACATAACCTATCTCATCAAACCCTAGAAACTAATAGCAATTCAAATAATCATGGTATAAACATGGCTTCCCTCACTAAATCCCTAGAAATTGAACTACTCACTCATAATTGAGTCAACGATAAACAATCTAATATGAAACCCTAATAATTGCATCATGAATGAATAAATAATTAAGCTAAGCAATTAAGAATAATAAAAGAGATTAAAGTAGAGAAGAATACCAATTGACAGAAAGCAATAACTTTTATTGAAATCGAATCTGAGGTTCAATCACCTTTAATCTAATCTAAAGTGTTTAAACTCAATAAAACTAAGCTAAGAACTATGGAATTAAAACTAGAGAAAAAGATGTCTCTAAAAATATGAGGAATAGCTATTTATAATAGCCCCAAAATCTAATTAAAAAATGAATAGAAAAAGATAGAATTTCGGGAAAAAGAGCTGTCCGTGCTCCAGGCCCGATCGGGTTAATTCCCGCCCGATCGGGTGGCTAAACTGCAATTCTGCATCAACTTGCGAAGGCCGTATCTCTCAAAATAGAAGTCTGATTGGGGCGTGTGACCTATCATTGGAAAGCTCTTGAAGTCTAGAATCCAACCCAATTTGAATTTCTTGATTATCAATTTTATATCAAAAGTTATAATGAAAATAGTGAAGGTGTGTCAGTTTTGGCACTTCTTTCACTAATTCTTTGCTTCATTCCAACTCAAAATTGTCCCAAACGGATGCATTGTGATCCTTGTGCAAGCTACCTTCATCTTCAATGATTAATAGGCTACATCCTTGGTACTCATGATCACTTTGTATCAAAATATCCTGAAAATCATCGAAACACACAAAACGGGGAGTAGTAGAGCACAACTTATGTAATTCATGTCATTATGCACCTAAATGCTCAAAAAGGAGTTCTAAATGCAATGTAAATGCATCTAAAAACTATATATAAATGTGATACATCACTAGTTATTTTGAATATATTAACATGAAAACTACCCACCTTCCATGCTAAGATGATCCTACTACCTTTATGATAGTAAGCATTAGTAGTAAAACACCATCCCTTAAACATTCTTTGGTAAAGAAGCCCTTGATTAGGCATCTTAACCTCTATTTATAAGAGAGCAACAATGCCAACAGAAAATCTGTGGATATGTGAAGCCACATCCCTCTGCTTCTTAACACTGTTTACTCCCCTAACATTCCAACATAACAACCTATCCATTCAAGATAGGGAAAGTTCCCTCTCCCTTATCTAGATTATCTTGACCAAACTTTATGTAAGTCTCAAAAGCAGCTTCATGGATTAAAGTTTCAAAGGAATTACCAACACTAGGAAGAGGTGTATAAGTAACCTTAACTTTGATAGGCTTTAGATCTTTTTTAAATCCATCTAAATCAATCTGAGCAACAACCTTGTTCAAAAGAGGAGTCTTAATATTAGCATTTTCTAGTACAGTCTCAGGAGCCTCCTGTACCACCACAATGTCAATAGAATGCATAGGTGCTTGCTTCTTTTCCACCCATACTTTCTTATGCTTCCGAGATCTACATTCCTGTCCTACATGCCCAGACTTCCCACATAAAATACATTTCATAGGCTTCCACTCAAACTCAAGAGCAATCTACAATCTAGTACCATATTCATCAAAAAAATGAATATAATTAAGAAAATTCCTATCTATACTCATCTCAATGAGAATTCTAGTAAACTGTAAGTTATCACGATTTTTAGTAGCCTCGTCCCTTCTCAAAGGTGTTCCCAATTGAGCTACTATCTTATATAAATATTTCTCACCCCAATACTTCAAAGGTAGCTGCAACTGCACCCAAACTGGAATGGACTTAATATCATCCTTAAAAAAAATTCATTTCATGATTCCACGGTTTCATGATCAATGGCTTTTTTTCAAAGAAATAATGACCTTTCAAAACTTTATCTCTCGAGTCCATAGCTGCAAATCGCACTAGATAAATTCCTTTCTTAACCAAACAAACCTTATCAACATTATAGGAATTCCAAATTCGCCTAAAAAAACCCTCCATAACTTGTATTAGAGGGTTAGCTCCTAATACATAGAAAACAATTACAGAGTTCCAATACTGAATCTCATCCTCAATATCATCCATATCAATCTTAACCAAATCAACATCAGGCAATTCAAAATTTCCATTCACAAAATCAACTACATGTTCGACCGAATGCATAGGTGAAGCAGCAGAAAAAATAGGATTCAGAGAAAGAGGTTTACTTCCAGAAGATGAAGCAAAGCTCAGATGCTCTTTATGTAAGGATTGCAGCCACTCATTAAAAGTATTCCTCACCTCTGATCGCATTTTCAATTGTTCTATTGAAGATTTTAGAGTTAATACCTCACTAATGCCAAGTCAAAAAACATTCTCCTCCATACCCAATATTTCATCCATTGATCGAGTACGACGTGCCTGAGAATCCGATGATGGGCCTTTATCCTTTTCCTTCTGTTTATCAGCACTAGCAACTTGAGATTTTCCACCTGCCTTCCTTTACATGTCGACGGTGCACGTTGAGCTATCATGCGTTGAGAGAAACTTGGAGAGAAATTTTCTCAAGCGGAGGGCTCATTTTCCCTGTTTTTCTTATTTTCGAACTTTGCCCTATAAATAGTGAACCTTATTTTTAATTAGTTGATCTTAGTTGATCTTAGTTTTCAAATTAGCTTAGCTCTAAACACATAATTTTCTCTGAAGTTATTTTGTTCGAACATTATTGCTTTCAATAAAGTTTCTTCATTTCGCATGGATTCGGTAATCGTTCTTCATTTTCCTTGTTATTTCGCTTATTACTTTCATTAGATCTTTATTATGTCTTCTCTAAGTATGATTGCTTTAATTTCCATAGTCATGTCTGAGTAGTTCCTTTTCTAGAGTTTGTAGGGAGGGAATCCATGCTTATATTATGATTTGAATTGAATGTTTCGCATTGCTTAGGTTGTGATTAGAGCAATATAGTGTGATTTATTCTTCATGCGTGATTTGTGTTAGTGGCCAATTTCATAAATTGCGTTTGGCAAATACGTACTTGACCCAATAGTAGGCTTATTGGTAGAGGCTTATAACACACTATTAATCTTGATTATCTTAAGCAATCGTACTACATATGTTGGATTATGAGCGTTATGACCCGATTGTAAGCTTAACACCTACTCTAATTGCTTGACTTTATACCTAGGTTTTGTTAGTATTTTTAACCCCTTTGATTGATATGTGCATGGTGGACCGAACTAGTGCCCTAGGCTTTTATTATTTGATTCAATTTTTGTTTAGTTGTCATTCTTATTAGTCTAGTATTAATTAATTCATCCTTATTCTCCATCCAAAATATCTTTATAGTTGAACTTTTACTACCGAAATCTTTCTCCCGGTGGATTCGACCCTAATTCCCTGACTACTGTTTGTTAGAGGACTTTAGGATTATTTTGATTAGGTGATACGAATTTAGCCTGTCAAATTTTGGCGCTGTTGCCGGAGAGACGACTAGTTTTCCTAGTTTCCGTTTAATTTTTTAGTTTACTTTTGCCTCATTGGAACTTCATTGTTATAATTGAGGTACTTTTCACTGCTTCTTGTTGTTTCTTTTGTATGCCCAGGTCTCTAAGATAAGTTACCTCCATACCAGAGGATCCTAATCTGTTAATGAAACTCAGGGAACTCCGAAATAAAGTTCAGAAAGAAAAGCAATTTATTCAGTTGAACACCTCGGCAGAAGATACTCCAAGTTCAGTAATGTCGAAATTATTGAAGTCATATGGGGTGCCTAATCCTGATGGCATCCCCACTTGTCTGCCAATGACCACCAGCACTGCAGCAAACTTCGAGATTTAACCTAGACTCATCAACATGGTCCAGCAAAATCAGTTTGGTGGGTACCCCACTAAAGATCTGGCCAATCATCTACAGATATTTCAACAACTCGGTAGAATTGTCAAACAATCTGGAGTCACACCTGAGCAACTAAATTTCATGTTATTCAAGTTTGCACTCCGAGACATGGCTCATAAGTGGTTCAATGACATCAAGAGACAGAATGGATAGAGATTTCTGCTGTATTTCTCATAGAATACTACCCACCACCAAAGACAACAGATATAAGATATAAGTTACCCACGTTTTCCCAAGATCCAGATGAAACACTTCAGGAAGCGTGGGTTAGGTTCAGAGATCTACAAAGAGAGTGTCCACATTACAACATGGACAAATTGTTCTTGACGAAGACATTTTATAATGGTCTGCAGCCTCAGACGAAGAGTATAGTTGACTCGTCTGCGGAAGGTGTTTTTGTTGATAGGGAAGTGGATGTAGGCTACGATTTCTTGGAAAACCTTGTAGCCAATGATCATTCCACTTCTCGTAGTATGACAAAAAAGTTACTATATGTAGACGTCCTTGCATTAGTGAACTCGCAAGTGGCGCAACTGAATATGAAGATTGACACTTTGAAGTCCTCTACTTCAACACCTCCTCCCATGAGTATCAATGACATGTCTGTCGTTGCACCCGTTACCTCATCTTACTGCGAGGTATATGGTGTTCAGGTTCATTTTGGGCACAATTGTCAGTTCAGTCAAAAACAGATCGAGCAGGCTAATGCTTTTCAACAGAGACCACAAAATGATCCCTACTCCAATACTTTCAATTATGGGTGGAAAGAACACCCCCACTTATCATGTAGGAGTAACAACGTACAAAACACGCCACCGCCACAAAATCACCCCAAACTATCATTTTACCTAAACCCTCTGGTTTTCAGAGACCAACACCACCACAAAACTTCCCCCTCCATAAAACTTCCAAACTACACAAAATTTCGAACCCCCATCTCACAATGTATCCATCCAAGAGACCACTACATCTGATTTAATGAAACTGATGCTCACCGTGCAAAAGAATCATGAGCAGTCGACTAGAGACATGAAAAATCATATTAAACTCCTCAAGACCCAATTGGCTGAAGTGGCAGGTAACAATGCACAGAGGCAACGGGGATAATTGCCTGGCAACCCACACAAAGGGAGCAAGCTAATGTCATTACACTTCGTAGCGGTACCGCTTATGACGCCCCTCCACTGCCTATTGATGATGCTCCCCCGACTAAGGGGAAATAGGTGGTAGAGGAAGAATTGGAGGAGAGTTCGACGTCTGAGGTTGAATTGGCAAAGAAGAATTAGACACGAAAATAGAAGGAGAAGGTTTCCACAGGATGCAAAAATCAAAGGTCGAACAACGGTTTGGTAAGTTGAATTAATTAACCAAGTCCCTTTATATGCCAAATTTCTGAAAGACATGATCACTAAGAAGAGAGACTTTGGTGAGGTAGAATATGTTGATCTCACTACAGAGTGTAGTGCTATTTTACATAATAAAACCCCACATAAGATGAAATATCATGGTAGTTTTTCTATTCCCTGCCATCTGGGACCTATTTTTATTGATAAAGTTTTGTGTTGTTTAGGTCTTCTATTTCTAATATGCCACTTTCTGTTTATAAAAAATTGAATATAGGAGCACTTAAATGCACACAAATCACTTTACAAATGGCTGATCGTTCTAGAAAATACCCTTTGAGTGTTTTCGAGTACGATCCTGTTAGGGTTGAGTAATTCCATAATCCTGTTGATTTTGTAATACTCAATATGGAGGAGGATGCCTAGATTCCCATTATTCTAGGTAGACCATTTTTACGTACTGCTGGTGCTATCATTAATGTTAAGGATGAGTCTCTAACTCTAAGTGTTGGTGATGATAAGGTTTCTTATAAACTAACTGATGTTCTTAAGGCACTTATGCTTGAGCAATCTTGTTGTAGGATTGACATTATAGATGAGGCGGTTTGTCGGCACTTTCGCAGATGCGCTATTCTGACCCTTTGGAGATGGTATTGACTATGGATGCCTCCTTCGACATCGATGTCAAAGTCGGTGCCTGCAGTGACTATTTAGAGACACCTACTGATGAGAAGGGTAAAGAAAAGGTGGTTGAGGAGAAGGTGCATTATCATAACGCACCTAAGGTTGCATCCCCATCTGAAGGTAAGAGGAAGAACATTTGGAGAAGGAAGATGTTTCATGAGGGTGGCACTCATTGCCAAGCCCCTCTGATTTGAGATATAGAGGTAGTATGGTCGTGCGAGACCTTTACAAACCAGCGTTGTGCGGGAGGTAACCCGTAATTTCCCCTTATTTTATTTTCTTTTTATTTTTTAGTAAGAAAGCGTGGGGGATAATAACGTTTGTCTTTCCTCTAAGCTTCGTCCTATCGTTCACATTTTGGCAGTGAGGACACTGCCAAGTTCAGCTTGGGGAGGATTTCTATTTGCATTTCTCTATCTCTTTTACTGTTTCTTAAGGATAGATTTGTTGCTTTCAAAAATACTATATAAAAAAAAATTGATTCACATGACTGGTTTAGTTGCCTCCCGGTGCCCCTTATTGTGCTTTGATTGAAAATGATTTGACTTTGTTTTTTAGATATTTGGGTATTTGTGATCTTGAGGCTATGATTTGATGTTTGATTGCTATGATTTCGAGCGAATTTTGATTATTATACACGATATTGTGCTGCATGCCTGAATTGGTAGACTGTGAGGCCTTTTCTAGCCTATTGGATTAATATCATTATCCAGTCTGTTCTTGTGTGTTTGTTCCTCATTAGTTGATTGATATTGACTTTGACTTCGTACTTGTCTGATATTCGATGACTTGTAACTTTTGCTATGATAGAGGCGTTCTTTTGTCTAATTCTTGAGCCTTAGAGTGAATTTTTGATATACTTTTATCCTCCTTAGCCTTGGTGAGCCTAATGACATTTTTGTGTTACTAAACCCTATTATTAGCCCATGGCCTTTACTTCGATATTGTTCCCAAGCCTAGCTTGGGGGAGCTTAGGTATGGGTTGAGTTTGAGATTTTTATGGTTTGGTTTGGTATTGAGGAATGAAAGTGTATTTTGTGGCTTCAAATTTGAGTAAAAGAGAAGAAATAGCAAAGTTTGAGTTGCGTAAATGTTTGGTTCGGAAAATGAAAGAAAAAAAAAGTTGAAAAGAGTTCAAAGTTCCTTCATCCACATTTCTTATGAAGAAAAATGTGCTACATTGCTTGAAAGTTGGGTTTGTTGTGAGTTTTTATTGATTTATAAGAGCTGGGGTGTGTTTTATGGTTATTTGGTGTTGTTGGGAGTTGTTTCGGCGACATTCGGCCTAGTTTTGAGTTATCTTTGCTCCCCCATACATGATTTTACCACCACATGTCCTAGAAATATTCCCTATCCTTTGCCTAAGCCCCATAACAACCCAATAAATTCCTCTTAAGCTTGTGTTTGAATTGTTTATTGGATTGATTTTGAGTCAGTTTGTCAAGCGAAGAGTATTTCTGCTAATTGAGTCGACTTGATTAGGATGAGTGACATTTAACCTTCTTAAACACATGAGAGAGTGAGTGGGAAGGGCATTTATGGTCGGGTCGGTGAGTTTTCGGGCATATTCTTTGCTTGCTACAAAATTGAGAGGAGTGACACCTTAGTGAGCACCTTTTTAGGATTTGCACATGTTGATAGTTGCATTTTATGTTTTGCTTGGATGATTGGTAGTTGAATGGATTTGGATAGCTGCGCTGGAATTCTTGCCTGCTTGAACGATTCTTCGTCTTGAAAATGTTTGAGCTTTGAATGTTTTATCTATGGGCTGAGGCAATTCTATTCCATGTTCATGTTTTAGTTGCTTGAGGACAAGCAAGAGTTTAGCTTAGAGGAATTTGATATACTCATTTTATATAGGCTTTTAGCCTCATTTACCCTCTTGTTTTATACTCTTTTAGAGCTCTTTACAGCTTTATATTGTGACATTTGACTATGTCTGGGTGTTTTTGTGTTTTTGAGCTTAAATTGTGCAGATTAGGTATTTGAGGCATTTATTTGACGTTTAGGATATTTACCCAGATTATATGGGCATATGGAATACCTCGAGAGCAACCCTTTAGCTTTGGGGAGAAGATAAGTGCAAAATTCAGAGTCGTAATGATCGCCCGCCCCTCCCTGGCATAACTACCCGACCGGGGCCGAGAGAGAATTTGGAGCACTGGAGAATTTCACCTAAGAGTTTTCGCCCGGCCACTCGGGCGCTGCTCACCCGCCCGAGCCGTTTAGCCTGGCCACCCGGGCGCTTGCTACGAGAAGAGAAGAGGAAGTGGTCGCACAGCCGCCCGCCCGTCCGCTTGGGCGGTTTCTCGGAGGGCTCATTTTCCCTCTTTTTCTTATTTCCGAACTTTACCCTATAAATAGTGAACCTTATTTTCGATTGATTGAATTAGCTTAGTTCTAAACATTTAGTTTCTCTAAAGTTATTTTGTTCGAACATCATTGCTTTCAATAAAGTTTCTTTCTTTCGTATAGATTCGATAATCGTTCTTCATTTGTTTTAGTTATTTCGAATATTACTTTCATTAGATCTTAATTATGTCTTATCTAAGTATGCTTGCTTTAATTTCCATAGTCATGTATGAGTAGTTCCTTTTCTAGAGTTTGTAGGGAGGGAAGCCATGCTTATATTATGATTTGAATTGAATGTTTCGCATTCCTTAGGTAGTGATTAGAGCAATATAGTGTGATTTATTATTCATGCGTGATTTGTGTTAGTGGCCAATTTCATGAATTGCGCCTGGCAAATACCTATTTGACCCGATAGTAGGCTTATTGGTAGAGGCTTAGAACACACTATTAATCCTGATTATGTTAAGCGATCGTACTGCATATGTTGGATTATGAGCGTTATGACCCGATCGTAAGCTTAACACATGCTCTAATTGCTTGACTCTATACCTAGGTTTTGTTTGTCTTTTTAACCCCTTTGATTGATATATGCATGGTGGACCGAACTAGTGTCCTAAACTGTCATTATCTGATTCAATTTTGTTTTTAGTTGTCATTTTCATTAGTTTAGTATTACTTAATTAATTCATCCTTATTCTTCATCCAAAATATATTTATAGTTGAACTTTAGCTATGGAAATCTGTCTCCCGGTGGATTCGACCCTACTTTCCTGACTATTGTTTGTTAGAGGACTTTAGGATTACTTTTGATTAGGTTATACGACTTTAGCATATCAAAAAGTAAGCCTATGGACGGGTCAAACTGAAGTTGCCAAACGTAATTCATGAAACTGTGCAACAACATAAAGCACGGATTCAAGAACAAATCACACTATAATTGCCCTAATCACAATCTAGAACTAAAAGGAATTCAAATAATAAATCATGGTATAAACATGGCTTTCCTCCCTAAAACCCTAGAAAGACGACTACTCACTCATAATTGAATCAATGATAACAAATCTAATATAAAAACCTAAATTTTGCATCATGAACGAAATAGTAAGCAGACAAAACAATCACGAATTGAAATAATGCAAGGTTCGATCACCTTCAAATCTAAACTAAAGCGTTTACTCTAAAAAGCTCTGAAAACTAAACTATGAATGCGGGAAATAAAAAGTGTCTAACATAATAAATGAAGCTAGCTATTATACTAAACTAATAAAAACATTAAAAAAATCTCGCAAAAAGATAGAATTTAGACATCGGCCATTCGCCCGATCGGCCCGATGAACTGCTCGGTCGGCCAAAGGCACGAGCCTCTTCTTCCCCTCGTAACACATAACAACAACAATCTGGAGCCCGCCTAATGGCATCTGGCTAAATGGCCCGATCGGGCGGAAATTCGAGTAAAAGCCCATATTGGTTCTTTTCTTCGCAAACAGCAGGAAAAAATGAAAAAGGCGCCTACCCGATCGGGCTCGTGACAAAATTCCTTTGCTGCTTCATTCTTGCTAGATCGGGCTATTTCTCATGAAAGACGTAATCTCCTCCTAATTAGGTCGGGCAGAACCGCCAGATCGGGCGTGAGCCTCATTTCTTCAATTTTTTTTTAAGCTTGACTCTTCATCCGAAGGCCTCGGGACCTCCTATTTCATAACTTGTGTCTTGTAACTACTCGTAAAAGTCGCATAACAATTCTTATAGATATGGTTTTCTTAATATAGCTCGAAATAGGGAGAAAACTCGCTAAAACCTGCAAAACAACACAAAAGCATAAAACCACGACTATATAAAATAATTAGCACAAAATAGCTCCTAAGAGCTCTAATAATGAAAGATTTAGCTCACAAATAAGGGGGAAAAACTCTATAAAATAATCATGATATCAGTAGGTATTGATCTGATTGGCACTTCGAAACTGCACGAAGGAAACAAACCCGAGAGGTTTTTGATTGATCCCCCCTCCGATGCTTAATTCAGTACTCTAGAGATATTCAATCTAAAGAAAGATGCTTTGATATAACAGTAGCAATTTATAGGGAAGTGTGAACCTACCTTTTTTGGCATGACATAAGTGTACTTTTTTAAGTCTAGGGGCACTTCGGCCCCCTATATTGCCCCAAAATAGAGTCTCTTGATTGGCTACTCTCTAAATGCTTGACACATGTCATAGTTATTCTGATTATTCTTTTTTTTGCATCACTCAAGGCCTTTAGCAATCATTATCTAAGTAATGGGAGATCGACATGTATCCTCTTCAGAAAGGGACATGTGTGATTCTCTAATATTGACATGTGTCATTAGAGGAAGACTAGTTTTTTACCTACAATGTTTGCCCCTTAAAAGGGGATTGATAAGAGGTTTTTAGTATATCGTGAAGGAACTAAAGATCACTTTGACAATATTTGTGAACCTAACAAGGAATTACAAAGAATGTAGTAAAGGCAAGTCAAGTGTCGATCCGGAGGGAAATTGGGAATAATAAAAGTTTGACAAGTCTGTACCACCTAATTAAAGGATTGTTTTTGGTTAAACAGTGGAATCGTAACAACTAACTAATGAAAACTAACAATTAAATATGAGATGCTAATATCAATATGGAAGACACTACAGTTCGGGCTACTAGTATGAATCCGGGTTAGGCAACAACAATTAATGAAATTACAGTTTAAAGACGAATATCATGCAAAGTTAACTTCTACTCTAAATTACTTGAGTCATCTCTCGAATGGCCCTCTAGAGTAATCAATTCATCAATCAACTAGATCCTCTCTCTAATGGTCTCTAGTTAATTGGTTAATAGATTCAATAAGCATGAAAAAATCCCAAATTAAAGGATCCTCTTAATTTATACCCAATATATTGGTCTAGAAATTAAGTTCATTCAAGAGTATGACAACAAATTCAACATTCAATTAAGAGGAATTCAAATCTAAACACCCTAGCATAAACGTGATCAAGATCTACCCTAGGGTTTTAACACCAAGATCAATGCATAATAATCATTAGAAAACAATTACATGAACATCATAATTAAGCCCTTTATTCATACTTTCACCCAAACCATAGATAATGAAATACTCACTAATCATGGATTTCAAGCAAATAAGATAAATAAAAATAGGAATAATTGACTGAAATAACCAAACTATGGTCGTTCTGCCGATAGTCCCGTCTATGGATTATTCCTGTATGATCCCAATTATGAAGGGGATCCGTCAGAAATACACCGATGACTTGTGTTAACCTATAACAACCGGTTGCTTGATCACAAAACTAGGAATTTTGAATGGTAATTCGAAATTGTCACAATTTTACGACAATTTCGATTCAAAATTGGAAAACATGGCATTTATATTAAGGGAAATTCTCTTTGGTAGCCCCTAACTTTTAATTTCTCTCAGTGCTAACTTTTTGTTTGGCATATTATCAGTGGTAGACCCTAATTAGCATTAAAATTAAAATTGTAGCATTAATTAGTGTTTAGCCGTTAAACTGCTGTTAGATTACCTTAAACTAGTTGACCCTAAATTAAATTAAACCCCTACCCTTACTCCACTACCTAATTACTCCCTAAGGAAAAGTTTTGCTTCTCCCAAAGTTCAAACTCTCTCAACTCTCATAAACTGTTCACCTTCCTTTTCCACATTCATCTGTGAATGCTTCCTCCATTAATAACGCAACAAAAATTTTATCTTCCATCAAAAATTATTATTTAAGTGCAAGATTATAATAGTTATATCGAAAAGATCTGGGAAAAATCGACATAGGGTATTGGGTTTTGATTGTGATCAAGAATTTTGGTGATTATTTGGGTTAATTTTGGGTCGTTTATAACTTCTTCATCAGCCATCACATTTTCATCTTCTAACACCTAACACCTAATTAAAGTAACAACCACCATTAACTTAAATGATTAACATCTTACTATCATCATCATCCCCACCCCTAAACCCAGCCACCCACGAGCCACCCCCAGCCACCCCACGACCCCCCACCAATAAACCCACCTCAATCCAGCTACCCACCCTCACCCTAACCCACGACCCCCACACACAACCCAAACCAAACCCAGCCACAACCACCCAACACTAACCCACCCCTCAACACCAAACCGCCGGAAAACAATAATAAAACACCGGCGACAACTTGGGACAACGTCGCGCAGCACTTGCGCCACCGTGGCAACTGGAAAACGCCTTGGGAAGCCGGTGAAATGGGCCGAAATCGTCCAGCAATTTGCGAATAATTACTACTTGATTTCAAAACGAAAACATCCATTTACAACATCAATTTGCAATTCAAAAGTTGACGAATAAAAACCCTCATTCGAATTTAACAAAACTCCAACGATTTTTGTCGAATTTGAGCAATGAATTCGGCCATTCAAGGAGTGTAAAGTTCGAACGTTAATTCCAGAATTTTTAGTGGTGGTTGGAATTAGGGAGTAATTAGGTAGTGGGGTTAGGGTAGGGGTTTAATTTAATTTAGGGTCAACTAGTTTAAGGCTAATCTAACAACAGTTTAACGGCTAAACATTAATTACTGCTACAGTTTTAATTTTAATACTAATTAGGGTCTACCACTGATAATATGCCAAACAAAAAGTTACCACTGAGAGAAATCAAAAATTAGGGGCTACCAAAGAGAATTTCCCTTATATTAACTATTTCAAGCAGAATTCATAGCCAAAGTCAATCTTTTGAGTTTAAATTTGAGGATCTGAAGAATAGAAAAAAAAGGGTAAAAGTGGTGGTGGGGTTGTTCATAGAATCTGTTCATTTAACAATTTTCAAGAAAAAAAAAAATCAAATTAGAAAAAATTTCGAATTAAGAAATCATTTCTACTACTGGTGATTTCCTTTTGCTTTATGGATAATAACTTTAAATTAAAGGAGTGAGTTTTATGTTAAGGCCACTTACTCCATGATGGTGTTGTAAAACTACTTTGCCCACCAACTGTTTGTTTAATTGTCAAAAATGAGTACGTTGGAATTTGGAGGTTCAAACATGCCTAGTTGAATGGTTGTATCTTACTTATGATGTCCATTTTGGGAGTTTGTGTTTTCCTCATTCCGAATAACTTTATTGCATGTGGTTCTATAGTAGTGTGTTTAATTAAAAGTATTAGGAAAGAACATGATGATGCTAAAACTTGAAAGTTGATACTCTTTAACAATGGTGAGTGGATAAAATCTTAGGGGCACTCGGTTTTGATCAGTTAATAATAGAATTTCTTTCAAACACTCTCCATCATTCTGATCCAGCCTCGTTGAAGAGATGAAAAGTGGAGCAAACATAAAGAGTGGGACAGTCGGTTTGGCAGGGGGTGGAGGTGGCTAGGGAGGAAGAGTGGAGGTGCTCATGAACTCCTAGATGGTAAGTTAAAAAAAGGTCGAAACATGCATATCTTTTTTGGGGATTTTTTCATTTATTTTCTTTAAAACTAATCATTTACTTCCTCCATAACAAAATAAATGCACCAATTAGCTTGGGCACGCATGTCAAGATAAAACTTTAAAGATTAATATCTCTAGTTATGTATTTGTAAAAACGATAAACATTAGATCATAAAAACTACAAGTTGAGACGAATCCAACAAGACCCCACATGACTTTTTTTTCCCTTATGTATAAGGCACAAATTGCGATTAAATTTAAAACTATGAATAGTGTCAAAAGTACAATTGGTGCGTTTATTTTGTTACGGATGAAGTAAATGAAATAACATTGAATTATGGATAAATGGGTTGAAAGTGCAACAGGTACCTATCTATTAACGTGTTGAGGCAAATCTAAGTTTTCCATTTTGTTTATTACAAGGGTAGGAGTGGTGGTGAGAGGGGAAAGAAGGAAAGAAAAGAGAAATTAAATAAATTACTTGTTTAACATGTTGCAGGTCACTTTGGTGCATTTGTGGCAGACCTCCCTTCTAGTTTGGATTATATAGGAATAACCCTTAGTTGGGATTATTCTCGGAGGAATGACTATACTTTTGGATTATTACAGTCAATTTTTCCATAAAAATAAACATGATTAACAATGAATTGAGAATAAAGTAAAGAGTTAAGAAATAATACTTAAATTAATGAGAGCTTCGATCTTCAATAAGAGTAACAGTGGAAGGAACTAAGGGTTTGAGATAACCCTGGAGTTAAAATTGGATAATATTCTCGAAGAAGTCGACAATTACAAAGTAACTAACTTAACCTATTTATATTAGTTGCCTAGATAAAGTCAGAAAAATCAGGCAAATACCCAAGCTACATGTCCACACGGGCGTCTGCAAACCCCACGGTCGTCTAGACCTGATTCTCTAGAGTCAGTTAGCAAACAACCAATTTCCTGCTTCCGTAAAAATCAGGACCCATGGTCGTGTGCAAAACCCCACGATTGTGAGCTCTTGATTTTCCTAAAACAATAAATCAATAACCGAACAGCACTGTAGCTGCACTCGTACCAAATCTTCTAGTAATCAAATGGCTTCCGAAACCTGCTAGTTAGCTTGGAAAACATTCAAAAACAACTAAACAGACCGTGAAACAACAATGGATCTCATAGGTGACATAAACATGCAATCCTTGATCTAAATGCTCTAATCTACATGCAATGACACTAAAAATGCTCTACAATAACGTGCTTATAAGGGATTTATTTGGTCTTTGACAGTGGTAAATGACCTTTTACTAGCATAACTTAACCAAATACTATCTCCGTTTCACAAAGAATGTTACATTTGCATAGTAAACACTATTTACAGTTTGAATGTTGTTTGTGATTTATATTTAAGGAAAAATATAGTCATGTGGGATCTTGTTGGATTCGTCTTGATATGTATTTATTTAATATCTACTTTTTGTAATTTTTACAAATACATAATTTGAGATATTAAAGTTCAAAAGCTTGCATTGACATGCGTGAAAACAAAAGGTGTAACATTTTTTGTGAAATGGAGAGAGAAACTCATAATCAATTATCAACAATTAGCGAAGGTGGGTCCACATGTCCCAATAGGACGGTGACACGTGGCCACGTATTTTCACCTCCAAGGGAAGGTTTTTTCACCCCTATATAAATAATACCTCTTCTCTCCTCATTTTAACTTTTGGCTAAAGTGAAGTTTCTAGAGAGAGAGGTTATGTAATTTTCGAGAGGGAGATTGTCTAACGCTTGAATGTCCGAAAAAAGGTCCGTTCAAATCCGCTCGCTAGGTACTTCTTTTATTCTTTTCATTTCATTATTTTTCAATAAGATGGACTCTTCACAGTCGTCCAATAGATTCGGCGATAGTACAATAAGTCTTGACCGTTTAATCTTTATTTCTTATTCGGCTTTTTCTAGAGCTGGCCCAATTCCGGCCGATCATCGTTCCCTGAATTTTATTTGGCTTGTCCACGAGGTTCTGACATCCTATGGTGTAGAAGAAAGTGTGCATATTAATTTGATGAAACACACAAATTCAATCCAAGCACACAGATTGATGATGACTTCGAAATAGGTTTGGTAAAAGAACTAATTCTCACTGATGAGATTCTGGAAGAAGAAGAAGTCATGGGAACAAAGTCTAAGGAACAACATCCTATTCATGTTCCCAACATTGAAGAATAACTAGGTGATATATACAAGTGAATGACTATACCATTGTTGAACCTGGTTCTCAAGGATGCGGAAGTGAAGATAAAATTAATATATAAATGGAAATTAATCATATTTGAAATGATTTATGCGCCTTTGAATTTGTTTTTATCTTAGCTTTCTCTGCTCTTTTCTTCTAACACTTGAGTTTCCTTTCACTTTATTACTTGCCTTCTCATCAGCCCTCTTGAGTCGAGCATTTCTATTCCCTTTTTGCCTTCTTTTTAGTGGGTCTTTGACTTTCGGGTGACACATGTTCTCCACTTCTTTAAACACTAATATTATCCTTAAAAGGACCAAGCAAGTTCACCACATTTTGTTTCGCATCCTGATAAACATTATTAATAATATTCCTTGTATCCGTGTTATTTTGGCTTACATTAGCTAACCCAATGAAATTTTTAATAATTTGAAACCTCCAAGCCGAAGCATGTGCTTTGATTGACTCATTTTCAACATCAGCATACACTCTTGTGCATATGGAATCCTTAATCCATCTACCCATAATATACATCTTGTGCATATGGCATCCTTAATCCATCTACCCATAATCCTCAACCACTTTCTTTCGCTATCACCCTCATCCCTTCAGTGGACACAACCTCAACCCCTTGGAGTGGCCTTAATCTGAGTCTGGATCATCTATCCCACATAGTGTCTCATTTGGTGTCCCATTTTCTATTATTTTGTCCCATAACTTAAATAAAATAATTTTTTCTCTTATTTTGTACATTCTCCCTACAAGTAAAGCCTCCTCAAAAACAAATATATAAAAAATAAACTTCACTCATTAAAATAAAGGGCGAAAAAAAATCGTTTTCGCCCTTTATCTTATTAAGTGAAGTTAGTTTTTTTATTTTTTATGTTTGAGGAGGCTTTACTAGTAGGGAGAGTGTACAAAATAAGGAAAAAATTATTTTTTTTAAGTTATGGGACAAAATAATAGAAAATGGGACGCCAAATGGGACACTACGTGGGATAGATGATCCGGACTCCCTTAATCTCCCATCCCTTTAAGCGTTTGTCTACCTTTCATGGGGAAGTTTTTAATCTTTAAGTTAATCCTCCGGGACCTCAACATCACACCCCCTTTCACTAGATTGGCCTAATCACAGTCCCGGTCACTCCTTATAAGCATCAAATTCATGAAGCAGTAACACAACACAATCTTCAACCAAAATCAATTGAGCTTTCTTTTGTTAGTGCATTTGTATGATTAAAATAATAACTTGAGTCACTAGGGGGGAGGGGGCAATTTAAAGGCAAAATATATCTAGCACTCTAATATATCCACCAACAAAGGCATCAAAAAGGAATGAAATGGGAAAGCAAAACGTGACGGGTGAATGCTTCAAAATTTAAGATTAAGACTCGAACTGCTGACCTTTGTAAAGTAAGTAAATGCTTCAACCAACCCAGATATGCCTCATCTTTGACATTTGATTGCAACATATATTTATCGCTTGCAGTAACAGTTTGAATAATTGTCAAATATGTAGTTGCTTAAAACAAAATTAGTTTACCATCATTAAATATTCATAACAACCAGGTCCAATTAAATGATTTGGTTTGCACCACAAACCAAAAACAATAGTCATGAATAAGACAATTAAGATACATTTGTTATTAAAAACTGCATTTTTATGACATGAATAAGAAGCGAACCGTCGACCTATATAAAGTAAGTCAAATAGCAAAACCATCTGCTCTATGCCTCAGTTTTGTTAATAAATGTGTCAGTAGTTATTTAGCAGCTAGACTTAGTATTAAAATTGTGAACCTGACGATTTGTCTTATGTATGACTATCTTGTACTGGGTCTAAATTGGACGTTTGTAAATGTAATAAGGTCGTATAAAAACTCATTTTGATAGAAAACATGGCGATCATCCCGAAGGTGGTGGGGAATTTGGCAGTGGAGGACGAATCGTTGGCTATCTGGAGCGCGCCGGAATGACCCCCACCCCATGTTGTGCTCGTAAGAGCATAACTTTGCGCTCGAATGTCGTAATTGACGGAATTGTTTTTTGAAACCCCTGATTTTTGATAGGGGCAGCCAGGGGTGGGGGTGGAATTTTTCATGGGGTATATTATCTTCTCAAAGGATTGAGACCAC
The DNA here is from genome assembly GCA_947645195.1 of Patellifolia procumbens. Taxonomy (NCBI): domain Eukaryota; kingdom Viridiplantae; phylum Streptophyta; class Magnoliopsida; order Caryophyllales; family Amaranthaceae; genus Patellifolia; species Patellifolia procumbens. The sequence continues at coordinate 697,696 of CANSGD010000381.1, forward strand.
AAACAAGTCAGGGGTTTCAAAAAACAATTCCGTTAAACACTTGTACATTAGTAGAACACTTGTACTTCATTAGCATGTTGGCCATCAAAAGAAAAGCACAATTTAACATTTAAAACAAAATAACAATACACTCGTCGTGTAAGAACATTTATAAATAAGCAAAAGAACAAGTTATTATCGGTTCAAGTGCGTTTCAAATTCCTTAACGATATATGTGTACTTTAAAATGTAGTCGAAATTTCTTGTAATGTCATTCTTTTCTCTAACACTTTTAAGGTGTTTCGTTGGATTTACTTCTATATGCCAAGTATATAATCGATGTCTCGCTTGTGGGAATACAATCTTTACAGCCGCTGCCATTGATGCTGCTCTATCAGACATCACAATAATTGACTGCTTACTTTCCATACTCTTTAGGAACAAATTAAACAGCCACACGAATGAAACAGTCTTTTTATTCATATGTAATCCAACCCCGAACGTCATTTTCCTACCATGGGGATTCATGCCAACAAAGGGACCACATACCATTTCATATATATTGGTACGGTATGTAGTGTCATGGACAACTAAGTCTCCAAAAATCTCATAGTCTTTTCTCAGAAGACCATCTCGCCAAAGGAAACTTATGAGATGACCATTGTTGTCTAACTCATGATCATAGTAAAAGTCATATTATTCTTTCGCTTGCCTTTGTGATGACATACTTATAACATTGTTTGAGTCACAACCATCAGACCTCTTCTTCTTTTGTGCTGATAATGCATCATATGCATCCCTTGGTGTGAAGCCAAGCGTTTGAGATCCCCCGACCTATTTCTTAAGCACCCAAACTGCGTCGGCAATAGGAACACCACTATAAGACGTATCAGTCAAACTAGTCATCATCGCTGATTATTCTTCTGTCACGAATATGTGACTCCTTATCAAATGTCTCTTTCCAAGTGACACCAACATATGGTTGTGCATCATGTATGCTTAAAAATCATAAACTCTTCAATGTCCTTGTCAAGATCAAATTAAATCAATGCCTTACACCCAATAGGATAATGCCTCTTATTATAGGCTCTTTGCTTTGACAAATCATCTTTCTTCATCCCCTCTTTAAAACAAGCAAACATGTTGCATTGGCAGATAATCTTTTCAGAGGCTCTGTAACAGATCTTGCTTTTCCTTAACCAAAACCCTTACTAAAGGCATAATGTAAATATACCTTGTTAGCTTGATCAACATTTGGAGACTACTTAATACAGTAACTCATATTCAACAGCTTCTCTAACCTCTGCAAACACAATGTAAGATAGCGTGTTACTTATTGATATCACATATTTCTATAAAGTTTTCTCCCCTATCTATGAGCTAATTCGTGCGTCATTTGAGCTCTTCGGAGCTATTTTATGCTAATTACCATATATAGTCGTGGTTTTGTTTTTTAGTGTTGAATAGCAGTCTTTAGGGAGTTTTCTCCTTATTTACGAGGTATTTGGAAGCAACCACGACTTTACGAGTTGTTACGTGGCATGTAGGAATGATCACGAGCTTTATGGATGGTTTAGGAGGTCCTAAGACCTCTAAACCTGAAGAATTGACAGTCAAAGAGTCAAAAGGAGCTTTCCCGTACTCTGATCGGGCGAAAATTGGCCCGATCGGGCGAAGATTTATTGCTCGGGTGGTAGGGTTTTGCACCCGATCGGGCGTACATCACCTGATCCAATTGGGTGAAGAAATAAAGGAAACATGTGCTGTCCTTATGAGCCAACCCGATCGGGCAAGGCCCACCCAATCGGGTAGGCCCAAACATTTTCAACGTTGATGCTGCTTGCATCCAAGGAGAAGCAAGATGAGCTGATTGCACTCACCCGATTGGATCAGGCACTGATTACCCGATCGGGTGAGGCCCACTATTTCACATGCTTGCTGCTGGCGTTATTTTCTAAGTAAGGAGAATGAGCTGGCCCAATTCACTGTGGACCCGATGGGGCAGGTGCACAGCACCCGATCGGGTGGGCTTCATTATGCTTCAATGCTGCTGTGTGTTTTAAGCAGAGGAATTGTGAAGTTTAATTATTTTTTTGTACCAACCCGATCCCTTAGGGCAATGGTTGCCCGATCGGGTTGCGGGTCAATGATGCAAAAATCTATCTTTTAATTATTGTTTTTAATTAGATTTTTGGGCTATTATAAATAGCTAACCTTCATTAGTTTAGAGACAGCTTTTATCCTAGTTTATTTTCCGTTGTTCTTAGTTTAGTTTTTAGAGAGTTTATTAGATTAAACACTTTAGATTAGTTGAAGGGGTGATTGAACCTCGAATTTGATTTCAATAAAGGTTATTGCTTTTCGTCATTCGGTATTGTTCTTCTTTCTTAATCTCTTTAATTACTTTTGATTGCTTAGTTTAATTATTGATTTGATTCATGATGTTAGGATTAAAGTTTTATATTACTTTTATTATTGTTGATTCAATCATTTCCGAGTAGTCTAATTTCTAGGGATTTAGGGAGGGAAGCCATGTTTATACCTTGATTACTTTGAATTGCTTTTAGTTTCTAGGGTTTGATAGTTTGATTATGGTGTGCTTTGTTCTTTGTTCAGTAATTAATGTTATTGCGCAGTTTCATTGAATGCTTGAGGTTAATACTTGTTTGCACAGATTCGTCCTGCTTTTAGAGGCCTAGTACACATCAGTAATTCTGATTACGTTAGTGAACATGCGGTGTATGTTGAATTATGGGCGTTGAGACTTAACCATAGCTTGACACGTGCTCTAATCTATCGATGCTGGACCTAGGTTGTAATAGTTGTTTGATCCCTTGATTGGTATAAGCATGGTGGAACGAACTAATTCCCTAGACCTTTATTCAATAGTTTAAAATCTTTCTTTATAATGATTTCTAGTGGGTAATTAGTAGTTCAGCTGATTCTTCCCTGCTTTTGTCTGAAGTAGCTGTTTAGCTAGATATTGACTTAGAACTCCGTCTCTCTGTGGATTCAACCCTACTTCCCTTGACTATCATTGTTAGAGGACTTCGGATTTATCTTCGATTGGGTCATACGATAGTAGCCTGTCAAATTTTGGCGCCGTTGCCGGGGAGACGACTAGTTTTCTAAGTTCTTGTTTGGTTATTTGGTCTATTTCTCTGTGCCTCATTGGAACTTCATTGTTCCAATTAAGGTACGTTTTACTGCTTCTTTTGGTTTCTTTTATATGCCCAGGTATCAAAGAAACAGTTCCCCCATCCCAACGGATTCTAATCTTACAAGGACAATCAGGCAGATTCAAAAGAAAATTCGGAGAAAAAGCAGTCTGTTCAGCTGAACACCTCTAGAGCAGACACCTCGAGTTCAATCATGTCTAAATCATTGAAGTCATATGGGGTGCCCAACCCAGATGGCCTTTCAATTGGACCCACTTTGCCAACCATCGTTGCAGCAAACTTTGAAATTAAGCCTGGACTTATCAGTATGGTTCAGCAAAATCAGTTTGGTGGCCAAACTACTGAAGATCCGGCCAATCATTTGAAGAGATTTCAACAACTTATCGAATTGTAAAGCATCAAGGAGTCACACCTGAGCAATTAAGGTCATGTTATTCGAGTTTTCACTCCGAGACAGAGCTTAGAAGTGGTTTAACGACATCAAAGTGTCTGAATGGTCAAAGATTTCCCCTGCATTCCTGAGAAAGTATTATCCATCTACAAAGACAACAGAAATCATAAACAAGCTAGTCACGTTTTCCCAAGAGCCCGATGAAACACTTCGGGAAGCAAGGGCTAGGTTCAGAGACTTGCAGAGAGAGTGTCAACATCACAACATGGACAAATGGTTTTTGACGTAGACATTTTACAGTGGTCTGCAGCCTCATACGAAGAGTACACTACTACAAAAATAGCTTTATTTGACGCTTGATATATTGCGGTTGTCATAAGAACCGCCTTTGTTTCGTGTTTATGCAGGCGGGAGTCCATAAACTATATATTTCATTGCGGTTTACCAATAACCACAATGTAAAGTACTGAAGGATACGAAATGGAAAGGGGTATCTATTATTGCGGTTTAATGGCGGTTTTCAAATAAACGAATGGAAATGGGTATCTATTATTGCGGTGGCCAATAACCGCAATTAAAAGCATAGTTTTTGGACTAAAAAACTTCCCTTTAATTTTTTTAACCTAAGAATACTAAAAGCTTGCGAAATAGACGGTATACTCTTCTCCCTCTCCTCCTCCTACGCTTCCTGCCTTCATCCATAACTGAAATCAAAAAGCTGCAAGCCTCCTTCTCCTTCGTTTCTCACTCACTTTTTTCTTTTTTTGATTTAGGTTTTGATTGGCGAAAAATTGCGACTTACTGTTAGAGATTAATCTAGAAAATTCTAAATGTTTGATGTAAAATGTGAGAAAATAATCTAATGTGTATCTAGAATTATCTTGTCAAAAATCTAAGATATTTGTACTTGAAAGTAAAATCTAGAAGCTAGGATACAATAACTATAAATATGTAATATGTGCATGAGTTGAAAAGTGAGCCAAATAAGTGAGCTCCACACAAGATATTAGGAAAGGTAGAAACAAAGAGTTCTACCAAGGTGAATGAGAGACACGAGCTCTCAGAAACACACTTGTACAATTAATCATCAATGAAAATGCAATTTTATGATACTATTTGGGTTCATCAAAACTTCCATGTGCGCCATAAATTTTATCATGGTATCAGAGCCTATGGCTAACACACACGGTCGTGGGAAATTAAAGTAAGGAGATTGAAGTAATAAGTGGAAAAGGAGATGAAGAAAAGGTATGATTGTTAAGCTTAAATCTTAAATCTTAAATAAAAGAATATGAGACGAAAGATGTGTAAAGAAGAAAAATGAAAAAGTTTAAATTAGGGGGAGTAAGTTGGTAACATGCGTACCAACACAAAACATTGAAGATCAAGAAAATATGATGAAGAAACAAAGGTAGGATGGTCGGTAACAAGGGTACCACCACAAAGAAGTGATAATCAACAATATGGAAAGAAGGAAATGGAAGATCAACGTGGTTGGTCACATGGGCACCGACGACGAGAATGAGAAGAAAATTTCAAGAATCAAGTTTGGAGATAGTTGATGACAAGTGCATCAACAAGCTTTGAAGAGACCTTTGGAATAAGCATGATGAAGTACATGAATTTTCAAGATTAAGGGGGAGTTTTAGAGATTAATCTAGAAAATTCTAAATGTTTGATGTAAAATGTGAGAAAATAATCTAATGTGTATCTAGAATTATCTTGTCAAAAATCTAAGATATTTGTACTTGAAAGTAAAATCTAGGAGCTAGGATACAATAACTATAAATATGTAATATGTGCATGAGTTGAAAAGTGAGCCAAATAAGTGAGCTCCACACAAGATATTAGGAAATGTAGAAACAAAGAGTTCTACCAAGGTGAATGAGAGACACGAACTCTCAGAAACACACTTGTACAATTAATCATCAATGAAAATGCAATTTTATGATACTATTTGGGTTCATCAAAACTTCCATGTGCGCCACAAATTTTATCACTTACAAGCTTGAAGGTTGCGAAATTATGATGATGTACGGTGTTTATTTTCTCTAAATTCTTTGTTTAAATGTATGTCAGTCAATTTTACTTATTGTCTCACTAAATGAATAACTTTCAATATTGACAAGTCAATAAAGTTCAATTGTACTCGAATTATGGTAATTTGATGCAGTAAATCCGACTTTGCTTGATTTTCAATGAAATTGTGGTTGATTATATGCAAAGTTGCTTAAATATAAAAATTAGAGAGTATAGGACAGTGGATTATGGTAATTTGACGCAAGAAATCCGATATAGAGTGTATCAATATTTTCATAGGTAGTGAGATTCTTGATTTTTGACTATGAACTCAGAATTCTTATTTTGAATTCTCTATTTGTAATCTAATCCCTATTTTACAGTTTAAATCTGAGTATAAAATGTGGTTGAAATATGCGCCAAGTATACAGGTGAGAATTCTAGAAAGTGAAATTTATACCAAAATTCGGGTATGTGAATCTGGTCTCTAGGAAGTAGATATGTGCTTTCAGGTTTAAGGCTCCGTTTGTTTTAACAGAAAACAATTTTCATGGAAATTCACTTTTCAAGGAAAACAATATTCAGTGGAAAATATGATTTTAGAAAAAGTTTTCCTTTGTTTGTTTGAGTTGAGGAAAACTTAGGGATAAAAGATAAAATGAATCAAAAGAGAAGGAAAGATGGGAAGGAGAGAATCAAGAGGAGTAAGGATTGGAGAGGAAAATGTGGCATCCCTTATCTACAAAATGAAATTGGTTTTCCTCTTCTAAGAACATTTTCTACCTTTAGGAAAATTGTTTTCCACCCCTTACCAAAACAAACAAAAGAAAATGAGAGTAGGAGGAAAATCATTTTCCAAGAAAATGATTTTCCACCAAAACAAACGGAGCCTAGGTGAATGGATCCTTTATCATCAGAAATGGGAGCTATACTCATCAAGTTTCTCGATTGCCTATGAAGTTTAAGGCACTTTTAGACAGGAAAACTCATTTGTAACGTCAAGTAAATGGTATGTTGAATCTCCATGGTTTACTAACAATATGCTTACTCAATTTTGCGAATTACTGGTTACAGATTCAGTGGAGATTGTGTAAGCAGATTATTGCACTGACATATCTAGAAAGCTAAAGTCTATTGTCTTAAAAGCATTAGTGGATGCTATCAGGAAAATATGAAGTTTATTTTACAAAATTATATGGGATTCAAACATTGAATACTGCTTTAAGGTGGTATGATTTGATTGAGAAACTCAAATAGCTCTTATTATGCTGTCAATGGTCGGAACCTTTACTGTGGCAGTGTGATTGTGGCTTGTGTCATGTTCGGCTTATTTTGACGTGTCTAAAATGAAAAATAAGTTGAGATGTGTTCGAATACGCTGAGATAAGCTCATATAAGTTTAATAAGTTATGAAAATAAGTTTCAATAAGTTTGCATAAGTTCAGTTAAATCCAAATCACATGAATAGGACACACTTAAAGCTACTAGTGCATAAGTCTTTAGTAATTCTGTATTGGGTGGCAAAGAAGTGCTTTTCACTACAGAGCTGAGACTCTATAATTATTCTGCGATCGGAGGATACTGGGTGGTGGGCTGAATTAGGAGTGCCAACTTTAAAGTGAGGGGTTGTAGATGCATTAAAGCGTTTTCTATGGTTACTTAGAGCCTTGGAGACTTGCTACACCTGCTGGTTTTGCAGATCAATATGGCACTCTTACCCCATTCACGCATTTTGTGTTTTAGTAGCTGAAATACTGTCCTTAAATACTGTCATGTATGATTATTGATTATGCACTAGCTAGTTAAACCTTGGATTTGCTAAATAATTCGATACTTTTGCTAACTTATTTCCTGTTTTTTATAGTACTTTTCAAGCAATTTATTTCCTTATGGCCAAGAGCAAATTGATGAAATCAGAAACGAGTGGGTGCAATATGTATCATCATTTGACGAGTTTGTTCCCAGAAAAATATATGAAGTTTGATTACACATTTTTTAGTTTAACTTATTACAGTAGTTTGTGTTGTAGGTTATAGCAGGATAAACTTCACATATTTTAGGAAAAAGATGTAAACAAGTTTGCTTGACAAATTAATATTTAAATTTTACATTTATATCATGATTGTAAGATTATTTTTTTAGCATTTATATCTTTTTAGTATTTAATTTATACTTTGATAAAGAAAAAAATATAAAACGACAACATGAAGCTCTCTGTTTAAGTGTCGTTCACGTAAAAAAAGTGTCGTAGCTTCTATTGCGGTTGTGTTAAACCGCCATCTTAGATAATTTGTATTTGGTGGCAATTTTGAAATGTTGGTAGTAAAGACAGTTAAAAGATTGCGGGTTTCAGAAAACTGCAATAGAAATAATACTTTTTATGGCGGTTCTAAACTCCCATAGAAAGTGTCTCCTGCATTTTATTGCGCCATGCATCTATTGTGGTTCTAAACCGCAATAGATTACGCTTTATAACCGCAATAAAAGGCCTTTTTTGTGGTAGTGGTATTGTTGACTCGTCTGCGGGAAGAGTTTTTCTGGATAAGGAAGTGGATGTAGGCTATGATTTCTTGTCAAACCTTGCAGCCAATGATCATTCCACTTCTCGAAGACTCACAAGGAATGGTGACTTTGCAAATGGCGAAGCTGAGCCAGCATATTGACACCTTGAGATCCTCTACCTTGACACTCCCTCCCTTGAGTATTAATGATATGTATGCCGTAGCACCCATTACCTCATCTTACTGCGAAGTATGTGTTGTTCAGGGTCATTTTGGGCACGATTCTCAGTTCAGTCAACATCATACGGAGCAGGCAAATGCCTTCCAACATAGACAACAAAACGTCCCCCCTCCACATGCCTACTAAAATCAGAAAAACTTTCAACCCCCACCGCCACAAAATCATTTTAAACCATCATTCTACCAAAACCCCCTGGTTTTTAGAGACCCCCACCACAAAACTTCCATCACCCTAACAACTTCCAAACCCCACAAATTTTTCAAACCCCACCTCCACAAATATCCTCACAAGAGCCTACCACATCTGTATTGATGAAAGTGATGTTGAGCATGGACAAGACTAATGAGGAGGCGCAAAGAGCTCAAGAGAGACATTTGCTAGCTATGTAGAGAGCTAATGAGGAAGCACAAAGAGCCCAAGAGAAGCACATTAAACTTCTCGAAGCTCAGATTTCCCAGATGGCAGAAAACAATGCTAGAGACAGCAGTGACAATTGCGTAGGCAGCCCATTCAGAGGGAGCACGTTAACGCCATTACTCTTCGTAGTGGCGTTGCTTATGATGCTCCTCCATTGCCCATTGATGAGGGTGCCCCGGCTACAAGGAAAAAGAAGGTGGTAGAGGAAGGAAAAGGGAAGTGTTCGACGTCTGAGGTCGAATTATCCGAGGAAGCTAAACAGACAAGGAAGAAAAAGGAGAAGGTTTCTGAAGCGCCTTTTAGACCAAGGCTACCTTTTCCTCACAGGATGCAGCACTCAAAGGTGAAGAACCTTGAGGTAACGATTCCATTCACTGATTTAATAACCCAAGTCCCTGTGTATGCCAAGTTTCTTAAAGATATGATAAGTAAGAAAATAGAATTTGGTGGGGTAGAACGTGTCGCTCTTACGAAATAGTGTAGTGCTTTCATTCAGAATAAAACCTCGCCTAAGTTGAAAGATCCTGGTAGTTTTTCTATTCCCTGCCATCTTGGACCTATTTTTATTGATAAAGCTTTTTGTGATTTAGGTGCTTCTGTTTCTGTTATGCCATTATCTATTTATAAGAAACTGAACATGGTAGCACTTAAATGCACACAAATCACTTTACAGATGGCTGATCGTTCTATAAAATACCCCCTAGGTGTTTTAGAGGATGTTCATGTTAGGGTCGGGAAATTCTATATTCCTGTTGATTTCGTGGTGTTAGATATGGATGAGGATGCCCAGATTCTCATTATTCTGGGTAGACCATTTTTGTGTATTGTTGGTGCCGTCATTGATGTTAAGTCTGGGTCTTTAACTCTAAGTGTTGGTGATGATAAAGCGATTATTAAACTAACAAATTTGTTAAGGCACCTATGCTTGAACAATCTTGTTGCAGGTCTGAGATTTTGGATGAGGCAGGTGTAGAGAAGGTTCAAACTGCACCTAAGGTTGCCTCACCATCTGGAGGTATTATGAAGAACATTTGGAGAAGGAAGATGTTTGATGAGGGTGGCACTCACTGCCAAGCCCCTCTAATCTGAGAAGTGGAGGTATTATAGTCGTTCGGGACTTTTATAAACCAGCGCTGTGTGAGAAACAACTCGTATTTTCCCCCTTTGTTCCTTTTCTTTTTATTTTTATTTTTTTTAGTGCGAATGAGTGAGAGTACTAACGTTGTTTTTCCTCTTAGCATCGTCCTTTGTTCACCTTTTGGCATTGAGGACACTGCCAAGTTCAACTTGGGGGAGGATTTCTGTTTGTATTCCCTATCTCTTTTACTACTTTTTAGGATAGATTTAATGCTTTCGAAAAATACTGAAAAAATAAAAAAAATCTTCTTACAAGACTTGTTTGATTGCCTCCCTATGCCCCTTGTTGTGCTCTTATTGAAAATGATTTGACTTTGTTTTCAAGATAGTTGGGCAATTGAGATTTTGAGGCTATGATTTGATGTTTGATTGCTATGATTTCGGGCGAATTTTGATTATTATACACTAAATTGTGCTGCATGCTTGAATTGATTAGACTATGAGGCCTCTTTGTATCCTATTGGATTCATATTATTATCCAGTCTGTTCTTGTGTGCTAGCTCCTCATTAGTTGATTGATCTTGACTTTGACTTCCTACTTTTCGGATATTCGATGACTTATAGCATTTGATGTGATAGAGGCGTTCTTTCATCTGATTCTTGAGCCTCAGAGTGAATTTTGATATACTTTTATCCCCCTTAGCCCTGCTGAGCCTAATGACCTATTTCGTGTTACTAAAACCCTTATTATGAGCCCATGGCCTTTATTTCAATATTATTTCCAAGCCTAGATTGAGGGAGCTTTTGTATGGGTTGAGTTTGAGATTGGTTTTATGGTTTGGTTTGGTTTTTGGAGAATTAAATTGTATTTGAGTGTGAGAAAAAGGAAAGAAAAATCAAAGTTAGATGCGTGAATGATTGGTTTGTAAAATGAAAGAAAAAAAAAATAAAAAGTTCAAAAGAGTATAAAGTTCTTTCATTTACGTTGGTTGTTTGTAAAGAAAAATATGCTACATTGCTTGAAAATTGGGTTTGTTGTGAGTTTTCATTGGTTCATAAGAGTTAGGATGTATTTTCTGCTTTTATGGTGTTGTTGGGAGTTGTTTCGGCCATCTCTGGCCTTGTTTTGAGTGATTTATGCTCCCCCTTTCTCGGTTTTTCCACCACGTTTCCTAAAAATATCCCCTACCTCTTGCCTAAGCCCCATTACAAAACCTATAATGTCCTCTTGAGCTCGTGTTTGCATTGTTTATTGGATTGATTTTGAGTCAGTTTGTCAAAGTTAAAGAGTATGACTCCTAATTGAGTCGACTTGGCTAGGATGAGCGTCATTTGACCTTCTTAAACACATGAGAGTGTGAGTGGGAAAGGCAATTATGGTCAGGTTGGTTAGTGTTTAGGCATATTCTTTGCCTGCCACAAAATTGAGAGGAGTGACACCTTTGTGAGAGCCTTTTCAGGATTTGTATGCCTTATGGATAGTTGAATTTGATGAATTGCTTGGATGATTGGTGGTTGGATGGTTTGATTAGCCGAACTTGAATTTTGCGTGCTTGAATGATTCTTAATCTTGAAAACGTCTTTGAGCCTTGATTGTTTTATCTATGGGGTGAGGCAATCTATTCCATGTTCATGTTCTGTTTGCTTGAGGACAAGCAAAGGTTTAGCTTGGGGGAGTTTGATATCACGTATTTTTGCAGAGTTTTCTCCCCTATCTATGAGCTAATCCGTGCGTCATTTGAGCTCTTTGGAGCTATGTTATGTTAATTATCGTATATAGTCGTGGTTTTGTGTTTTACTATTGAATTGCAGGCTTTAGGAGTTTTCTCCTTATTTTCGCGCTATTTGGAAACAACCACGGCGCCCGAGCGGGATCGAGAGCTACTTTTCTAGATTTTTCTAAGTTTTGTCGCCCGGGCACCCGGGCGAGGACCGCCCAACCGATCGGGCGGTTCTTTGGGCGAGCGTTTTTCTCCGTTTTTGAGGTAGGTTTAAGCCTATATCTATAAATAAGATGTAATTTTGTATGAACATGACTTTTAGCTTATCTTAGGTTCATTAAACTCTTAGTTTTCTCTATAGATCTAATTTACATACTTTTCAGATTATTTCAAGTTTAATTCAAGTTCTTGCCTTTTCTTTCATTTGGTAATTGTTTCTTCCATTGTTCTTTATTGATTTCAAGTATTTTCTCTTTTTTTTTTTTTTATAGATGCTTCAAAGTATGAATCTTTCAATAGTTATTGCTTTTGTTACTTTAGTCATGAGTGAGTAGATTTTTATTCTAGGGTTTTACGGAGGAAAGCCATGATTATTATATGAATTGCTATTACTTCTAGATTGTGATTAGGGAAATTATAGTGTGATTTATTCTTAAATTCATGGTTCATCTTATTACGCATTTTCACGAATTACATCTGGCAACTTGAGTATGATCCAATTGTAGGCTTACTTTTAGAGGCTTAGAACACACTATGAATTTTGATTATATGAGAAATTGTACTACCTATGTTGAATTATGAGCATTATGACCCGATCGTAGGCTTAACACCTACTCTAATTGCTCCACTCTCGACCTAGGTATTATTAGTCATTTAAACCCCTTTTTATTATTTGAAATCCTTGATTAAATTCTGCTTTCATTAGTTTAACACTAGTTCAGTTATTTTTCTCCCTATTTTTGTCTGTAGAAGCTATTGAATTGAATTTTAAATCTGAAAACCTATCTCTCAGTGGAATTGACCGTACTTGCAAGGCTCTTCTAACAACGGACATCGTGCACTTGCGGTATTACATTATAATACAACAAGTTTTTGGCGCCGTTGCCGGGGAGAGGCCAGTGTTCTTAATTTTTGTTCGATTATTCAAACTTTTTTCTAGTGTAATTTTTTTATTTTTTATTTTTATTTTTATTTTTGCAATTTCTTTTTCTTTCCTTCCTTTCTCAGTTATGAGTTTACATGGAGTTGCCTGATTATAATTCGTATGGGGAAGGTTATCCTAATTTTTAGGGGCAATATGTTGTATTAATGGATATTCTGACTTGCAAGGGCAATATGATTACACTAATGGGCATTCCAATTTTCAAGGGCAATAATTTTGATAATGGGTATTACAATAGTTATGTGTCTGATGCATCTTCTTATTGTCAATATCCAAATAATGATTATATGCGCTCTCCTGAATCACCTCATATGTTATGCGAACCCCATGTACATGTTAGTAATTCTAGCGCAATTTTTTCTTTACCTCGGTATGAGAATGAAGCGTTTTGGAAGTACTATCATAGGCTTGGTGATTTTATTGGTCCTAATCATGGAAACGAATTGTTCGATATGTGACTAGTGATTCATGCATGAGGAGTTAAATGAAGAAACTAGAATGGTGGTAGAATCTATGTCTAATGAAGAATTTCTACTCCAAGCACCTGATTACTATTGGGATTTGATTGTGTGGATGGCTAGAGATGCTTACGAGTGGGAAATGTCTTCATATGATTTTTCACCCCAAACTTACATGACACCACCCCCTTATTGTTCTAATAGTCAGTATACTTTTCATGATTTTTTTTTTTGTGTGAGATGACATTAGTAAATAGTTTTGATCCCTATTCCCAATATGAATGTCAATCTGCTCAAAATTCTAGGCCTAAACCGTTTATTGATGATGATGATGAGGATTCTGTCGGTGAATGATATTAATTTGACTCCTGATATTGAAAAGAATGATCAGACTGAGGGGAGTGTGGATGTAATAAATTTTTCGATGGAGGGGGAACTCTTGGTTAAGGACCCTTGTGTTGACGAGTCCATTATTGAGGGTGGTGAAATTGTTAGTAAAACCGTCAAGGTTGAGCCTATCATTCCTTGTCCATATCTTCCATCTTCACGGAGGCTTGATCTTGTCCCTTCCCTCCCTATTCTATATGCCCAATATTTTCTCACAGTTAACGCTACTCCTACTCTCTCCTTGAGGCCCTCACAACCTACGGAACAAATAAAGGGAAGTTATTCATTATCCTCCCTTTTCTCCCATTTATTTTGATTTTCTTACCTTCACAAATCATTTGTTTCCTCTGATATTATTTATGTTAAGATAAATGTGCTTGTAATCAAGCCATATCTAATACTTAATGACATGTTTGCAGATGCATTTGTTATGTTACTCAAGGCATTTGACTCTTCTAGTTATAGTAAGATAAGGTCGTGTAGGACCGTAAAAAGAAAAAGCACTGAAGGAGTTCCTATGGGCATGTTGAGGTACTATCCTACAACTCTATTCCTCATCTGACTAACGGTTGAGGCAACCCGTAGTTTTTCTCCTATTCTCTTATTTTATTTTATTTTTTCTATTAGAGTGAGAGAGCCGGAGAGTACTAAAGTTAGTTTTTCCTCTGAGCATCGTCCTATCGTTCATCTTGTGGCATTGAGGACACTACCAAATTCAGTTTGGGCGAGTCTCTTTTACTGCTTTTTAGGATAGATTTATTGCGTTCAAAAAATACTGAAAAATACAAAAATACGATTCACATGACTGGTTTAGTTGCCTCCTTATGCCCCCTGTTGTGCTTTGATTGCAAATAATTTGACTTTGTTTTCAGGATAGCTGGGCATTGTGATTTTGAGGTTATGATTTGATATTTGAATGCTATGATTTTGAGCGAATTTTAATTATTATACACTACATTGTGCTGCATGCCTGAATTGGTTAGACTGTGAGGCCTATTCTAGCCTATTGGATTCATATTTTTATCCAGTCTGTTTTTGTGTGTTATTTTCTCATTAGTTGATTGATCTTGCCTTTGACTTCGTACTTTTCTAATTTCCGATGACTTGTGGCATTTGTTGTTATAGAGGCATTCTTTTGCCTAATTCTTGAGTCTCATAGTGAATTTTTCATACACTTTTATCCCCCTTAGCCCCGCTGAGCCTAAATGGCCGTTTTATGTCACTAAACCTTATTACATGCCCATGGACTTTATTTCGATATTATTCCCAAGCCTAGCTTGGGGGAGCATTGTATAAGTGAGTTGTGAAATAATATTAATGGTTTGTTGGGATTAGGGAATGATAGTGTATTTGATGTGGTTTAAAGTTTAAGAAAAAGAAAAGATAAAGCAAAGTGAAAATTATGTGAATATATGGTTCGGAAAAAAAAAATGAAAGAAAAAGAGAAAAAGTTCAAAAACGTTCAAAGTTCCTTCATTCACATTGTTTATAAATAAAATTGTGCTACATTGCTTGAAAGTTGGGTTTATTGGAAGTTTTTATCGATTCGTAAGAGTTGGGGTGTATATTGTGGTTGTGTGATGTTGTTGGGAGATGTTTCGGCCACCTTCGGCCTTGTTTTGAGTGACTTTTGCTCCCCTGTTCTATGTTTTTCCACCACATTTCCTAGAAATATTCCTTACCCTTGCCTAAACCCCATTAGAACCCTAAAAAGTCCTCTTGATCTCGTGTTTACATTGTTTATTGGATTGTTTTTTAGTCAGTTTGCCAAAGTTAAAGAGTATGTCTGCTAATTGAGTCGACTTGATTAGGATGGGTGAGATTTAATCTTCTTAAACACATGAGAGTGTGAATAGGAAAGGCACTTATGGTCGTGTCATTGAGCGTTCGGGCATATTGTTTGCCTGACACAAAATTGAGAGGAGTGACACCTAGATGAGCACCTTTACAGGATTTGTATGTCATGTAGATGAGTTGAATTGACGATTTGCTTGAATGATTGGTAGTTGGATGGATCTGAATAGCTGAACTTGAATTTTGCGCGCTTGAACGATTCTTAGTCTTGAAAATGTTATTACCTATGTTTTTTTTATCTTAGGGGTGAGGCAAATATTCCCATGTTCATCTCTTATTTTCTTTTGGACAAGAAAAGGTTTAGCTTGGGCTGTTTTATGTATCACAATTGTATATAGTTTTTAGATGCATTTAGATTGTATTTAGAACTCCTTTTAGAGCATTTAGGTGCATAATGACATGAATTACATAAGTTGTGTTCTACTACTCATCGTTTGTGTGTTTCGATGATTTTCAAGTTATCTTGATACAAATTGATCATGATTATCAAGGATCTAGCGTATTAGTCGTTGATGATGAAGGTAGCTTGCGCAAGGATCACAATGCATTCATTTGGGACAATTTGGAGTTGGAATGAAGCAAAGAGTTAGTAAAACAAGTGCCAAAACTGACACACATTCACTATTTTCATCATATATATTGAAAGAAAATTGATAATCAAGAAATTTCAGTGTGGTTGGAATTTAGTCTTCAAGAGATTTCCAACGATAGGTCACACACCCCAAACAGACATCTGGTTTAAGAGATACGACCTTCGTAAGTTGATGCAGAATGCCGCCCGATGGGCGTGAAGCACGAGCAACCCCTTTTCTGAATTATTTTAGCTTTAGGAGGTTGATATAAAATAGTTTAACTTCATTATTTGTTGGACATCTTGTTTTTCAACATTGTTTAGTTTAGTTTTAAGAGCTTTTTTAGAGAGAAACCCATTAGTTTAGATTCAATGGTGATCGAACCTTGGATTATTTAATAAAAGTTATTGCAATCCGTCAATTGGTATTGTTCTTCACTCTTATTTTATTCCTTTATCTTTGATTGATTAGTTTATATATTTTTTTCGTTCATCATGCTAAGCCTTAATTTTATATTAGATTAATTGTTGTTAATTCAATTATGAGTGGGTAGTCGTTTTTCTAGGGTTTTAGGGAGGAAAACCTTGTTTATTCCATGATTGTTATTTGACTTGCTATTTGTTCTAGGTTGTGATTAGAGCAATTATAGTGTGATTTGTTATTGAATTCGTGGTCTATGTTAATGCGCAGTTTCATGAATTACGTCTGGCAACTTGGGTATGACCCGGTCGTAGGCTTACTTTTTGAGCTGAGGCTTAGAACAGACTATTGATTTTAATTATGTGAGCGATCATACTACATATGTTGAATTGAGAGTGTTATGACCCATTCGTAGGCTTAACATTGTCTCTGATTATTTAACTCTATACCTAGTCACTATTAGTAATTTAAACTCTTTTGCTTGGTATAAGCATGGTGGACCGAACTAATGATCTAGTCTTTTAATTCATAGTTAAAGCCCTATTTTAATCATGTTTTCATTAGTTTAATTACTAGTTCAGTCTTTCTTGCCTGATTTCATCTTAAGTAGATGTTTGATTGAATATTAACTCTGTAAACATGTCTCCCTGTGGAATCGACCCGTACTTGCAAGGAAATGATAATAACACACACTGTGCACTTGCGGTATTACATTAAAACATATCAATTATAATACAAGACTATCATTTTCATTACATTAATACTAGTTATTACTTTAAAATGGTTTGTTATTCTAACATATAACACATGTTCTTTCCCATAATGCTAATAGTTCTTTTTAAATGTGAAGCATTTTTTTTTATCATATAGTATATGCTATTACAATTGATTATTGCTTTAAAATGGATTATTATTCTAATATATAACACATGTTCTTTTGCATTACTTTTATTATATAGTACATGGTATGACAATTGTTTATTGTTTTAAAATGGATTGTTATTTTAATATATAACACATTTTCTTTTGCGCAATGCTAATAGTTTTTTTAATGTTAAGCATAATTTTTTTATTATATAGTACATGCTATTAGAATTGTTTATTATTTTAAAATAGATTATTATTTTAATATATAACACATGTGCTTGTACACAATACTAATAGTTCTTTTTTAATGTTATGTACAATTTTTTACCTCGTATTATGTAGTACATGCTATTATAATTGTTTGTTTTCAAATGGATTATTATTTTAATATAAGACACATGTTCTTTTGCACAATACTAATAGTTCTTTTTATATGTTAAGCATCATTTTTCAATATAGTACATGATATTAGAAGTGTTTATTTTAAATTGGATTGTTATTTTTATGTATAATACATGTTCTTTTGCACAATACTTAATAGTTGTTTTAATATGTTAACCATAATTTTTTAGGAGTGCAAAAAAAATCCTAAATGTAGTAATGAATTTTTATTATATACAACATGCTCTTATACATAATGCTAGCTGATCTATTAGTGCAACCAAAAAAACCTAAGTTACTTGTCATCTGAAAATTTACAAAAACAAAACACCTATTGAAAGCAACATACCCATAATAACGTCAATAGTTTAATCAGTTTTAATGCCTTCAAAAACAATTTGATATTCCTCGTCATTGAAAACAACATCTTCTTTGACATAGGTAACACTTGAAATATCATTTTCATTCTTTATAAATATGTAAAACAAAACTCCACGTGAGAGTGTCTGTATGACATTCACTGCCGGTCTCAAGCCTAAATAAAGGAGGAGAGTTATGGTAGGTTTGGGGCGGCTAGCGTAAAACATAGTCCCATCATGACATGAATCGAAAAATGAAAAACGTGGGGGTGTCCCCTACTCAGCAATGCGCCGCACTTCATAGGCCCGGGTATAGTGATAAGTATGCAAGGGTTGATAATGATTGCTCAATGGTTCACTTACTTGGTACAAAAGTTAATTGTGTTTGACCTAATGTCCATGTATTTCTATCAATGAATTTTCGTATTGTCAAGGAAATTATGAATTGTTAATGGTTAGTTACTCATTATAGAAGTTCATTATGTATGATTTCTTGTATCTCTTTTAATGTTCATGTATTTTTATCAATTAACTTTAGTGTTGATAATGTTCAGGTACTTATTATTAAATTTCATGATGTTTGCTCAAATGTTCATCTAGCTGGTATTAAATTTCATTGTGTTTATTGGATGAACATAACTATTCATTTTTCAGGATTTGATGTTCTTTCATCTATAAATATATGTCTAGATTAATATTCATTGATTTGACATGCAATAATTTGCTGATTTATCTATAGTTGTTATTGCTTTTTGACCCGATGATTCAATAACGTCAATTAAAATAAATTGAATGAAGAACGGTGATAAATGATTCAAGAACAATACGAAAATAAATAAAAGTAAACATTCTTATTGATTCTAGACAATGAGTACAATGCTTAACATAAAATGTTGTAAAACAAATACAAATAACGTCTTTACAATATTTATATTATCTAACTAAATAAAGAAATGGCCTCCGAAAATTCGTAACGCCTCCCTAGTATGATGCGATTTGCCTTGATCACCTCTTACCATCTCGCTCGACCAGGTCAAGGTTGTTAATTGCGCTTCCTCCATCTCCATGTCCATTGGTATGTGAATTCACAACAGAGGCTTTGACCTTTTGAGCTAGGGGTTTGCTCTTCACAATGGATATTGTGGTTTTGTTCTCTGTGGCTGGGGCTTTGCCCTCAATCGCGACCGTGGTTGGTGGGTGGGGTTTTGTTGTAGCAGGTGGTGCATTTGGTTTATCACTTCTGCACATTAAATAGGTATCAAATCATGAAGTACGTTGTAACATAACCAACTATGGCCACGTGGACCTCTGATACGACAACACGTGGGCCTCCGGCAAGGTACCACGTGGACCTCTAACAGGATGCCATCTTCTAAAGCGACGTGTGGCATAGGGAAATCAAGGAGTAAAACTTCTTACTAAAAGGAATATTCAAATTGCCCATTAATCGCTAAACAAGGAATAATCAGAGGCCCAACTCCCATGAAGGGTTGTAAATGATGGGCTAGATCCATTCAGTCAATCATTTCAAGCCACGTGTCATCTCCTAATTGCTTAGCCAATCATATACCCCCATTTTTGGGTGACTATATATAGTCCTCAAAATCAGGCTAAAAGGAGAATCTCACCTACTAAACTTACTCTGTCAAAATACATCCAGAACTTATCTTTCTTACATCATACCTGACTTAAGCATCAGAGAGGGAACCACCCACCAAACCTTCAGGTTGGTTTCATGTTTTTCAGGTTCACACACGAAGCAAAGGACATTTCTGCACAAGTCTCCAACAAAGAATTCATCAAATACAAGGAAAATCAGCTTAATCGTTCTTAAGCTAACAACAAAAATGGTTCAATAACCTCCCAGCCAACTCAGTGAATAATTTTACTAAGCTTAGTCATTCTTTCACTTGTCATTTTATGGCAAACCGGCAGGAATAAAAGACCAGCATGCACTTAGGAAAGGTCAATAAGGTACTATACAAGCTTTACGCAATTTTGTCAAGAGATTCAATCTTGAAGGCCTTCATATACATGAATTGAACTATGACGTAGCTTTTGATGCCTTCAGCAGGGGTTTACGACCAGGGACTTTTAAGTTTGATCTTGTAAAAAAAATTCTATTTTGTCAGAGGCATTGAAGGAGGCCGAGGACATCATTCATACCACGGAGGTTTGCGCATAAGCCAAACATCCAGAGTCTAAGAAGCTTGAGGAGTGTGTTCCCGTAAAAAAGAACAACCCTAAGAAGTCTGAGACATAGGCGGTGGCGAGAGGTATCAATATCAACTAATTCCATTGAGTTCAATAAGGACCAATATTCCATTCTCATTGAGATTAAAGATCAACATTATCTTAAGGCTCCAACTGAGATGAAGACGCCCTATAGAAACAGAATCAGAAGCAAGTACTACCACTTTCACAAGGATTATGGTCATGAGACCAACGAGTGTAAACACTTGAAGAGAGTACTAAAGTAACTAGCCTGTCAGGGCAAAATGAATTCTTATATACCCCGTGGAGGGACAAAGTTTCAAAAGAAGGATGATCTCCAAGGTAAGAAAAAAGATACTGAAAGTACCAATAAAGATGTAGTTTTAGTGATTTCACGAGGATTCGCAGCTGGGGTCTTACTTAGAGGGATATAAGAACTATATCCGTGAACTTGGTCAGGTCATTCTGACGGACAAGACCAAGGTTGAGCCTTGCCCCATAGTAGTGGTAAGTGAAAGTGCCCGAGGAAATCCAAGAGCCCCCTATGACAATCCCCTGGTGGTTGAGATGAAGATTGCGAATCTAAAAGTCCGGAGGATTTTAATTGACATTAGGCAGTTCCACAGACATAATCAGTGCTGATTGTTTATCGATGCTGAAGTTTGACCAAAGACAATTACTCCCTGTTCACCATCCTAGCATAGGATTTCATGGAGTACTCATCGATCCCATGGGAACAGTGTCTTTGCCGATCCGAGTTGGAGAAAAGGACAAGTTAAGGACTTTGTTTGTTAAGTTTTCGGTTGTTAAGGACCTTACAATGTGATCCTGGGACGGCCTACTTTAAATCATATTAAGGTCGTGGTAGTCACACACTTTATGTTGATGAAGTTTGAGTGTGATGACGGACACGTTGGAGCATGATGTGTCACATTTATATATAGTTTTTCGATACATTTAGGTTTTCGAACATTTTGGTGCATAATTGCATGGTTTACTTAAGTTGTGCTCTACTGCTCCCTATTTGCGTGTTTCGATGATTTTCAGTTTATCTTGATGCAAATTGATTATGATTATTTAAGATTAAGCCTATTAATCATTAAGGATGAAGATAGCTTGCAGAAGGATCATAATGCATCCGTTTAGGATAATTTCGAGTTAGAATGAAGAAAAATGATAGTAAAACAAGTGCCAGAACTGACACCTTTCACTATTTTGATCACACCTTTTGATAGAAAATTGATAATATGAAATTCTATTTGAATTGGAATCTAGACTTGAATAGCTTTGCAACGATAGGTCACACGCCCCAAACGGACTTCTAGTTTGGGAGATACGGCCTTCACAACTTGACGCAAATCGCCAGCTTTCACGCCCGATCAAATCGGGCGGTTTAGCACGATCGGACCTGATAACATATTCGTCTAGATGCATACTAGAGCTGAAAACTAGAGGAAAAGAATCCCGTCGGATTGGTTCGGGCACCCGAAAACCTATTTTGTTTGGTTTCTCCACTATTAAAGCTTTACTAGGATATTATAAATAGCTTAGAGTTTTATTTTGTCACATCTTATTTTCAGCATTCATTAGTTTATTTATTAGAGCTTTTTAGAGAGTCCTCTTTAGTTTATATTCGAAGGTGATCGAACCTTGGGATTATTTCAGTAAAAGTCATTGCTTTCCGTCAATTGGTACTTTTCTCTATTTTATTTCATTATCTTTGATTGTTTTGTTTCTTTATCTAATCGCTCATGATGCAAAGTATTGATTTTTATATTAGATTCAATTATGAGTGAGTAGTCGTCTATCTAGGGTTTTAAGGAGAAAAAACCATGTTTATACCATGATTGTTATTTGGTTGCTATTAGTTCTTAGGCCGTGATTAGGGAAATTGTAGTGTAATTTGTTCTTAAATCCGTGGCTTATGTTATTGCGCAGTTTCATGAATTACGTCTGGAAACTTGAGTATGACCTGATTATAGGCTTACTTTTAGAGGTTTAGAACACACTATTGTTTCTAATTATATGAGCGATAGCACCATATATGTTGAATCGATCCGGTCGTAGGCTTAGCATTGGCTCTGATTTCTTGACTCTAAACCTAGGTAATATTAGTTATTAGACCTTTTTGATTGGTGTAAGCATGGTGGACCGAACTCATGCCCTAATCCTTAGTTTAATCCTGTTTTCATTAGCTTAATTAGTAGTTCGGTCACTCTTCTCTGATTTTGTCTGAAGTAGCTGTTTAATTGAATATTAACTCTGAAAACCTGTCTCCAAGTGGATTCGACCCATATTTGATTGCAATCTCTGCTAACAACAGACACCATGCACGTGTGGAATTATGGCGTCGTTACCGAGGAGACGCCTAGTTTTCTCAGTTTTTGTTCGATTATTCAGACTACTTTTATCGTATACAAGTTTTTCTATTTTTTTTTTTAATTTTTTGCAATTTTTTATTCCTTTCCTACTTATGAGTTTACATGGAGTGGCCTGATTACAATTCGTGTGGGGGAAGGTTATCCTAATTATCAGTGGCAATATGACTAGCATAATGGGTATTCCAATTGTCAAGGGCAATATAATTTTGATAATGGGTATTGTAATAGTAATATGTCTGATGCATCTTCTTATTGTCAACATCCAAATAATGTGTGCATGAATTCCCATGATTTGTATCATTACCCTAATGAGTCTTATGCAACTAATCATACCCCTTCTGACCCACATGGAGTCCATAATTATCACTGAATCTAGGTCTACTTATGCAAATGCTTGAGTCTTTTGGTAAACAAAATGAAGAATTTAATAAAGACTTGATACATGACTTGAAACGTATCTCAAATTTTGTTCATGCAACAATTTGATAGTCAACGAATGATATGGTCGTGTGGGACCTTTATAGACCAGTGTTGTGCAGGAGGCAGCCCGTAGTTTTTCTTTTATTTTAGTTATTTCTTCTATTTTTGAATGAAAAATGATTAGACTTTGTTTTCAAAATAGTTGGCATTTGTGATTATGAGGCTATAATGTGATGTTTGATTGCTACGATTTTGAGCATATTATGATAATTATAAACTACATTATATTGCATGCCTGAATTGGTTAGACTCTTGCCTATATGATTCATATTATTATCCAGTCTATTTCTTGTGTGTTAGTTCCTCGTTAGGCGACTCATCTTGATTTTGACATCGTACCTATTGAAATCTAATGACTTGTAGCATTTGCTATGATAGAGTCGTTCTTTTGTCTCATTTTTGAGCCTCAGAGTGAATTTTTGATATACTATTATCCTTCTTAGCTCCGTTGAGCCTAATGACTGTTTCGTGTTACTAAACCTAATTACATGCCCATAGCCTTTATTCTGATGTTATGCCCGAACCTAGCTTAGGGAGCATTTATATAGGTTGGTTTGTGAGTTGGATATTATGGTTTACTTGGGTTGGAGATGATTGTGTTTAAGAGATATCAAGTGTGAGGAAAAGAAAAGGCAAAGTGAGAAACAATGTGAATGATGGTTCGAAAATGCAATAAAGAAAAGAGAGAAGAAAAAAAAATTTAAAAATTCAAAGTTCCGTCATTCACATTGCTTGCAAATGAAAATCCATACATTTCTTCAAAGATGGGATTTGGGAGTTTTTATTGATTCATAGACTTGGGTTGTGCTTATAGTTATGTGTTGTGTTGTTATGGGAGATGTTTAGACCATCCTTGGCCTTATTTTTAGTGACTTTTGCTCCCCCATTCTTGGCTTTTCCACCACATTTCCTACACATATTACCTACCCTTACCTAAGCCCCATTTCAACCCTGAAAAAGTCCTACATTGTTTATTGGATTGCTAATCGAGTCGGCTTGATTAGGATGAGCGACATTATACCTTTTTAGAAACACATGAGAGTGTGAATGGGAAGGGGCATTTATGGGACGGGTCGGTGAGTGTTCAACCACATTTTTTTTCTTGATTAGTGACACGGTCGTTACACGTGCCAAATTAAATACCTAACTTAGCCTAATATAGGGTAAGAAAGGGTCGAATCCACGAGGAAGCAATGATCAATCAAGGTTTGAATGAGATTTAGCGAGCTAAGCCTATTTTTGGGTGTTTTGAGATTAATAATTAACTAAGAAATTAGGAACTAACTAACTAGCAAATAGACTATATGATTTGAATTAAACTATATTAAGAGGACACTAGGGATAGGGGATTCACAAAGCTAACATTTAATTAACCAAATCGCCAAACCAAGGGGATTCATTAGGGTCGATTAGTCTAAGTCACTCAATTGTTTCCAAATTACTCTCTCGAGCTAATTAGGAGGACCTAATCAACCAATTTTACCTATTCTCATGGTAAAATTAGTCAACCAATTATTTCCACAACTCATAGTGATTCAATACAGGTCCTTGGAAGTCCATACCTATTCTCATGGTGAAATCAACCTATTGACTAGCTTAAGGTCATTCTAGGCTTCATTTCTCAATCCTTCACCTAAGATACCCAAATCTAGTATAAATGGTGATCAATCAATCAAACATAACAACTAATATAAACTAGACAACCTAATTTCACCTAGGTCTAACCCCCTAGCTTGACTTTCAAGGTCAACTCATGATTAGCAAGGTCATCCCATTCCCCTACCTAGTAAACTACTCACTAGCCATGAAAAGTATGAATTAAAAAGCTTGAATCAACAATGGTGATCCAACAATGGTGGAGACCATATTAAATAAGCTAATCATCAACTAATTACTACTAATCAATACTAAATCTAGGTAAAACAAGTATAAAAGCAAATAAAGAAAAGAGATAGAAGAAATACTCGAAGATGGATGGAAATCAAATGCAAATATCCATTAAAATAGCTTCAATCTTCAACTTTAAACTTGTAGATCTAGTTTCTCTCTCTAAACATTCTCTCTACTCTCTCTCTCTAAGTAAAGCTAATTAAATTCTGGAATTCAAAACTTTTTTCATTATTATTACAAAATGGGTTTTTATACCCCAAGTAGTAAGGGCAAATAAATTAAAACGGAAAATACGAAGACGCACGAAGACGAAGTGGAGTGAATTCAAAAAAATTTTAATTATTAAATCAAATGGGTTTTTCGCTTCGTCCCTGCTCCAAGTTTCTGTATCCCTGCTTCAATTTATGGGCTACGGAGAGGTCGCTCCTTAGCAAATGGAGCGATCGCTCCTCTATTCTTGACCATTTCATCATGCCTAAGCAAGCAAGACTTGAAACGAGGTTTGATAAAGGGGAGGGGGATGCAAATGCTCTAAAAACTAACGAAAAACACGAAATCATGAAAAAGGTAGTAAAAGGGAAAGAAAAGGGAGCTACAAGACCTAAAATGAGACTAAATGACCTAAAACTAATCCTAATTAATGAGTCTAAAACCCACTTATCAATTAGGATGAGCAACACTATTTTGATGCAAATTTATTATGATTATTTAAGATCCAGTCTATTAATCACTAAGGATGAAGATATCTTGCACGAGGATCACAATTTCGAGTTAGAACGAAGCAAAATGTGTAAAAGAAGTGCCAAAACTGACACCTAATCACTATTTGGGTCATAAAGTTTTATAGAAAATTGATAATCAAGACATTCAAGTTGGGTTGGAATTTAGACTTCAAGAGCTTTCCAACAATAGGACACACGCCCCAAACCGACTTCTAGTTTTGGAGATACAACCTTCACAAGTCGACGCAAAATTGTCAGTTTTCACTCCCGATCGGATCGGGCATTTTAGCCTGGTCGAGCCCGATAACATATTTGTGGCTGCTTACTAGAGTTGAAAACAAGAGGAAAAGACTCCCGCTCGATTGGTTCGGGCTGAGCACCAAGAAACCTATTTTTGTTAGGTTTCTCTACTATCTTTTAAAGCTTTCCTAGCATATTATATATAGCTGAGACGCCTGAGAGTTTTATTTTGTCAGACATCTTATTTTCAACCTTCATTAGTTTAGTTTTTAGAGATTTTTAGAGAGAAACTCTGTAGTTTACATTCGAAGGTGCTCGAACCTTAGGATTATCTCAATAAAAGTTATTTCTTTCCGTTGATTGGTATTGTTCTCTATTCCTATTTTGTATCTTTATCTTTGATTGCTTTGTTTGTTTATATATCGTTCATGATGCAAAGTATTGAATTTTTATATTAGATTGAATTGTGAGTGACTAGTCGTCTTTCTAGGGTTTTTAGGGAGAGAAAACCATGTTTATACCATGAATGCTATTTGAATTGCTATTAGTTCTAGGTCCTGATTAGGGAAATTGTAGTGTGATTTGTTCTTAAATTTTTTATTTATGTTATTGCGCAGTTCATAAATGACGTCTGAGAGCTTTAGTATGACCCAATCATAGGCTTACTTTCAGAGGCTTATAACATACTATAATTTCTGATTATGTGAGCGACCCTACCATATATGTTCAATCGAGAGTGTTATTTCCCGGTCATAGGCTTAGCATTGGCTATGATTACTTGACTCTAGACCAATGTATTATTAGTTATTCAAATTTTTTATTGGTATAAGCATGGTGGACCGAACTAATACCCTAATCCTCGGTTTAATCATGTTTTCTTTAGTTTAATTAGTACTAATTTTGTCTTAAGTAGCTGTTTTTTTTGGCAATTTATCTAAAGTAGATGTTTAATTGAATATTAACTCTGAAAATTATCTCCTTGTGGATTCAACTCGTACTTGCAAGACTTTGCTAACAATAGACACCATGCACTTACAGTATTACATTAAAACACATCAGAGCTTTATACGGTGACGAGTGGGCGACCAGGGAATTGACAACCTTGAGACCCTTTTGTCCTAGAAGCCAGAAGACAAGAATCACACTCCAGATGTTAAACAGGGAAAGGTCTCAGAAGCCATCTTGTTGCCATCACCGTCTAATAAGATAAGTGTAGACAAATTCCAGACACGTGTTTCTCCCGCAAGGAAGGCATCTGAAGATCTGTCGAGTTAGAAGAGGAAGTTTACCCCCATTAAGGAAGAGCCACCATCGTCTGAAGAACTAATGACTATCATGGACATCTGATTGGAGCGTCCAAAGCCTATTGAAGCGTGTAATACTGTATGTTTGGACGAAGCTTGACGAGAACACACTCTCCAATTGGTATCTTCTCTTGGTCCCGAGTTACAAGGAGTGTTAATAGCTTTTCTCTAAGAGTTTCACGATGTGTTTGCTTATAGCACGAAAGAAATGCCTAGAATTGATCCAGAGGTTGCAGTCCATCGTCTAAATGTCGATCCAACAAAGAAACCTATTCATCATAAAAAGAGACATCTGAAACTGGCCAGGAATCAAGCACTAGACTAGGAGGTAAAAAGATTGTTAGAGGTTGGATTTATCAGAGAGACTCATTACCCTGACTGGGTAGCCAATGTAGTTACGGTGCCTAAGCCAAATGGTATGCGGAGAATGTATGTTGATTACACAGATCTCAACAAGGCATGCCCCATAGACAGTTTGCTTTACCAAAGGTTGACCTGCTAGTAGATTCCACAGTAGGACATACCTTGCTGAGTTTCATGGATGCCTACTTTAGGTTCCATCAATTCCCAATGTGGCCAGATGACCAGGATAAGACGTCCTTCATTACAAAGAAGGGATTACATGGCTGATGATGCCTTTTGGGCTTAGAAATGCTTCAAAGGCTCATTAACCCCATGTTTTAGCCTCAACTAGGTAAGAATATGAAAACTTATATTGATGATATGATTGTGAATGGCCAATTGGTGAAATACAAGTTGAAACTAAATCCCAAGAAATGTGCGTTCGGAATTCGGCTAGGAAGTATTTGGGTTTCTTGATAGATAGTAAGGCATATAAGCTAATCTTGAAAAAATTCAAGCTATCTTAGATATGAACTCATCGTCTAAGGTAAAGGAAGTACAGCGGACGGCAAGCTGTCTTGCCGCACTAGGAAGGTTTTGTCCAAATCAGGGGATAAGTGCCACCACTTCTTCACCAACATCGATAAAAAAGTGAAGTTTAAAAAGACGGCTGAAGGAGAGAAAGCACTGCAACAAGACAAGGACCATCTTCGCCCGCTACCTTGACTGGTCAGCCCAGTCTAAGGGGAGAAGTTGTTTATCTACTTGGTGGTTTCTCCTCAGGCTGTAAGCGCTGTTCTTTTGGGCGAAAGAGAAAATGTAAAAGTTCATGTGTACTTTGTGAGTCATCTGTTGTAAGACGCTAAATGTAGGTATACCATAGTAGAAAATTTTGGACTGGCGCTGGTCATGGCCTGCTGGATGTTGAGGTCGTATTTCTTGGCTCACAGCATAGTGGTTTCCACTAACCAACCCTTGAAACAAGTTTTGCAGAAGATGGAGACATTCAGAAGGATGTTGAAGTGGCCCGTTGAAATAAATATGTTCGACATAGTTTTTGAGCCATGGAAGGCTATCAAAGGTCAACCATTAGCTGACTTCATAGTTGAGCTTACTCAGCCAACTGTTGAGAGTGTAGATGATTCGGCCAAGGGAAAAATATTTTGAACTTTGATGGTTGACAGATCAGCAACATAAAATGGATGTGGGGTAGGAATCATTTGTCAATCACCTGAAGGAGACAAGTTTAAATACGCCATGCGTTTTAACTTTCAGGCATCAAACAATGAAGTTCAGTGCCTGAGTATAAGGCTCTTCTAGCCGGCATAAAAATGTGTTAAGTGGCTGGGGCACAAGAAATAGAAGTAAAGTCTGATTCTCTATTAGTAGTTAGTGAAGTGAATAAGGGCTCCGACTGTAAAGAGGAGTCTGTGGCTAAATATGAGCAGCTAGTTAAATATGAGAAAGAGAAGTTGAAGAGGTTTGTTTTGATACAAGTGCCTACTTCAAAAAATCATTAAGCCGATGCTCTCTCAGTCGTTTGTGACACGCCAAGGACTATGTTATGGGAAGTAAAAGAGAAGAAGAGCATGGATCAAGAGGAAATTATGTTCCTTAGTCGGGGTGCATCTGGATGGATCCTGTAATTTAGTGTAAGAAGACAGGCCAATTGCCAAATGATCCCATTGAGGCCAAGTATGTCAGGGCCAAAGGCAAGTGGTTCGTGTTATGGGATGAAACTTTGTACGAGAAATCTTTAAATAGGCCTCTTCTAAAGTGCATTAGGCAAGCTAACGGACTGGATGTTCTAAGAGAATTACAATGAGGGATCGTGTTCATCCCATATAGCCAGCCATGCATTGGTCGAGAAGACATTCAGGATTGGGTATATTATTGGCCTACCTACGTCAAGATGCGTTGGATTATTTGAAAAATTGTGTCAGTTGTCAAAAACATGGGAATTTGTACCAAAGGTCGTCGAATCTGCTCATGCCAATCATGTTCCCATTACCCTTTTTCAAATGGGGTATGGACATACTAGGGCCATTCCCTCTTACAACTGGACATAAAAAGTTCGTGATTGTTGCTCTTGATTACTTCAACAAGTGGGTGGAGGTCGAGGCTATGAGGGGCATTACGACGAAGGATGTTAACAGCTTTATTTTGAAGAATGTCATAACGAGATACTGGATGTCGTAATCTATTGTTTTTTATAATGGTTCTCAGTTCGAGACTCCCAAGCTACAGGAATGGCTAGCCGAAAGAGATACCAAAGCATATTTCGCTGTTGTGGCCCACGCACGAGCCAATGGGAAATTTGAGTCGTTTAACAAAATCTTGTCTAATGGTATCAAGAAGATGCTAGACAACGCTAAAAGGCTTGTGGGTCGAGGAACATCAATTGGTCTTGTGGTCTGTCAGGATTACGGTAAAAAATTCTACTAGTTAAACACCATTCATCTTGGTTGATGGGACTGAAGTTGTTCTGCCGATTGAAGTTGAAGAGCCACTCTTAGGGTTATACTCCATTCTGAGGAAGCCAATTGGGAAGCTATGAGAATTTAGACCAGCCGCCGGAGATTAGGGACAATGCCCTTCTGAGAATGCAGTTATACAAGCTCAAGATGGCCCGAGAATCTAACAAGCGGGTAACTCGTCGTCCATTAAAAGTCAGAAGTTTGGTCTTAAGAAAGATGGAAGCGGTGGGACAAGCTAAAGAGCATGGTAAGATGATGACAAACTAGGAAGAGCCATACATGATACTAGAGGTAATCTGAAGTAAAACCTATCCTCTAGAAGATATGGAGGGCAGAACAGTTCTAAGAACTTGGAATTTTGACAATCTTAAGAAATACCACATTTAGACATCTTTATCTAAGTTTGTAGTTGATCAAGTGCCTCGGCATAAACAAAGAAGTTATACACATGTATCTTAGGCTTTCACCTAAGCAAAATTCATCAATACAATTTCCCTTTCTCCTAATGATCGAAACTTGTCTTGAATTTTTCTTTGGCGTTTGTGCACTTGTGGCCAAATTACGAGAAAACTAAATTCGTCCAAAAAGTAATAAATTCAAAACGAAAATTACTTTAAGACGAACATTGCTTCATAAAGGAAGCCGGCTAGAATTTTTTCGGGTACAAGAAACACAGTAAATTTGTAATTCGGGGAAGTCCAATTTCCAGCTAGGGTAGTAACCAAATAACTCCAAGGTATTCGAATCCCGGCACCTGCAAAACCGAGCACCGTGAACTACCCCGGGGTTGTCCTAGGATCGGCTCTCCGATGCTTAAGTCATATCTGATCTCATAAGTCAGATAGAGTAGTACAAGTGAATGCTCTGCAATATATGGAAAAACGTACCTGAATGATCAGATGAGAGTACTATTTATAGGTAGTGCTGAAGTGACGTCATCTGGTGAAGATGGTGACGTCATAAAAGCCTTTTTGTCAGTGGGCCTAACTGAAGGCCTGTACTTTATGGCCTGAAGGATCTTGAAAGGTAAAATGGTAATTTTACCCCCTAAGGGTATTTTAGTCATTTCACTGGTTAGGTGGGCTATGACTGAAAAAGGTCCAAACATTAGCCCCACGCTCTATGTCGTAGTGTCCGGTCGTGATGAGACTGTGATGTGGAGAGGAATCGTCTGCTATGGTTTCTAAAAAACTCGACGTACCCCACAATGGGGTTGACCTTGTAAAAATTCGAGCACCCTCACCCAAAGGGGTCCTGAAAAATTCGAACGCCCTCTCGTGGGAGGGGTTCTGAAAATTCGAACCCCCTCTCATGGGAGGGGTTCTGAAAATTCGAACGCCTTCTCATGGGAGGGATTTCTGAAAATTCGAACGCCCTCTCATGGGAGGGGTTCTGAGAATTCGAACGCCCTCTCATGGGAGGGGTTCTGAAAATTCAAATGCCCTCTCATGGAAGGGGTTCTGAGAATTCGAACGCCCTCTCATGGGAGGGGTTCTGAGAATTCGAACGCCCTCTCATGGGAGGGGTTCTGAAAATTCGAACGCCCTCTCATGGAAGGGGTTTGAAAATTCGAACGCCCTATTAAGAGAGGGGTTCACAAAATTCGAACATCCTCTTATGGGAGGGATTTCACAAAAATTCGAACACCCTCCTATGAGAGGGGTTCATAAAAATTCGAACACCCTCCTATGAGAGGGGTCCATAGAAATTCGAACACCCTCTTATGACAGGGGTTCCCAAAAATTCGAACACCCTCCTATGAGAGGGGTTCACAAAAATTCGAACACCCTCTTATGAGAGGGGTTCACAAAAATTCGAACACCCTCCTATGAGAGGGCTTCACAGAAATTCGAACACCCTCTTATGAGAGGGGTTCACAAAAATTCGAACACCCTCCTATGAGGGGGGTGATATCGCGTATTTATATAGACTTTTCTCCCTTACTTGCAAGCTAATTTGTGCGTCATTGGAGCTCTTGGGAGCTATTTTGTGCTAACTATCGTATATAGTTGTGGTTTTGTGTTTTAGTGTTGAATTGCAGGTTTTATGGAGTTTTCTCCTTATTCCCGAGCCATTTAGAAGCAACCACGGCTTTACGAGATGTTACGGGGCACGTAGGAAGGCTCACGAGTTTTATGGGTAGTTTAGGAGGTCCCAACACCCCTAAACGTGAAGTTTAGAGAGCCAAAGAGTAAAAAAGGAGGTTTCCGTACTCTGATCGGGCAAAAATGGCCCGATCGGGCGAAGGAATTATGATCGGGTATAGAAGTTGCGGACCCGATCGGGCAAGGCATGCCCGATCCGATCGGGCGAGCTCACATGTTCCCAGACCCGATCGGGCAACCTCTGCCCGACCCGATCGGGTCGGATGCTGCTAGCTCTCACTATGATGCTGCGGACGAGGAGAAACTGCTGGGCTCATTTGCCTTCAGGCCCGATCGGGTACTGTGCTCGGGCCCGATCGGGTGGGCTGCAGTTCTAACCCTCGATTGCTGGGCTGCTGCGCTGACCACGAGAAACAAAAGGAGGCTCATTGGTATTTGACCCGATCGGGTACTGTGCTCGGGCCCGATCGGGTCTGGCGCTCTTTATCGCGGATTTTAACTTTTGTTTCCTATTTGAATTAGGCTTGAGGGGTATTATAAATACCTTTTCCCTGATTATTTAGAGACATCTTTTATCATCTTTTATTATCTTAGACTCTAGTTTTATTTCTCATTGTTCTTAGGTTAATTTAAACACTTTAGATTAGATTAAAGGTGATTGAACCTATTCGATTTCAATAAAAGTTCCTGCTTTCTGTCAATTGGTATTCTTTCTTACCCTAATCTATTTTATTATTCTCAATTGCTTAGTTTATTTATTCAATTATTCATGATGCAATTATTAGGGTTTCATATTAGTTTTGTCGTTGTTAATTCGATTATGAGTGAGTAGTTCTCTTTCTAGGGTGTTAGATAGGAAAGCCATGTTTATACCATGATTGTGATTTAGATTTCTATCAATTTCTAGGGCTTGATTAGGGTGATTGTGATGTGGTTTGTTCTTTATTGAGTAATTAATGTCAGTGTACAATTTCATTGGTTGCTTGTGGTTAATAGTTGTTTGCACAGATCCGTCTTACGACTAGAGGCCTAGGACACGTCAGTAGTTCTGATTACGTTAGTGAACATGCGGCGTATGTTGAACTATGAGCGTTGAGTCTTAACCATAGCTCAACACGTGCTCTAATCCCCCGACTCTTTACTTAGGTTTTGATAGTAGTTGACCCTATTTGATTGGTATAAGCATGGTGGACCGACCTAATACCCTAGGCTTTTATTCCATAGTGAATTCCTCGATTTATTCCGTCTTCTGCATTAGTTCAGTTAATTCTTCCCTGATTTCATCTGAAGTAGCTGAATTGGTTGAATATTAACTTAGAAACTCTGTCTCCCTGTGGATTCGACCCTGCTTCCATTGACTACCATAGTTAGAGGACTGTAGGTTTATCTTTGATTATGTGATACGACAAAACCCTATCAGGGGGTTCACAAAAATTCGAACGCCCTCATAGGAGAGGCTCTAAAAGACTTAGACACCTACCTTCGAGTGGCTTTATAATTCGAACGCCCTCCTATTAGAGAGGTTCATAAAATTCGTACGCCCTCACTACAGAGGTCATGGAATTCGAGCACCCTCCTAGGAGGATTGCTCATAGAATTCGAACATCCTTCCTACTGGGGTTTATTGAGAATTCGAACGCCCTCCTAGGAGAAATAGCTCATGGAATTCGAGCACCCTCCAAGGAGAAGTTCTAAAAAGACTTGGACACATTTACCATTCAGTATTTTCTGAAAATTCGAACGGCCTCCTATTGAGAGGCTGATTGAGTCCAATATTCGAACGTCCTCAAGTAGAGAAGTTCGATGTAGAACTCGAGCGCCCTCTTCAGGGTGTTCGACATAAAATGAAGAACACTCATCATAGGTTGGTTTATAACAAATTCGAACGCCCTCCTTGGAGGGGTTCCATGAAAGGAAAAATTCGAACGTCCTCAATGGAGAGGTTCAATACAAAACTCGAACGCTCTCTACGAGGTGTTCGATTTTAAACTTGTAAACATCAACCATTTAGTTGTTAATTTTCTTCGAGGCGCCTGGTAAGGGCTAATTGAGTCCAATACTCAATTTGAGAATTCGACGTGGCTTGGTAAGGGCACTGGTCTGAAAGTTCGAGGTGGCATGGTAAGGGCTAATTGAGCTCAATACTCGTTTGCTCGAATGAGGGTGCCTTATGAAGGGCTTTGTATACTTGGAAAAATTTCTAAGTATGGATTAAAAGAACATCCTTGAATTTGCTCGAAGTAGCTCAGTCAAAGGGTTGTTCCTTTTGAAGAGTTCGAGGAAGCCCCGGTGAGGGAAGAGTTGTACGACTGAACTTCTTCGAGGTAGGCCCGGTGAGGGTCAACGCTTTTAAAGTCAATGCTTTTAAAGTCAACTTTTTGGGGTGGTCAACCGTATTTGACCATTTTTTATACGTTTTAACCGTATAAATACCGTATCGAAACAAACCTCCTTTTACTCCTTGGCACGAACTCCCATGTTGGGTGACTGTTCATATTAGAGAGGTTACTGTTCAGGGTAGGTAAGATATAAATATTTCACTTCTTTCCTCATTTACTCACTTTGCAATTTCTCTCTCTACTTTCTCTCTCTAATTTTCTCTCTCTTTTAGAAGCCTTTTGCTTCCTTTGTGTGCTGCTCAGAGTGCGTCAAGAGTGCAAGGAATCTCCTTCGTGTAATTCGACCAAGGTATGATTTCTCATTCTTGACTCTTTTCCTTTCTTTTAATAAATTCGATAGGGGTCACTGTATTATAAATAATGAACCCTGTATTCGAACTGAGCGCCCCATATGCCTTGCCCCTTCCTTATATGCCCGGGGTAGAAACATGGGTAGATGGGGCTCTTGTTGTATCAATAGCTTATTGGGCCCCGAACTCTGATATTTTGCTCGACGCCATTCCTATTGAGGAAGAGGAGTGTGAGGAGGATTTCGAGGGACCCGAGGAGTTTTTAGATCACCCTAATAAAATAACGATAGCCTTCCCTCCTTCTAAGAGGAGTTACTTAGATTCTTTCCTTTCACTTGGTGTAGTGCAAATAATGGAGGCGACGGATGAAGGGACTTCGACATCCGACTATATCGAGCCCTGCCCTTCCCCCAACATGAGATTGGGAATAAGTGTCCACTGGTCAACGGGGAAGTGGCGAAAGGATCTTCAAGGCAGGCTGTCGTTTTTGTCGACCTTATATCACATAAAACTGCCCTATGTTATGTATCCCCCACAAGTCACGGAGTTGGTGGGGTCACCGCCCCTGGGTGTATTGGTGTATATAAGTCATACTTCGGGCTGGGTTTGCGTCTTCCTTTGCACCCGCTTTTTAAGGAGATTTTAGAGGAGTATAACATAGCCTTATGTCACCTTATGCCCAATTCTGTTGGGACAATTGTTGCC
Source organism: Patellifolia procumbens (assembly GCA_947645195.1). Lineage (NCBI taxonomy): Eukaryota > Viridiplantae > Streptophyta > Magnoliopsida > Caryophyllales > Amaranthaceae > Patellifolia > Patellifolia procumbens. The sequence continues at coordinate 733,230 of CANSGD010000381.1, forward strand.
TTTTTATGTATTTGTCGCATGCTTGGAGTGAGACCGTCCTTGCACCTTTGGCGCAACATGTTCAGAATAAATGAAGTGTCCGAGATTCGCCATGGGCCTAATTGGTATTTTTTCAAGCCAGACACCTTATTATGATCAAAGATGGCCTAAGAGATGAGAAATCATATAAGGTCACAACAGAGATGCCAACCAACCATGCTCTTTTTCGAGGGGAGTTCCTCTTCATTTTTCGAGGGGATCAGCCGTGGGATGTACCTGTTACTCTGTCCGATAGCCCTCCTAACTTCGGCATGAATCTTAATGTCCCCAAAATGGACGCCGAGGAGGCTATAGTGGCCATTCATTGCCAGGCCACGTCGTTTCACATTAACGGGAAGCCGAAATACAAAACTGATCATTGGCTGCCCAATGATAAGGACCTGGGCAACGAGCACTTCCTGTCGGCTTTTGGCATGTCCCCGGCTTATGACCAACGTAGGGGTGATACATATGGAATTAGGCAAATGAGAGCATTAAGATTACGAAAGAAATAGAAGAAAATCGATAACTATCTGTGTTCGTAAAAACGAACTACCACCACTTCCTCCAACCAAAGAACCACCAAACTAAAGGTTATATTATGGCAAAGTAGACTCTAATAATAACCCACTTTAAGTTCTAACAATCGAATCAACGTAAGATTGCAAGAAATTAAAGATTTAATACAAAGATCAAAACTGATCCGGAAAATAACCTAGCACACAGCGTCGGTTTTTAATAACTTTCAATACTCAAATGAATTCCAAATTATGATTATGATACCTTGTTACAAACTATACTTGTAATGCTACATCATACCAAAAAATGACATTATTTCGTTGTCATTTGCTATACTAAAAAAAGAAAAGAAAATGACATTGTTGAAAAACGTGTCAGTTTTCAGCACCCTTCTAGAAACAGGCTAAGATGACCTAATGGATGATCTAATACACAAGAAAGGGCGGTGGAACATTAATATAGACATAAAATGGAAGTTAACCACCAATTTACACATCATTTGGCCAAATAAATGCTGCTGCCCAGATCAGATGAAAAAAATGTAGGTTCACGTCAGCCAGCAACAGATCAGCATATCTCTTCCTTAAACTCTGAATTCTCATTCTTTTTTTGTTCCTTTGGCCAAGTGACACCTATATACTGATATTAGACATCCATGAGGTCATTATAAGCTTGAAGTGGCATGGAAAAATCAGATTAAAGCCCTTCAAACTTGTTAACAAAAACTGATTCAGTCTTTAGTGAAATTGAAACTTAACTTAAGTACTTTAAACTTTACATATGGTCTAATTAAGCTAATTTATCTTTCATCAAACATAATTAGTCACATTTAATGATGTGTTAAGGTACCATTAAATATGTTAATCATGCTTACAAAAGATTAGAAGATCATAGCTTAATTTAGACTTGTTTAATTAGCACTTTAGGAACATTAGTGCTATTTAAACTCAAAAATTGCACCTCCATCTTTTCTTCTTTATTTCCAAGAAGACTCGGAGCTTGGGTAGATGCTCCTGCATCAAGGGGTCTATAACTTAATCTGTTTCTTCTGTTTGTGATATAAACTTGTTTTTGACTCACTTTTGTCCTTGCAGTACTTGCTTATAACAATCTCGACGAGGAGATGATTAAAAATACTGTGAAGAGCGGTATGGCTGCCATGGCTAGGCTGTCGATACAAAAGGGGGAACTTAAAGTTCCCAAGCGTCCTGCTGTAAGTTCGAACACCCTCCTGCTTGGTCTTAGTTCTTTGTTTCCTTTTAACTTAGCTTTTTTTTCTTGTTTGTGCATAATCTAATACATAAACCAAAGGAAAAAGCGGCTACGCCGAACCCTTTGCCTGCTCCTCCTGCTACTCTGCCCAACCCACCTCTATCAGCGGTCGAGGCTCCTGAGAGTGTGGGATTAAAAAGGAAGGCCCTCACCTCCCCTTCAATTGATCTGTTATACCGGATCTTAGTTTCCATCTAGGTGCGGGTTCCAGTCCACTAGGCGAGGACGAAGTCGAGGAGCCCCTGGTCAAGAAGAACAATTCTTATTGGTTAGACGACGTCGACGGTCAGTCCATCGCCGTCAGCATCGAGAATGTCAGCCGAAAGGCTCTGCGGGCTCGTTATGGTTACAAGTGAGTCTTCCTTGTTTATTTCTTTTGTCTTTATCCTACTTCTTTACCTGAACACTTTTCTTGTTACTTTTGTTGTCGTAGACGTCTATCCGAATGGCCTGCCTTACTGAAAAGGAAGGTCGCAATTCGGGTAAGCTGGCCGAGGAGCTTGATAAGTGCAAGCAATAGCTGCTGGAGGCTTCTCGGAAGGTTCGTTCTCTCGAGGTTGAGCTCGAGACGGCCAAGAGGTTGAATGCTGATAATCTCGAGGCTTTTAGTAGTGAGAGGACGAGCCTAATGAACAATAGGGATGAGCTACCCAACCAGCTCAAAGCCACTGAAAAGAAGCTCTAGGCCTCTCGAAAAGAGGTTACTGATCTCGAGGGCCAGCTGATAGGGCCAAAAGGAGCTGCTTGATCGGGCCCAGGCTCAGCGGGATGACTTGCAACAAAAATTTGACAAGTCTGTCAAGGACTTAAAGTAGAAGAGGAACAAGTACATCCGTCGCTGGAAGCGATCGTAGGAGGGCCACAACTTTGCTGACCAAAAGATGGTCGAGGGTTTCCAGTCAGTTTGAGGCGAAGTTCAGATTTTCTTCGAGAAGACTTTGAAGGACTTGGCTCCTGACTTGGATTTCCAACAAGTCTTGGCCAAGTATGGCGAATACGAGCAGAAGGCCTTTGATGAATACGTGGATAAGGAGAAGGTAAACAGGGGGTTGATGATGGTTCGACTCCTGTCCCTGAGGAGGTCGGAGAGGTTAAAGAGGATCAAGCCCCTGCCGATCCTTCGCCTGTTAAGGAGAGTGAAGTTGCGGCTGCTGAAGGTGAGCCTGAGGTGGGTGAAGCTGATGATGCGAGCTCTTCATCCGAGTCCTCGTCTGAGGAGGAGGATATTGACATAGAGGCCCCTTGACTTTTGTAACTCAGCTTCCTGTACTTAGCATTTTGTAACTCAGTTACATAGCTTTCTTATTATTCTGTTTTCAAAGCTTGTAATCTTTACTTCGAATGGAATGAAAAGAACGTTTTGCTCATCTTGTTTCATACTTTTTGCATTTATTTTCGACCTGCCAGGTCTCCTGTTTCCTTTTGTATGATAAAATTCAAGCACCCTCAAAGAAGGGTCCATTAAAAATTCGAAGGCCCTCCTCAAAGGAGTCGCATAACTCAACCTAGATTTATGATGTGACGATAATAAATTCGAGACCGGTGAGGTCATAAATTCGTTTGAACCTGTTAGGTATTAAATAAAATTCAAACACCATACATAAATAAAATGTATGACAAATTCGAAAGACCGATGAGGTCGTATTTTATTCATGATTCTCAAGTCTGTTTGGACAGGCAAGGTCTACAAGTTTTTAAGAATATTACAAATACTTAGATGTATATCACAGCAACTTAATCCTCATCTAGACCTGTGAGGTCGAAGTAGTACAAAGAATCATCTACCTTGTTGTCATATTAGCCCCTTAAGTTGTTGTGGTTGGCCTTAAACGTAGAACTTCCTCAAGTTGTCGATATTCCATCGAACAAACAAAGGATCACCATCCATGTTCTCGAGTCTGTATGTTCCAGGACGAATAACCTCATTTACTCGATATGGTCCTTCCCAATTTGGACTTAGCTTACCAAGGTCCATCTTTTTTCCTGTGGCTTCAATCTTTCGAAGGACTAGGTCTCCTACTTCGAACTTTCTTTCTTTGACCCCTCGATTGTATAGTCTGGTCATTCTGGCCTTCTGAGCAATTGATTTGAGCAGTGCATTTCCTCTAGTCTTTGGCAAGAGGTCGAGGTTGACGCTTTTCTCTTCTTCGTTTTGCCCGTAATCAAAGAATGTTATCCTCGGTGAGGACATATCCACTTCAACCGTCAGCACAGCTTCACTTCCGTAGACTAAGTTAAAAGGCGTATGACCAGTTGCTTCTTTTACCGTAGTTCGAGCTGACCATAGTATTCCTGGTAGGTATTCTACCCATGACCCTTTTGCTCCATCTAACATTTTCTTCAGCCCTTTGAGGATAACTTTGTTGGCTGCCTCGGCCTGCCCGTTGGTCTGCGGTCGACTGACAGCAGAAAATATTATTTGTATGTCAAATCGAGCGCAGTAAGCTTTTGTAGGTCCACTGTTGAATTGTCGATCGTTGTCTGATATGAGTGCTCGAGGTATGCTAAAACGAGTGATGATGTTTTTCCAGATGAAGTCTTGCACTTGGTTTTCTGTGATGGTGGCTAAGGGTTCAGCCTCGATCCATTTGGTGAAGTAGTCGACAGCTACCAATAAGAATTTTTTTTCCACCAGATGCAACTGGGAAGGGCCCGAGGATGTCCATCCCCCACTGGTCGAACGGTAGCACAACTTGCATTATAGTGAGAGGAGTGGCTGACTCTCGATGTACATGGGCATACACTTGACAGTTGTGGCATTTTTTGACCATGTCTTTGGCATCTTTCATCACTTTTGGCCAATAATACCCTGCTCTAAGGGCTTTTCCAGCTATGGTTCGAGCCCCCTGATGACTACCACAGGTGCCTTCATGTATTTCTCGAAGTATTTGCTTGCCTTCTTCGAGTGTCACACATCTTAGGAGGGGATGCGTGAAGGACTTCTTGTATAGCTGGTGGTCATGCAGCAGGAACCAACTTGCAAGGGTGAAACAAGCTTCGGTAATGAAGATAAGTGGGTTTTCAATTGTTGAAAGGCATTTTCTGCTTCACAGTCCCATTCGAAGCATGGTTTCTTCAATGTATTGAAGAAGTGTAAGCTCTTGTCAGCTGATCTTGATAGGAATCTTCCTAAGGCAGCCATACACCCTGTGAGTCTATGAACCTCCTTCACAGTTCGAGGAGACTTCATGTTGATGATGGCTTGTATTTTGTCAGGGTTAGCTTCGATACCCTCTCGTCCACCAAGAATCCTAGGCATTTTCCTCCTCGAACGCCGAAGACACACTTCTTAGGATTCAGTTTCATGTTATAAGAGCGGAGGGTGGACAAAGTTTCCCGCAGATCTTGGACATGATCCTCGATCAGCTTGCTCTTAACTATCATGTCATCAACATAGACTTCAACGTTGTGCCCTAACTGCTTCTCGAACATTTTATTCACAAGCCTTTGATATGTAGCCCCTGCGTTCTTAAGTCCGAACGGCATGACTATGAAATATTAAATCCCAGAACTTGTAATAAATGTGGTATGCACCTCATCTTCCTCGGCAAGGGGAATTTGGTGGTAACCAGCATTCGCATCCATGAAGCTAAAAAGTGCGTGACCTGCTGTGGAATCGACCAACTTGACGATTTTGGGGAGAGGGAAGTCATCTTTAGGACACGCTTTATTGAGATCAATGAAATCGACGCACATGCGCCATGATCCGTTAGGCTTTCGAACTAGTACTACGTTCGACAGCCATTATGTATATTGAAATTCCCTTATCATTCCAGCGCTAAGCAGCTTTTTTACCTCTTCAGCTGCTGCTTTGTTCCTTTCAGCGCCCTGGTGCCTTAATCCTGCCTTGATGTTCAGCTGATGTTTAGTGACCGAGGGGTCTATCCCTAGCATCTCATCAGCTGAAAATGCAAACACCTCTTGATACTCTTGGAGGAGGTCCACTATTTCTTTTCGAACGACCTGGTTAAGGTCCTTTCCGATTCAAACTGTCCGGTTAGTATCAGGTCCGAGTTGTATCTCTTCATCTTCATGGACCGGCTGAGGTCGATTGTAGTTGATTGGGTTCTCGTTGTAGAACAAACACAATGGTGGAGGTGAAATCTTGTTAGTTTCTTTTTCTTTTCTTTTCCTTTTTCTTGAGCTTGGCTCGACTGGCTTGCTCCTTCTCAAGCTATTGACATAACACTCTCGAGTAGACTTTTGGTCCCCATGTAACCTTCCAACTGTCTCATCATCTGCTTCGAACTGCAACAGGAGCTGATAGGTCGAGATTGCAGCTTTTATTTTGTTCAGTGTGGGCCTTCCTATGATGATGTTACAGGGAAGGTCAATGTCAACAACTAAGAAGTTGATTGGAAGGCATCGTCCTTTTCCCTTGTCACCAAACCGGCTAGGTAAATTGATGACTCCAAGGGGGTGATCAGATTGGCCTCCGAATCCAACCAAAGGTTGGTCGATGGCTTTGATGTCCTTCTTCTCGTATTTCAGCTTTTACAGACATTCCCAAGTAATGATGTCTTCCGAGCTCCCGCTGTCGATCAACACTTCACCAACCCTGTGATTGGCCACTTTCAGTTCGATGACCAGGGGGTCATCATGGGGGGTCTGTATCTCCTTCGAACTCTCTCTGAACACCATGGTGGGAGTGTCCGGTTTTTTCATTCTCTCACCATCTTTTAGATGGTACAGGTGATTCTTCCTTGCATTGCTGGTTAGGCCTCCCGAAGCGAAGCCCCCAGCTATGACGCCTACATAGACTTTGGTTTCGTCCTCTTGGCTTGTTTCTCCTTTCCCTTATCTCTTCTTCGACCACCCTGGGGTTCTTTGAGATATCTGTTAAATTTCCCTTTGTCAGCTAACTTGTCGAGCGCTTTCTTCAATTCTCTACAATCCTTGGTCGTGTGACCACAGTCTTTATGGTATTCGCACCATAGCTTCTTGTCTCTGCGATAACTCGATGTTTTGATGGGGTTAGGTTGAGGCAACACATATTTCTCCTTTATGTTTAAGTATATTTCTCTCCGGTTAACATTGAAACAAGGGTCATGACATCCGTTGGATGGTGGATGTCTCTTTAGCCTGTATGCCATGTCTTTCTGATTCGATGGCTCACTTCTCCTTTTGTTACCTCCCTCTTCATGAACATTCTTACACATGTCCGACGCCTGGATATACTTCTGTGCCTGCCTCATGGCATCGGCCAAAGTGAGGGTTTCCCTCATTGCGAGCTCGAACTTAAAACGTCGAGGATGGAGGCCGTTCATCAAGGCCGTAACAACAAATCCATCTTGGAGGTCGGAGACCTTGAGGGACTCTTCGTTGAATCGCTTGATGTAGCAGCTTGGACTTTCCCCTTTCTGTTGGGAAACTGGCATCAAGTGTACACTAGTCTTTTTGTGGCGTTTTGCCTCTATGAAGTGCTGGGAAAAGAGAGCTTCGAGAGCCGAGAAGCTGGTTATGATGCCGCTTGGTAGACTGGTGAACCAATTAAGAGCCAAGCCTTTGAGGGTGTCGGGAAATACCTGCACCACGTTGCCTTGCAAAACGTCTGCACGCTCATTTGAGCTTTGTATGCTGCCATGGTCAGCAGGATCTGTAACACCTGAGTAAGGTTCTATCGAAGGAATTTTGACTTTGCCCGGGTTAGGGGTTTCCATGATATGTTGGCTGAATGGTGATTTGTGTGCCACTGCTGAACCCACTCGAAAGCCTGATTCGGCTACCTCCTCGGGCTCCTCGGTCTGCTGTGGGTATACTATCCTCAGAGTGTGACGGCTAGTCACGGGATGAGATTGTGCTGTAGTTCTTGTAGCCACTGTATGCTTCGAATTCCCTCCCTGGGATTGTTCTCTTATCTTTTCGATGATCTCCCGGGCGTCGAAGTTCTTACCCCTCTTCTATCTCTGTTGTATGATATATCGAGCATCATCTTGGTTTGGTGACATGATAGATTTTCCTTTCGAAGTAGCGGGTATCCTCTTCGAGGGGCCGCCTACATCATGCTCGGTTAGGGCACGTTTTGGCTGAGCTGCCCTTCGATGAGCCTGTGGCTGATCCAGGACTGTCCCTCGGTCAGGGGGATTAGTTTGTTGAGTCTTCATTACTGAAACGAGTTGTTGCATGACAGTCGTCATATGTCTTTCCATTCGGAGATCGAGCTGTCGAAGATCCGAGTAAGACACTGATGGTGGTGGTGCTTCGATAGCCATGTCAGCCTGGCTTCCAGTTTCTGGGACGTCGGTCTCGTCCTCCACGATAACACCTCCTTGGTTCAGCAGAGTAGTCTGAGCATTCTCAGAAGCAGTCCTTCAAGTAGTAGTACCGCGGGTACCTTGTCCTCGTGTCATGGTGTTCGAAAATGTAGCTGTTATATTAGATCCCCACAGACGGCGCCAACTGTTTCGGATACAAGAAACACAGTAAATTTCTAATTCGGGGAAGTCCAATTTCCAGCTAGGGTAGTAACCAAATAAATCCAAGGTCTTCGAATCCCGGCACCTGCAAAATCGAGCACCGTGAACTACCCCGGGGATGTTCCCGGGATCGGCTCTCCGATGCTTAAGTCATATCTGATCTCAAAAGTCAGAGAGAGTAGTACAAGTGAATGCTCTGCAATATATGGAAAAACGTACCTAAATGATCAGATGAGAGTACTATTTATAGGTAGTGCTGAAGTGACGTCATCTGGTGAAGATGGTGACGTCATAAAAGCCTTTTTTTCAGTGGGCCTGCCTAAAGGCCTGTACTTTCTGGCCTAAAGGATCCTGAGGGGTAAAATGGTAATTTTACCCCCTAAGGATATTTTAGTCATTTCACAGGTAGGTGGGCCATGACTGAAAGAGGTCCAAACAAGAATGATGATATGCCTTAGTAAAGGCTAGTCATCAATATTGGATTGTCCAAAAAGTAATAACTTCAAGAAAGATTAGGTGTGAAATTACTTGAAGACGAACATTTCTTCCTAAAGGAAGCTGGCTGAAAAGGTGACTAGACTTAGTAAAGTCTCGTCCAAAAACAAATGATCATCTGAAAGCCATGTTCATCCACAAGAAAATCATTGCTTAAAGACGAATATTGCTTCCTAAAGGAAACTAGCTAAGGTCAATGATAGATCTTAGTTTAGGTCTAATCTTGATGAGTGCCTATCAGAAATTCTAGCTTGCCCATTTTCCTTCTTGGAACACTCTACGTCTAGAAAGCATGGAATCCAAAGGGGCTAGCGCCCAAGTCATAGAATATACCAGGCGGATGGGAGCATCGTTTCCCTGGACGAGCTAAGTTTTAACTTAGCCAAAAAATTCATTCAAAATTTAAGACATCTAATTTTGAATGTTTTTGGACGAGCAAAGTTTGACAACTATGCGTCTAGATTTCTAGCTTGACCATTTTTCCTTCTTGGACCACCCTCCGTCTAGAAAGCACATATTTCGTCTAAGAAGGGGGCAAGTACCCAAGTCATAGAAGATCCCAGACGGATTAGAACGTCGTTACCCTAGAAGAGCTTAGTGTTAACTTAGCAAACTCCCAATCAAACTTCTTGAACGCCCAAGATTGTTTGTTTAAGGGCACAATTATGTTGACATAGTATGTTAAAAAAGAACTTGTGTTGGACAAATTAGGTTATTTAGTTAGCCAAATTATTTTCCAATTACAAAGTTTGATTAGGATTAACGTCAAAATAATATTCTGAACGGATGAAACAAGGCTTGTCTTGGACGATCTTACGTCTTAACTTAGTCAAAACATAAGATCAAAATGTATGCGTCCAGGGATTGGTATTCTGGACGAATAGGCAAAAATGGAGCAGATTTGGACATGCTAAGTTTTAACTTAGCAAAAATCTTCTAAATGTTCTACGTGTACAATCAAGATTGTAAGTTTTGGACAAGTGAAGTTAACCAAATCTGTTTCAGGAGAGTCCTGTAAGTATTTAGCAAAAATATTCATTGATTGTAGCATCGAACAAGCGGCGTGAAGGATAAAAGCAATTCATGCATAAAGCCAATCTGGATGAAAGTTGTTTGCTAAAAGTAAGAAAAGTACAAGTCTAAAGAGTTTGCTATTTACCAGAATGACTCTGGACAAAGTTGTTTGCTAAATAAATTACAAGGCTTGGAAATTCGGCCAAAAAACCAAAAAAAGACAAAAGTTAAGGAGGGGTCAGCCTCTTGGTCCTGATCTGATTGTGCACTAAGACTTCTTCATCTTGTCAAGCTGAGCCTGAATATCTTACTTGCCCTGACTAATTGTGGGCCTAGACTTCTTCATCTTCTCAAGCTGAGCATGAATATCTTTTTTGTCCTTATCACTCCCAGTAGGCCTTCAAGAACTACACATCAGCAAGATGATCAACCTTATTCTTGTCGCCTTCAACATCCCCATCACGATCACCCTAGTCCATCTCTTCTTCTTCATCAGAATCTGAGAAGACGAGGGAGCTTCGTTGTGGATGTTAGCCTTGTTAGACTCTTCGTGAAATTCATGTCGGCGTTGAAACTAACTAACTTGATCAGCATCCCCCATCATCTCCATCGCCTTAACTGCCTAATGTTCGACCATATCAAAGGACTCGGCAAAAGCCTTAAAGCCTCTTAGACATCATGATCCGCTTGCTTCTCCAGTTGAGCCACCTTTTCCTTGAGCTCCGCATTCTCTTTTTGTAGCTCAGCTGAGGTAGAAGCAGCGAACATCATCTCTTTTCTCAACTCGTCCAAGAGGGTGTCACGAGCCAGATGCCATTCCTCCTTCTCCTTAATAGTTCAACTATCTTAGTTCAAAGAAGCTTGTTGTGCGACTCTAGCTTTGCCGAGCACGCTTCCATGGCTTCCATGTTCTAAAGATGCATGATCTTCAGCTCCTCACAACATCCAGGGCCTAGTCCCTAATTGTGGTGGCCAAATGAATATGCGTCTTATTTTCTTGCCGAAGCTGCTTCACATATTCTTCCATGAGTATAATTCGAGCGTACAACTGAAAGAGGACGAAGAAAAAGGAAATATGGTTAGCAAAAGAACAAAGAAAATGTAAAAGAAACTAAATACAGAGGACATTCGTCAAAGGGGTGAAATAGTTACCTCTGCAGACAACTGGGACATGTAGCCTACATGCCCTGACGTGGCTCCCTTCAATCCCTTGATGTAGGCTTCAGAATAAGCGTCCAGCACCTCCTTAAGAGAGTCAACTTCAATTGCCTCAGTTGTGGGCTCCTTTCCCTTATTTGAAAATGAGGAACTATCAATTTTTTGAACGGAGATAACGACTGTAACCTTGTTGGACGGACTCATCGATCATCCACCAACTCGCCGCGTTTGTAACCAATATGAATAATATAACTCACTAGAGGATGCTGATTTTGTCCTAAAATGTGGGGCCATCTGAGCCACCAATTGGGCAATGGCCCCACTATAGGCTAAAGATTCCGGAAGAATTGCGTCTGGCTCATCAAGCGCATCAAGATGTTAAGCATTACCAACCAGATCTGGCTGGTTCTCAGGAATGATAGAAGAAGGAAGATTCCCTTCCCCTAAAACAGGAGAGGTGGTGGATGCAACCACCGCTAAAGATTTAGATGTTTTTCCCCCGTCTGATAGTTGACAAGGACAACATCCAAAGGGGAGACGATCCTGTTTGCCCAGACTTCTTTAAAAGGACAAAGCCCTTTGAATTTTTTTATAGAGGGGGTCTCCCTCTAGATGCAGCAGGCCGCTTCTTGGATGAAGTCGGCTTCCCAACTGTCGCCTTTGTAGTTGCCTCATGCTTATGCATAAAGAACAAACAAGTTAACAACCGCCAACACTTAGGAACCATGACGAAGGTTGCTCACTAAAGGAATGCGTCTAGAATAAGACGAACTCCCTTCCACATACGAAGGATGCATCCTTATACAAAGCTCAATGGTAATAAAAACCATCTGGATAACGTTTGGATGAAAGACGAAGGTTGCCTCTTAAAGGAAACCGGAAGAATCTAGTTGTTCCCCCTCATTGAAAAAATTCGTCTACTAACCAAATAGTCGATTCAAGAATGAAGGGTTCCCCTTAGAAGGAAAATGGACTGGTCAAGCCGCCTGTCATCCCCTAAAGCCCTTCGTCAAGACAGTGAGCTAGACAACCTTGAATGAAAGGACGAAAGATGCTCTTAAAAGGAAAATGACCAAGTTTAGTCGTCTTCCCTCTTTTGAACTACCTTCGTCTAAAGCTCTATTTAGACGACCCTCGGGGATAGGACGAAGGACTCTCTTAGAAGGAAAACGACCAAACCTAGTCGCCTTCCTTCTCTGAACATCCTTAGTCCAGATATCACGGCTGGCTGATCATGAAGGTTAGGACGAAGGCTGCTCTTAGAAGCAAAACGACCAAACCTAATTGCCTTCCTTCTTTAAACAATGTTTTTCCAAATATCATGGTTGGTTGATCATGAATGATAGGACGAAGGCTTCCCATAGAAGGAGAATTACCAAGCTCAGCCGCCTTCCTTCTTCGAACAACCTTCGTCCAAAGGACCAGCCAGACGAGTTTAATGATTGTTAAAAAAAAACCAAAGTCTCCGTACGCTTTTCTGATGGAGTCTAGGAGAACTCCATCCACAGGTTGGCCCTTAAACGCCTCATGCTTATCTCTCTTTTCCAATACTTGCGCCGGAGTTCTTTAGCCGCTTTTGTAAGAAGAAAAGAGAGGGGTTAGTTCAACAAGGTAAAGTCAGAAGACCATAAAAACTTTGTCAAAAACCTAAGAAAATACCTTTATCATTGCCCTGCTTTAAGCTAGTGGCAATCAAGAAGTTATCATTAAAATAACATTTTGTTAAAAGGAACCCAGCCGGCCGACCCTTTCAAGGGTGTTTTATTAGGCTTTGGGTAATCAGCAACCTTAAAGTGTGCTAGTATCTCATCATCATACCTATCCTCTAATCCTAAAAGAAGAGGCCCCCGTCCAGTATTTTCTACTGCCTGGTTACGGTACCGAAAATACTTTGTTGTGTCCCCTCGTCAAGTGCTTGGACGAAGACAAAGTCAGTCTTCCAACCATACATCTTCGACGGCTTCTCAAAATTTGTTATATATCCTACTTAGTTGCAGATACTAAACCAATCCCATCAACTATTCTTGGGAGTGTGGACAGGTAATACGTATGGGTAGAAGCAGTTAAAGTTAGGGTTAAGAAGCATAACTCACAGATGGCTATGAAAGTTAAGATATTATGCCACGCATTTGGATCCAGCTGGTTATGGCCGAGATTATAGTCCCTGAGTATCTCTTAAATAAAGAGGTGAAAAGGGAATATCCACTCGCGTCCAGTGCTAATTTATATACAATAAACTGGTCGGGGGAGCATGTAAAATTTTGTCTTCTTTCTTATGAAGAACAAAATGAAAGTGTTGCATAGGCATCTCTCTATCTAGACGGCTCCAATATTGACCTAACTTCGTTAACCACTCGTTATTTACCGCAATAAACCTAGGTAAAAAAGGGGCCCAAGACGCTGCCTAATCTTAGATGAGGTGGTGAGTGGAATCTCGGACTCTTCCTCGTCCTCCTCCTCTTCATCTTTGTCATGCACATCCTTTCTGGATAAACCAACTTATATCTGGTCGGGGTAAAACATCCCTTCTTCAACATCCTTAGAACGAAATTTGGCGAAGGGCTACATTTCTTCTAAGTGGGCCTCATCTACAACATTAGTTGTCGCTCTTTCTGGTGCTCGACCAGTTGACTCTTCTATTTCAGTACTGGAAGCTTAAAGAATTGGCGAACCTCTCAGACGGGTCTTCTGCTTGACGTGCTCCAGAATCCTTGCACAGGCAGAGACTACGTCGTCGGAAACGGACAACTTATTCTGTAAAAACAGGGGTATGATCGGTCAACTAGAATGGGCTTAACTCTACAAAAAGCCGAAGAAGAAATAAGATTGGTTCTAGGGTCAGCACACTCCATAGGGCCACCAGGATTATTGGACAAAGTTGATGATACCATTTTATATTTCAAAAACAAAGAAATAGAATTAATTATATAAATGGAAAAAAGAAGATACCCGACGAAAGTATAAAGTGATTGAAGCTAAAATCTGGTCTAATCTCTTCCCTCTCTAGCAAAGACCCTCCAAAAATCTCTCTCTATAGACTTTCCCTTTCTAAAAGATTGTTGCTCTATAAACCTCTCAGAAATGAAGAATTGGGAAAGTGACAAATGAGGGGGGGTGAAGAAGTATTTATAGGGGGTAAAAACCTTCCCCCTTCGAAACAGTTACATAACACATGTCACTTAAGGGAAGTGACACATCAGTGAAGCCTCATTTGATTGGATGGATTTTCAGTTAAAAATCTGAAAGGGCGTAGTAATTTAAGGGGTTACTACTAGTAAAAGGGTATTAATCAGTTTAGGCACAAGAGAAATTCCCTTTTAGGGGCAAAAGTTGTAGCATAACCAATAAAGGCCACGTGGACCTCTAATACGATGACACATGGGCTTCTAGCAAGTTACCACGTGGACCTCTCACAGGACACCACGTGGATCTCTTATGAAGCAATATGTGGCATAGGGAAATCAGGAAATAAAACCTCTTATTGATAAGTGGACTTTAGGTTCACTAATTTGCATTTAGTTTTAGGTCATTTAGATGCATTTTAGGCCATATAGTTTCCTTTTCTTCCCCTTTTACATCCTTTTTCATATTCTCATGCTTTGCATTTAGTTTTAGTTCATTTGAATTTAGTTAGGTTACATATAGTTCATTAAATGTGCATTTGCATCCCCCCTCCCCTATCTAATCTCTTCTATAAGTGTTTAAACCTAGATTTACAAGGAAGATGCTCCAAAATAGGGGAGCGGACGCTCCGTCCATGTAGAAATGAAGAAAGGAGGGCAGTGACCTGGAGAAACCTAGGAGCACTCCGAGAGCGGTCGGTCCAAGCATGGAGCGGGCGCTCCACAGTGTAAGAAGCGGGCGCTCCTTTGCCCAGAATTGTTCTTTTTGTACCGTATTTTACATCTTTGCCCTTATGTTTACGGGGTATGTAAACCCATTTTTGTAATAATAATTAACATTGTTTTAATTCTAGAATTTAATTAGTTGTAATTAGAGAGAGAAGTTGAATGTTTAGACAGAGAAACTAGATCTAAAAGTTTAAAGTTGGAGGTTGAAGCTATTTTAATGGAGTTTTGCATTTAATTTCCATCCATCTTTGAGTATTTATTCTATCTCTTCTCTTTATTTGCTTTTATACTTGTTTTACCTTGATTTAGCATTGTTTAGTAGTAATTAGTTGATGATTCGCTTATTTAATATGATTTCCACCATTGTTGGATCACCATTGTTGATTCAAGCTTTTTATTTCATTCTTTTCATGGCTAGTGAGTAGTTTACTAGCTAGGGGAAGGGGATGACCTTGCTAATCATGAGTTGACCTTGAAAGCCAAGCTTGGGGGTTAGACCTAGGTAAAATTAGGTTGTCTAGTTTAAATTAATTGCTATGTTTAATTGATTGATCACCATTTAAACTAGATTTACGTATCTTAGGTGAAGGATTGAGAAATGAAGCCTAGATTAACCTTAAGCTAGTTAATAGGTTGAATTCACCATGAGAATAGGTGTTGACTTCATAGGACGTCAATCGAATCACATGAGTTGTGTAAATACTTGGTTGATTAATTTTACCATGAGAATAGGTAAAATTGGTTGATTAGGTCCTCCTTATTAGCTCGAGAGAGTAATTAGGAAGCATTTGAGTGACTTAGTCCCCTTATTGACCCTAATGAATCCCCTGGGCTTGGCGATTTAGTTAATTAAATGTTAGCTCGTGAATCCCCTATCCATAGTGTCCTATTTACATAGTTTAATTCGAATCACTTAGTTTATTTGCTTGTTATTTAGTTCCGAATTTCTTAGTTGATATTTAATATCAAAAAACCCCAAAAATAGCCTTACCTCGCTGAATCTTATTCAAACCTTGATTAATCATTGCTTCCTCGTGCATTCGACCCTTTCTTACACTATATTAGGCTAAGTTAGGTTATTAATTTGGCACGTCCAACGACCGTGTCACCTATAAAGAGGAATATTTAGAGAATGGCCCATTAATTGATAAACAAGGAATAATCATAGGCCCGATCCCAATGAAGGGTTGTAAATGATGGGTTAGAACCATTCAGACAATCATTTTTAAGCCACGTGTCATCTTCTAATTGCTTAGCCAGTTATATTATGGGGTGGCACCTTTCTAAAATCAAATAATATATAAAGTCCTCAAAATCAGGTAAAATGGAGAAATCTCACCTAGTCCCTAAACTTACGCTGCTAAAATACATTCAAAACTTATCTTTCTTACATCATACCTGACTTAAGCATCGGAGGGGGAACCAGCCACCAAACCTTCGGGTTGGTTTCCTGTTTTTTAGGTTTGAACACGAAGAAAAAGACATTTCTGCACAAGTCTACAACAGAGAATTCATCAACAACAAGGAATATCAACTTAACCGTTCTTAAGCTAACAACAAAATGGAAAATGAACATTAGATGATAATGAATGAAATTTAGATTGAAACTAATGTACAATTGAATAAAATGAATGAACAATATAAATGAACTATTAATATTATTGAACAATAGAGAAGAGTTAGTGAACAATGAACAATGGGAAAAAACTAGTGAACAAGGAACAACAAGAAAGTATTGTTTATGCTAAATTATGCTAAGGCAAAATTAAGCAGGGAACTACAGCTAGAATACTTCCAGGTAGATGGAAGCTGCTGAACACAGCTAGAATGAGCAAAGAAAGCAAAACAAAAATAGAGACAAGACACCAGAGATGGTGACCCGGAAACCCGTGGAATAAGGGAAAAATTGGGGGTGGCTTTGAGTCCACCAATCCATTATACTTTTGATTACAGCCCTAGTGCCTTTGTATCTATGTAATTCGTAAGCTCTTAGAATAAGGTGTTTGTATCAATATGTAAATGCTAAGTGCGAATGAACTTGTGTTTCTATACAATCATTTCAACTATATATATAGCAAAGAAAATGTATCCGTTTGAACCAGCAACGTCCTGTAACTGCTCTTAAATCTCCATTCATATCCGTCAATAATGCTGCTAAGCATGATCTTCACTCTTTATTGTCTTTCTGTACTTATGGCTTTTACTCTTCTACGGATTTTTAGGCTTTGACAACTCTGAATCATAACGCCTTTTGAATGAAGCTGTATTCCTTAGCTGGGAAGCTTTAGCTAGCTCTTCTTAGCTGGTGAGCTTCAAGCTGGATCCTTTAGCTGGAAGTCTTAACCTGGGAATTCATAGTTGTAATGACTTTTAACCTGCATAAGTAGCTGAATAATTTTCGTGGTATAACAATTGCCCCTAACTTGTAGCTTGCGCTGCTGGCCCTGTATAGTGAATTGGCATGTTGTTTCCTCATGTGTAACTGGCTCGCTATGTGCCTTCTATTAATTCATGTTTAATCTTTTCACTTGCAGGGCTTTGTGCATGTTGTTTCTTCATGTGTTTCATCTACGAAATCCGAACGCAAACAAGGGCGAGGATTTTCAAGGGGGGTTAAGATGATTGGACCACCTATGTTTTTGGAGTTTGATTCATTGGAAAATGGGGTCATGAATATGGTAAGCAAATTGGTGCATGTGCTATGAGAACGGATATTAACGTTGAGAGTTATAATCAGTTGGATGAAGTGGAAAAGAGCAAGAATTGGGAAGAGGCAAAGGTCATTTTGTTTGTCATAATTGACTTGATATACATCGTAGCTATCGTATTAGTTGTTTAATTTTTTTGTTTCATTTTTTTTACAGAGGCTTTTCAACATTGATGATCCAAATGGAACTAGGGAAAAGAAGTTTCATGAACTAGTCGGTGCTCGGTTTAGAGACTTCAAGTCCAAGCTCAGGCGACGTTGGCTAAAGAAGGATGATACTGCTGCTGATTCACATGCACCTAAGACATCCCAAGCTGAAGAAGTCGATGGAGGACCATCAGAGAGTAAAAAGGTTAAGAAAAATGTAGATCCTTGGGGGGCTTATGAAGGATTGATTTTCGAGGATCAGTGGAAGACATTTGCAGCAACATATGAGACCCCTGAATTTCAGGTGTGATACTACACTATTAATGTGAAACCATTTGAATAGGTTTACTCTTATTATTACTTGTAATGTTAATTATATTAATGATATGATTTATGCATTTTGTTTTTCAAAGGCCTAAAGCCAAAAAGGAAGTTCGAGTGCAAAACAAAACAAGCACCCACATCATCTGGGCCAAAATTCTTATAGTAGAGCTGAAGAGAAGTGGATCAAAAGTGGTAGACTCCCTCCTCCACCTCAAGCGTCACTGAGTCTTCTAGTTCTCATGTGACTTATATTCCACTTAGAAGGATGATACGGCCCATAGCATGGAAGCTTGCGCATGAGAAAAAACTTTCAAATGGATCTTGGGGTATTGATCCAAAAGACACAGAGACATGTGAAGTAGTTCAAAAAATTGTAAGTTGTTAAAAATGTCAAAAGAGAAATCAATGATTAGAGCCTAAGCAAAGGAAGCTTTAATTCTTTATGTGAAACATGTTTATGCTTTAATTATTTTTGTTAACAGGACAACCATCTAGAAATTGAGGCCAAAGCAAAGGAAGCTGGCACCTATGTAGAGGAGCATGGACTTGATGCCTTGTCAAAGGCTATAGGCAAGCGAGACCACAGGGGGCGTGTGAAGGCTATTGGTGGACTAAATGTTGGAATACAACAAGTGTTCGGAAAAGCAAAGCACAGAATGAAGTACAAGGAGGTTCATAGTGTTCTATCAAAAGACGACTTTGCTTAGAAGCTCCTCGAAATTAAGGCAGATTTCGACAAGAAACTTGAACAAGAAGTGGCTGCTAAGGTGGAAGAAGCATTGAGGAATCTTATCGCCAGTGGTACTATTAGATAGGGTAGTAGTGAGCAGCATCCTAACGCGCCAACCCCAGTATCTATGCTGAAAGTTCAAGATGTACCAACTGTCGTCCCACTTTTAGAGGTATAACTACTAACATTTCATCTTTTTTCACAAAAATATTTAGTCCCACTAATATAAAACAAAAGAACTATCTAGAATTAGGGAAAGCTGGAGCATGTGACAGTGCCACTTATTCCTGAGTCCTTTTGATCATGTCTTCTTTGTGTTGTGCTTATGTTTGCCTTCAAGCACTTAAGGATTTGAATAAACATGGATGCACTTAAGCACTTAAGGATTTTTTGGACTTTCTAGTGAAGTTCCATTGGCATGATTCACTAAATTGATTTGCATTGAATAAACTACTGATTATATACAAACTAAGAGCAGCAACTTACTAGGAAAGGGTATACAACAATCCCCTAAGTTAGGTAACCTTCCTAGTAATTAGCCTAAGATATAGCCATTAACAAATTTATGCTCTACTAGCAAGTAGTCCCATCCCCTCCCAAACCTCACACATATACTGCCCCCCCCAAAAAAGGAATATACGGAAGCAGAAAAAATAGTTCCCAGTTCTTGTCGACAGTTTTCACTATAAGCATGATTGCCGCGGATTTCTTTTAAAACCTATATCATCATAAGACACTAAAATCATAGAAACCAAAACAGGTTACCATTAGTGATACCGAATGCGCCTCGAAGCTCTATAAAATCATCTTTGATTTTGATCAGTAAAACAAATGTATGTTATGCATATATTCAGTTGTACTATAGAAAACAAAATAGAAGGACAAAAAAAAATACATGAGTGACTTTGAGTATGATTGGCCTTATTGACACTATCCTTGTGAAGATTTAATTTTCTCTATTTGTTGCTGCTGATGCATTGACTTGACTAGCTTTGTTTAGTATAAGATTTTGCTTTGGCCACTGACTAAATCCTGCATTTGATTCTTGTTTTGGTGCTTCTGGTTTATGAACTGTTTGTTCTGGAGGCATATTCTTAAGCTTTTCCCTCTCCTAGAAATAAATAAATAAATTATTATTTAAGAAGAATAATCCATGTAAATTGATAATATGGCATATTTTTTTGGAATAGGATCAAGTAATCAGAAATGGCATACTGATGAATGTAGAAGGCTGCCCATATTTGATTCCCTAATATATCTAGTTCATCTAATAAGTTTTTAATTAGATGTCCGTCTTACGTGCTTGTGATTATATTAACTTATTAATATTAATTATTTTATTTATGTTTAGGGCAAGAATCCATGTAAACTTTGTGTTAGAGATACCTACAATGGAAATTTAGTTGTTGTTGGAGATGGTACGGTGTATCCATGTTCTGGGGTTATGCATACTCGGACTAGGAAATTATATAGCCATTGGAAGGTGTCCTTAGATTATGCCTACCCTGAGCACACGGCTGTTTCCCTCCCAGAAAAGTCGGATGATGGTGAAACCACTAAGGTGGGTGATGCGGTAGGTCACTTCCTGCAATGGCCGAAGGATTTAGTATTGTCTGAAGAGGATGAGGTAATTAACTAAGATCTTAATACATGAATGTATCAGTCATCTATATAATATTGTGATGAAAATTTAATGTTCTACCTTGTAGGGTCATTACAATGAATTGGAGCATCCTATTTAATTGGAGGTAAATGAACCATCTTCAAGCAAAGGCAAAAACACCCCACGATCAGCTGTAGGTAGTTATGGTGGAGCACACCGAGTCAACTCCCTTTCTCCCACTAGATCAGAAAACACTTCAACAACTTGGTGAAGAGTGTTAGTTGCTGCATCTCTTACTTAGTACTGCACCAGACGATAAGTATGAATCCACTACATTACGAATATATCCCCCCTTTTCTACTACGAGAATGATGGTGTGTTGAGGGTCATGAGGGAGGACATTGAGGAGTTTCTAAAAGGGGTTTGTATCAATGTGTCATGCATCCATGTTTATCAAATGTGAGTTCTTTACGTATATATATTTAGTAGTCAAATAGTTACGATATAGTAGCTTGCCATAACTCACCACTTGCCCTCTACTCATTTCCCTAACATTTAAATTATTATTGAGTACAGGTTTTTGATGGATGAATTTGCTAATTGTTTCAACAACTCCCTTTTTACATTCATGTGTCCTCAAATGATATATGCTACAAGTGTCCATGAACCTTCTAAGCTTAAAGCGTACTTTAGGGATGTTTTTCTTGCTGAGAAGAATAAGAAAGAGAAACAATGTGATATGATTGCTACTCCAAGAGTCTCAATCAATGAAATCCAAGCCAAGGAATTTAGGTTTGATTTGCCTAAATCCGAAAACAAGGAACAAAGTAACCGGATATGATAATTAAAACTAACACTCCTGAAAGTTTTAATTAACTCTTAATCTCCCTTAAACCACTCCTGGAATTAAGTAGATTAAACACTCAATAATAATCACTCCTGAAAATTATTAAATGGTCGAATATAATTGTGAAAAATAATTAAACTCTTAAACGAAAGTTTTAACTCAAAATAATCTCTTCCTTTATTAATGAAAACATGAACGTCTATTTATACTAGGCTACTCCTAGTATAATCAGGAAAACAAAGTCTATCTAGAAAGCATATAAATCTTAATCCCTAGAATTTAGGAAAAGATAAAGATCAAAATAAGGAAGATAATCTAATAAGATATGATAGGGATTTCAGCCCTTTCTATCTTATTTACATGCCTATATTTTCCTTATCCCTTAGCTAAATCAATTCTTATCTAAAAGGAATTACAACTCAACTAGGACTCCTAAATAGAACCGAAAATCAATAGAAAAATCGGCCCTTTATTTTTTTGCTGAAAATAAATGACTTAATTAAAATAACTAAGACTCCTAATTGACTCAACTTGGACGCCACTCTTGGACTCTTCTTGGGTCACATCTTCAATCCACCTTAACATGAGCGAAAAGGTTGCATTGAGCTTGAACTCATAACTCCCATAGGCTTGTTTCGAAGAATTAACCATACCCAAAAATTGCGAAGGTCATATACATTGAAAAGAATTTGAGGACAAATTCTTTTGAAGAGGGGGAGAATGACATGAGTCAAGAGCCAAAGTCAACCATTGGAGATGAGCCTATTTGCTTGGTCCTTGAGACCTTTGGATTCAAGCTCAAGGCTAATGGATCTTTTGTGACTATGTTAGCTTGGAAGGAAAATCTACTTTGAAATGGCTAATATGGGGCGTCCATATGTAGTCTTCTAGAGTATTCTATTTGCTTTTGTTGAGTCATTTTTATTCATGTAATAAAAACTACCATGGGGGCCGAAAATATGGTTATTTCGGTTATCTATGTAAGTTCTAGTAGGTTTCCAAATCCTATTGTGATTAGGATTGATGTTGGAGAGAAAATGATAAGCTTAGGCGTGTGGAATGCATATGATAAGGCCGAATACCTATCATTTTCCTTAGATGCTTATCCTTGCTTATCTCTATCTCTATCTTTCCCTTCATTTTAGGGATTTAGTTTTATCTTGCTTTTTAGATAGAGTTAGGGTTCTTATCATACTAGAGATGTACTAGTATAAATAGCGGACTATGTAGTCGATTTTATTCAGTGAAATATTAAGAACTTTGAGTCATATTTTCGAGCTTAATTGTTTGTCAATTAATTTCATGCCATTTTAATAATTTTCAGGAGTGATAATTATTGAGTGATTAATCTACTTAATTCCAGGAGTGGTTTAAGTGAATTAAAAGTTAATTAAATCTTTCAGGAGCGAGTGATTTAATTTCCATATCCCTAAACACATAAACACATAAAACTTTAGACACAAAACACATACAAAATTCGGACTTTTAATTATCTAGGTTCCTTTGCATTGGAGTACACTTGAATGTTGATTTCATAGAGCCATATTCATATCACAATGCAAGTTTATTTTGGCGCCGTATCATGAAGAGTAAGAACTACTAATCGTTGATTATGTTATCCTAGTAGTTTATACTTATTCTTATAAACCTTGACGATTTGATTTGAAATTGTAAGGAACACTTGATGCTACTAGTAATTGAACTTCAAGTTGGTCAAGTATTCATATTTAACTCCAACAAGAAACCTAACGATAATCCACAAATGATAAAGGTTTTTGGATTCATTAATTTGTAAGTATTTAGCTTCTTTTACCTATCGTTATGAATCTTACATAAATTACTATATCTAATGATTTTTTTGGTGATTACGTAGGGGGATATCACATCTACAAGGCCAATGATGGTAAGCATCCTAAGACAAGAGAAAGGGAACTTCGTTGTGTTTCAATGGAGGTAATTAAATGTATTCACTTTATCATTATTATTATATAATTAACTACTACGTATTATATCACTTCAAAGGCTTTTGTACATAAATATTTACTTTATCATTATTATTATAACTTATTTGTGATTCATTTTTGTAATGGATTGAACTTAGTGTCCTCAACAAAACCGGTGGATTGGAATGTGGGTATTATGTCATGAAGTACATGTTGGAGATTGTTACCCTGTATAGTGATTGCAAATGCTTGAAAAAGGTTTGTATTTTCTGAAATAGTGTTAGATTGTCGGATTTGGATTAGTGCATTGAAGCATTTGAGGTTACCTGTATGGAGAAGTTGGGAGTTGATGAATTTGGATCGTTTATTTTGTTGAAACAGGTTTATGAATTGGACACGAGTCCTAAAGTAAATTTTAGGCAGTCCATATTTTAAACGAAACTCTGCCGAATTTTCTGTAGAATTTTAGTAATATATGATCGTATATAGTGTTTTACGTTCATCTCAACTGATTTTGCTTTCTTTTATTGAATCTTATAAACTTATATTGCATTTTTCAGGAATATTTTGGAACGCTCGATGCTTATACGGATGGAGAAATTAATGTGGTTCGAGAGCAATGGGCGAAGTTCTTTAGAACTAGGTATCTATCGGCTTAGTTTAGTTATCTAATGTTAGTTATTAGATAGTCGATTGAACTTTATTTCAATTATGTATAAGTATATCTAATTAATGGATACTAGTTGCTATTTGAAGCTAAGTATTATAACTTGATAATATTGTATGTCGGTATTTGGATATATTGTTGTATTAATGTAACTCGAGAACGCGAGCTTGTAATACATGCTACTGCACTTTGGGACCTTCCAAATAGGTGTACTGAAACTGAATTATATGCCACTGCTGCTGCTGGTTATTGTAATAGATGCTGGCTGATTGTATCCCACTGCTGTTGGCTAAAATGCAATGCTAGCTACAGCAAAAAATTTTAAAAAAATTAGACAACTTTGCTGCGGGCTTCAGCCTAAGACCCGCAGCTAAAGATGATAAAAGCCACAACTCTTATCACTTTTAGCTGCGGTTCGTAGGCTAAAGCCCGCAGCTATTGCCCCTTGTTGCTGCGGGCTCAGGCTTATGGCCCGCAGTTAAACTACAAATTTAGCTGCGTCTATGTACGCAGCTATTGTTTTTCCACAGTTGTTGCGCCTTCAATAGCTACGACCATTGTACGCAGCAACAAGCCCTTTAAGGCCAGCAGCAACAGCTGTTTTTTCCACTAGTGGAAGGGTAGCAGCGCTCAATCGTTTTATCTCTAGATCATCAG
The DNA here is from genome assembly GCA_947645195.1 of Patellifolia procumbens. Lineage (NCBI taxonomy): Eukaryota > Viridiplantae > Streptophyta > Magnoliopsida > Caryophyllales > Amaranthaceae > Patellifolia > Patellifolia procumbens. The sequence continues at coordinate 757,598 of CANSGD010000381.1, forward strand.
ATAAGTGCCATCTTTTCTATCATGTACTTAAGAAAAATAAGGTTTTGATTGGACTGCAGAACACGAAGCTGCTTTACAGCAACTTAAAGTATACCTAGCTACACCACCCTTACTTTCCAAACCAAAACAAGGTGAAACTTTACAGCTTTATCTAGCTGTGAGTAGCACAGTTGTTAGTGCAGTACTAGTTAGGGAAGCTGACAATCAGCAGCTACCCGTGTATTATATCAGTAAATCCTTACTTGATGTGGAAAACCAGGTACACCTCTTTAGAAAAATTGGTGTTAGCTTTATATACAGCTTCGAGGAAACTCCGACATTATTTCGAGGCTTATCCTATATGTGTTATGACTAATTATCCTATAAAAGATGTATTACGCAAACCTGAATACACCGGCAGGATGAGCAAATGGGCTGTGTCACTTAGCGCCTATGACATCAGGTACCAACCCTGAACGGCTATAAAATCACAAGCCCTAGCTGATTTTGTGGCAGACTTCAGTCCTAACCTAGTTGCTTCAGCAGATGAGGAAGTACGACATATTAATCAGGTAACACCTACAGGTAGTTGGAAACTATTTGTAGATGGTTCTTCTAACTTTAGAGGAGCTGGGCTAGGTATAGTCCTAAAATCGCCAAGGGGACATGATAGTACGATCTATTTATTGTGATTTCAAAGCTACTAACAATGAAGCCGAGTACGAAGCTTTGATTGCAGGTATGACTGTGGCTCATGATCTGGGGGCAACCAGGTTGCAGGTATATAGTGATTCCTTGCTTATCATTAGCCAGGTAAAAGTAGAGTATGCAGCTAAAGACTCAAAGATGTCTCTTTACTTGGAGCTGGTCAAATCAAAGATGTTGCTCTTTCAAGAGTTTACAATACAACAGGTACCAAGAGACCAGAATACGAAAGCTAACGCACTAGCTAACCTGGGTTCAGCACTTAGGAAATGCAGCTTCAGCAATATCCCTATCGCTCACTTAGCTGTGCCGGCTATTAACAAGGAGACAAACAGTGTACTTAGCATTAATGATGAGGCAGGTGCTGATAGCTGGACAAAGCCACTATTGGATTACCTAGAAAGGAACATACTACCAGATGACAAGCTGGAATCAAGAAAGATACGCATGAAAGCTAACAGGTACCGGGTAATAGCTGGAGTCTTGTTTAAACATGCAGCTAAGCAGGATATGTTGCAGAGGTGCTTGGAGAAAGAGTAGTGGGAAGCTACCCTCAAAGAATTTCATGAGGGAGAATGTGGCTCACATACAGCAGGAAGGAGCTTGTCTAACAAGATCTTATCCTATGGATATTATTGGCCAACGTTGCGTAAGGACGCCAAGAGGTATGTAGCTAGATGTGAAAGTTGTCAAAAGCATGCAGGTATGGTACATAAGCCCTCTGAACCATTACACCCCACATTAACACCTTGGCCATTCACGAGGTGGGGCATGGACATAGTAGGAAAGCTGCCAGCTGCACCAGATCAAAAGTATTTATGCTAGCTTTGACTGATTACCTTTCTAAATGGATTGAGGCTGGTGCATTTCAGCAGGTAAGGGATAAGGAGGTGATTGCCTTTATACATACTAACATCATTTGCGGGTTTGGAGTACCTAGTGAAATCGTGTGTGATAATGGGTCACAGTTTATAAGTGATAAAACGCGATAATTTTGTCACGAATGGAACATCAACTTGGTAACATCGACACCCAGGTACCCACAAGCCAATGGAAAAGCTGACTCCAGCAATAAGGTAATCATTAATGGCATCAAGAGGAGATTAAAGGCTAAAAAAGGTAAGTGGGTGGAGGAGCTGCCTAGAGTCCTTTGGGCCCAACGGGACAACGCCTAGAGGAGCAACAGGGCAAACCCCATTCTCATTAGTCTGTGGCTGTGAAGCTGAGTTGCCAGCAGAAGTAGATGTACCTACTGCCAGGCATGGGCTCTTAACCACTGAGCTAAATGACTCTGAGTTGTCTTATCATTTAGATACCATAGAATAACTGTGAGACAGTGCACTAGTTAGGATGGCCGCCCAGCAACAGATTGTGGCCCGCAGCTTCAACAAAAACGTGAAAGATAAAGTTTTCAGAAAGGAGACTGGGTGTTAAGGAAAGTCTTCCAAAATACCCAGGAGTTGAATGCAGGGAAGCTGGGTGCTAGCTGGGAAGGCCCCTATCTGATTGACCAGGTAGTGGGTAAAGGAGCATATCGCCTAGCTACAGCATAAGGGAAAGCTGTGCCCAGAAGCTGGATGCATCACATCTAAAGCTTTACCATTTCCAAAAACTGGATAAATTTGAACACCAAGATATCAAAGCAGTTACACCAGGTAGGAAACAACTGCTAAGTAAGCCAAGGAACGCCAGGTTAGGCTATTCTCCTTGCTCTTTCTACCTATAAAGGTTTTTCCTAGATATCCTTAATGACTTAGGCATCGGAGAGTCGTTGGCTATGCCAACGACTATCTTGGCCTAGCCAACATATGCATGTACCGCAAGACTAGCTACATGTGGAGCACTACCTAGCCTCCTAAGCTATCAAAGACGCAAGTACACCGAGACACCTTGGAAAGAAGCTATTAAAGAATTAAGCTACCAGGGTTGCATCAGCTATAGGCTACACGCCTAGGTAACAGGGCCCATCACACAAGTCATTGGCATCACAAAACGCCAGGTAAAAACATAAAACAGCTAGCTCATTTTGTCAAAGATCTAAAGTTACGCATATATATCAGAAGTTAAATGTGTTCAAAAGACACACCAGCCCCCTGGCTGGTGGTAAAATCATCCAAAGTATAAAATTAAATCGTTTAACGAGACAGAAATCAAATACATTCAAAGAGGATAATTAGGTTGCATCCTTAGCTGGGGTCTGCTCGGCTGTAGGCGTCTGCTCAGGCACCTCAGTTGCTGGGGCAGAACTACTAGAGGGTTAAACAGGAACATCAGATGCAGCTTTTGCTGAAGACTCAGCAGGTCCTTAGCTGAGGAGTCAGCCGTAGAAGCTTCCTGCCCAGGAGGAGTTAAGCCCAAAGCTAGAGCTTTAAGATCTGCGATACTTCCCATAGTGGCTAGGAAAGCATTGGTATATTTATGCAGCTCTTTGTTCTCCAGGTTCCCAAACAGCATCAGATATGCCAGCTTGGCAGGCTCAACGATTTGAACCTCTGCCATTTTGTCCAAATGAAGATCTTTTTGGTGTGCCAGCTGAGCGCTCAGAGCATCCCTCTCTTTCACCACCTCTCCCAGCTTATTGGTAGCCGCCTTAGCCTTCTCCCTAGCAACAGCAATCTCAGCTTCCGCTGAAGCTGCGAAAAGCTTCTTTGCCTCCCTCTCCTTTTCCAGGAGCAGTGTTTCAACTTTACGCTGCTCCTCACCTATAGCTCATTCGTTTTTGGCCTTCTCCAGCTCCTCCTTCAAAGTGGCCACCTCAGCATGGGAAACCTTAAGCTGAGAGGACATCGTAGCAACAGCTCTCAAGCTAGAGCGGGTTGCCAGACAGTTTTGCAGGACCTAGCATAAAGATATTAACACATAAGAGAGGTAGGAAGTAAAAATATTAAAATTAAAGAACTAAGGAATAACAGAAGTTATACCTGGAGAGAATATTGAACCGCATGGTTCACTATCACCTCAGGGTCCTCAGACTTGAGGCGTTTAGCTGCTGCAGGGAAGAATAGCCTCTCAGCATGTGGCCATACACCATTATTTAACCCATCCTCAGATAGGAAATCTGCTGGCATCGACAGGTTAACTGATGAAGAGTTGGGAGCAGGAGGGTCCAAGTCCAGTTGGATAATGGGGGGACGCATGCTAGGAGTAGAAGTGGCAACCTTGGCAGGGGTAGCTGGCTTAGATTGAGTAGAGGTAGTAGGAACTCCAGACCTCTTCCTTTTTAGCCGAGCCACAGCATCAGCTTGGGACAAAGTACTACCTTTGACTACACAAAAACAGTAAGATAGTAGTTAAAGACATTATACCTAGCAAACCCTAAAAATAAGTTAACTGAGAGATTAACCTACCTGAAGTCATGGAATCAGTTCCGAAGGTAGCAGGAGTCAAAGAAGAGATTAGAATAGCTTTAAAGGGGGAGTGGAGGTTCTCTTGTCCAGAGAGATGCTGAGAAAAACCTTCGCTCTCTCGTCTCTGTCCTCTAGGGTTTCCACAGCTTCAGACGAACCTGAAAAAAGGCAAGGTTAAGACCATAGTTAATAAAATACTCTAAGAAAGAAAGAGAAAAACAGTAGAAATACCTCTAGCAGGCCGGCCAGAGAGGAGAAACACCCCAGCTTCACCAAGGGAATCCTTGGCAACAAAGAAAAACGAGTCTTCCAAAAAGACTCTAAAGCACCAGTCCCCTCTATAGGGCTAGGGTATTTCGGCTTTTGTTTTAGAGTGACTTTGTTGGGGTTGATAATCTTTAGGCTGTAAAGGGTAAGAAGGTCCTCTAGGGCAAAGGTAGGACTCCAATCCCTAGTGGCTGACTCAATAGTGAAGCAAATTTTCCAAAACCCTGGCATCAGCTGGCCAGGTGAAGTTTAAGACTTCCACAAAAGAATTTACCAAAGGCGTAAAACCAAAACTATAACCTAGTAAGAAAGGGTACTCATAAAAGCCATAAGTACAGAAAGACAATAAAGAGCAAAGATCATGCTTAGCAGCATTAATGGCGGATATGAATGGAGATTTAAGAGCAGTTACAAGACGTTTCTGGTTCAAACGGATACATTTTCTTTGTTATATATATAGTTTAAATGATTGTATAGAAACACAAGTTCATTCGCACTTAGCATTTACATATTGATACAAACACCTTATTCTAAGAGCTTACGAATTACATAGATACAAAGGCACTAGGGCTGTAATCAAAAGTATAGTGGATTGGTGGACTCAAAGCCACCCGCGGTTTTCCCTTATTCCACGGGTTTCCGCGTCACCATCTCTGGTCTCTTGTCTCTGTTTTGTTTTGCTTTCTTTGCTCATTCTAGCTGTGTTCAGCAGCTTCCAGCTACCTGGCAGTATCCTAGCTGTAGTTCCCAGCTTAGTTTTTCCTTAGCAGAATTTAGCATAAACAAGTACTAGTGAACAATCGGTGATTAAATGAAAAGTTAGTGAACAATAAACAATGAGAAAGCAATAGTGAACAACACCTCCGAGCATAGGGCACAACCGCCCATCCATAACTAAAATAAGTCTGGTCCCACTCGTCAAATTGCCTTCTAGCTGAATCCAAAGTAGAGGACAACATTGAAATCCTCGTTTCTCCCAAGAGGACTGTTGCTAAACAAGAGCCTCCGTCTACTACTGAGATCGAACTCTGTAAAGGACTAGCGTTGCAGGCTCCTAGTGATCAACGTCCTGTAGGAAAGAGAAGACTTCCCCTCATGGTCCACTACAACATCTTCATAACATACCTCGAAGACAGAGGAATTACCCCAACAAGAATGTTGTTGTGCCTTAGGTTCGGACTCAAATCTCTATGAGGAACATTCCTATGTATATCCTGACACAGATCATCTCTCAGCTACCGCATCCCCAAATCCTGCAACAAATAAAGACTATCTCTTTAAAGTGTAAGTCATAATAGAATCAATAAAATCAAAGCAAAATAAAATTACGTACATGCGGCAAGAATAGCCTAACACACCTTTTCCTAAAGGTCGACGTGAAGGAATTGACCATTTGAATAAACTTCTTAGCCACACTCCTCGCAACCTACATAGAGAAACAATTAATAAACAACAATAAAACGAAAGGAATAAGAGACTTGAAAACAATCAACTTAGTCATGTGCTCAGCAAAGGAAGGTAGCCCATTCCTCCTCCGGATTGGGAACCACTATAACACCCCGAATTTCTTTGAAATTTTTTGCGCATTAAATAATATTAAATTAGACACTAAATTATATTTTACTATTAGATTTTCATTAAGAACTTATATTTTACACCTACATTTTATTTTGAGAATATCAATATATATTTAGCGTAAAATAAAATGTAGCATTGTTTAGTATACTTTCAATGCTCGTAATTGCGTCAAGTGTTTTAACGAGCAATGTAGCGCTCGTGTATGTGTGAACTGTATTATGTGATTGATTGGTAAGTGTGTATTTATATTACCTTAGTAATTATAATTTTTATTTACAAAAATTATCAACTTATAAATATTTAATTTTAGCGTTCATATTATTCTTGGAACGTACTATGTTATAGCACTTTATGGACATTCATTGCTTGGCATTGGGGGGTCCGAAAGTTCTGAAATTTATAAGGCCTAAACGAAGACTCTTGGCCAGCGTTTTTCCCTTAATCACAAGCCTAGCATCAAAGAAAAAGAGGAAGGAAGCTCTTGCATTTTTCCTCCATCTAAGGTCAGTTTTTCAACACCTTTTACTAGCCGAATTCGAAGCTTTTTGAAGACTTTTCTTAAGGGATGCTTTTGTTCGTGCTTTAGTATTTGAAGAAGGTGATACACAATGCATTTCCTAGTACTCTCCATTCTTTATATTGCACTCTTCTCGAAGAATAAGGTAACTAGCACTATTCTAGCACGTTAGGGAATAGATTATGAACATAGGATGTTTAGGGTCGCGTTAGAGAACTTAAAATCATGCTAGGTGGAACTTAGGTGATTATTTTTACGTAGATCAATGTAGTATCATGTTAGGATGGTTTTTGTGATTCATTTTCGCATATTGAACTTAGTCATAATTGACTTTGTACCAAACTCAGATGACGTTTTTGTGTTTATATACCTTAAAATGTACATTTTGGTGTCTTATGATTTTGAATTTCTTGTATACCTTGCCGTGTATACATCATGAATGTTATTTGGATTCCATGTATACCTTGTCGTATATAGATCTTGTCCCTCTTTGGCTCCTGAAATGGCGATTTGCCGAGCATTTTTGTTTGTTGTTGTCGTGTCGTCTTGGTCACTTTCATTGCTTAGCGTCAGGTCCTTTGCAATTATATCATTCACATCTAAGTGTAGTGGTATTTTGTTTGTTGTTGGTGACACAAGATGGGATTTCTTTGTATACCTTGTCGTGTATACTCTCTCTTGTGTTTTATTGATCCTATGGGCGGCATGGTCCTAGGGATTTGTGTTTGTTAAACCTAAGGGCGGCATGGTCCTAGGAGTTTTTAATATAGCCTTGGGCGGCATGGTGCAATGGTTTCCTCACGGGTGCCATGATCCGTTGAGTTTTGTTATTCGGAAGGGCGACATGGTCCAATGGTTTACTCACGGGTGGCATGATCCGTTGATTTTTGCTATTCGAAAGGGCGACATGGTCCCCGGATATGCATATGTAGGATCTTGGACCGCATGATCCAATGAGTTTATTCACATGCGGCATGGTCAAAAAAAACCATGGGGAAAGTGGTTTTATTTAGCTTGCGAGCATCCTTTTTGTGTATTCTTATTGTTTAAGGTACAGCGTATGATGTATTGTGCGTTGTGTTCATGCTATCTATGTGATATTATGTCTTTAGTGTTGTTTCTAATTTTTGTAAGTTTATTTTTTGTTTCTTATATTGGGCTTGGAGAACTTCTAGTTACTTCCCGCTAATTGTGGAAGTTGTTGAATTATTATGGAGATGATGATGCTGTTTAGGATCGTTATCGTTTGGAACGTGTGCGGTTTAACCACGTGAGCAAGGAGGTCGTGCTAGTCATTGTGGACGAGCACTATGAGTCGGGAGTTAGGACCAGTTTCTTACTGGGCCTTAAGTAGATTTACTTATGTTTCGTTGGTTGTTTAACCTTATGGATATTAGTTTTTCCCCTCTTGGGATATTGGATCATTTTATTTTGAGTTCTTTTGGAAGTTACTATGATATTTGGAACTTTTGGTTAAAAATTGAGGGTATGGGACCTCATTTCTTCGTATATATGTTATTTGGAAGTTTGACTACTATTTTTGAGGTTTATTGTTTATTTATATTTTTAAATTCTACTCCTTTGGGGGGTATCTCCGTCTTAGTGGTATTTCCTCTACCACTAGTTGTCTTTATTTCTTTTGAAATTTGTCTCTTTTCTTTATGTGATTGGACGGGATGTTATAGTTGGTATCATAGCCAAACATTCTAAAAACACTCATTCTGTCGCTACTTATTTCACGATAAATATGTAGACTTGTAACTAGGATTACTTGTTTCTTAGGCTTCAAGTTTAGTGCTTATTGAGAGTTACTTGGGTAGGAAGAAAACCAAGGAACCATTTTTGTTTAATTGACTATTAAATGCTTACCTCTGTGAATTTAGTTGACTGATTTAAACTTCTAATTTATAGAATGCCTCCATGAAAAAAATGGCTCCTCGAAAGGAAGCCACTCGTCGTCGCCGTCAAAATCTTGAAAACGCCTTCATAGCATTGGCTAACAAAGCTACTACTACCGCTGTTGGGCCGTCGGCTTTTGACCAGTTTGACCGCCATAGGCCACTCACTTATGATGGTGCAGCTGATCTAGTGGCTCTGGAAGATTGGTTAAGTAAAGTGGAGAAGCTCTTCACGGCAACTAATTGCTCAGCTGCTAAAATGGTATCTATTGGAACGTACTACTTGAAGAAAGGGGCTGATAACTGGTGGGGTACGGTTAATACAACATGTATGGCTATTCTTAGTTTCGGGTGGACTCAGTTCTCCGCTAAGCAAAAGGAGAGGTTTTATCGTGATGAGTTACATTGGCAAAAACAGGAAGAATTCCTATCTTTGACTCAAGGGAGCTTGAATATCCAAGAGTATACAGATCGCTTCACAAAGTTGTCTATGTTTTCCACTATTGTCAATCCCACTGAAGTCGAGAGGGTTAAAAGGTATATAAAGAAGATGGATCAAAGTGTTAGGACCCTTGTGCTGTGTTCGGGAGCTACCACTTTTCAGGGTGCATATGAGATGGCCCTTAGTGTCCATGCTTCAATAAAGGAAGAGGAAACTGCTAAGGCTACATATGTAAGGAAAGTTGTCCCTTCTTTTACTCAGAGTCCATAAAAAAGCCGAGGTTTGAACCTAATGTCCGTGGTGGGTTCCAAGGTTCCAGTTCTAGGTCGAGTTTTGATCCGTCCATGTGTCTGAAGTGTGAAAAGCCTAGTCATCCGGGGATGAACTGTAATGGATCTACCATTGTCTGTTTCAACTATAGGGAAGTGGGTCACAAGACATATGAGTGCCCTAAAAATCCAAGAGCTACTGCCAATCCTTCTACTCCTCCTAGTCTTCTGCTCCACCGAAGAATCCAGTGTACTGCATGACTCAATCTGACGCCGATTTTTATCCCGACGTGATCACTGATATCTTTCTTGTTAATTATGTCCCTGCTTTTGTGTTGTTTGATTCTGATGTTCATGTATCATTTGTCTCTAGCTAGTTTGTCAAGAAAGCTAATTTGTTTTCGAGTTCACCTCTTCGAACTCTTATATCTCTTCCTTCTGGTGAGAACTACCCTTGTCACGCCAAGTACCAAGATATGCTTGTTTCTTTGTTAGGTACTGATCTTCCTGCTGACCTTAAGGAATTCTCCATGTTTGAATTCGATGTTATACTGAGTATAGATTGATTGTCTAAGTACCATCTTATTTTCATTACCGTGATAAAGGTGAGTCTTCGTAGTCTATGTGGCAATTGTATCTCATATAGTGGAGTAGTGTAGAAGAAAAGGGTAAAGATCGTATCTGCCATCAAAATGCAGAAGCTTTGACAAAAGGGGAGAATTGTTCCTTTGTTTGGTCAAAGATTTGACCCCAAAAGTGAAGCTAGAATATATACCCGTTGTCCGTGAGTACCGAACGTCTTTCCTTATGAGTTGCCAGGTATCCCTCTTGAAAGAGATGTCGAGTTTAGCATTGACCTCACTCCTGGTACTACTCCTCTGTCTAAGGCTCCAATAGAATGATGCCTGCTGAATTCAAGAGTTGAAAACTCAGTTCTAAGAGTTGATTGATAAGGGTTTTATTAGACCAAGTGTTTCACCATGGGGTGTTCCCGTTCTATCTGTCAAAAGAAAGATTGGAGTATGCATCTTTGTATTAACTACCGTGAACTGAACAAGATGACTATCAAGAATAGATATCCCTTGCCCCGCATTGAGGATCTGTTTGATTAGTTGAAGGGTGCTGGAGTTTTCGCAAAAATAAATTTGAGGTCGGGTTATCATCAAATTCGGTGAATAACGAAGATATCCCTAAGACCGATTCCCGTACAAGGTATGGGCATTATTAGATCATTGTGACGCCTTTTGGTCTTACAAATGCTCTTGCCGTATTCATGGAACAGATGAACCGCTCTTTCCACGAGTTCTTGGATACGTGTTCTGTTACCTTTCTTGATGATATCCTTGTGTACTCTACGAATGAAGAAAAATATGAGAAGCATCTGGGGTTGATCTTGGACATTTTGCGGAAACAGAAGTGGTTCTTAGGTGTGAGTTCTGGCGGAAGGAGGTGTCGTTCTTAGGCCATGTCATAAACAAAGATGGTGTTATGGTGGAACCTTCTAAGATTAAGGCTATTGTGGAATAGAAAATTCCTAAGAGTGTGTTTGACATCTGAAGTTTCTTAAGTCTTGCTGGTTACTACTGGGGGTTTGTTAAGGACTTCTCGAAGATAGCTCAGCCGTTGACCAAACTGATGAGAAAGGAGAGAAACTTTATGTGGTCCGAAGAATGTGAAAAGGCATTCCAAGAGTTGAAGAAATGTCTCACTTCTACTCCAGTTCTGACTTTGCCTACCGAAGGGGGGTTGAGTTTAAGGTATATAGTGATGCATCGAAGCATGGATTGGGTTGTGTCCTTATGCAACAGGGGAAGGTTGTGGCTTACGTCTCTAGACAATTGAAGGTGCATGAAGGATTACCCTACTCACGATCTTGAGTTAGCTGTTGTGGTGTTTGCCCTAAAAATTTGGCGACACTATTTGTATGGAGCTTCGTGTAAGGTGTTTACTGACCACAATAGTCTTAAGTATATCTTCACACAGTGTGATTTGAATCTAAGACAAAGAAGATGGTTGGAATTGATAAAGGATTATATCTACAGCGTGTTTATCATGAGGGTAAAGCTAATGTGGTTGCTGATCCTCTCAGTCACAAGTCGAAGCATTCTACAAGGGATTTGTGTAACGAGCTTCAAAAACTAGAGATTGGGGTGGTACCTCAAGGTTCTGTAGATTCTCTTTGTGCTATGAGTGTTGAACCTATTTTGTTCCAAGAGTTAGAGAGAAGTAGAGGAATGATCCTAAGCTAGAGCAGATCCGAGAAGCTAAAAGCTCAGGGACGAGCCGAAACTTTGAAGTTGATTGAGGGAAATTTAAAATTTATGGGTTGTTGGGTGTGCCTAATGACTTAGAGCATAGGAAGAAGATTCTCGAAGAAGCTCATTGTATTCCATATTCTGTCCATCTTGGGGGTGATAAGCTTTACAAGGATCTCAAGGCTAATTTCTAGTGGACTTGTATGAAGAGGGAAGTAGCTGATTTTGTGGCTAGTGAGCCAAAAGGTCAAGATCGAGCATCAAAGGCCAGGTGGTTTGTTACAAACATTGCCTATTCCCCTCATGGGAGGTTGATTCTATCTCGACGGACTTTGTTATGGGTCTTCCGAGAGCTATTGGCAGTAAGAATGCCGTATGGGTGATCATAGACCGGTTGACTAAGGTAGCCCGGTTTATTCCGATGAAGAATACTTGGTATATGGAAGAGTTAGCCAAAGCTTATGCAAATGAATTCATCCGGTTGCATGGTATTCCGAAGGATACTGTCTCCGACCGTGATCCTAGATTTTTGTCTCATTTCTGGGTTGCTCTACAAAGGCTTTTGGTACTAAGTTGATGTTGAGTACCGTTTTTCATGCCCTACTGATGGGAAAACTGAGAGGACTATTCAGACTTTGGAGGATATGCTTTGTGCTTGTGCTTTGGAATTTCAAGAGTCCTGGTTGAAGTCGTTGAATTTTGTAGAGTTCTTCTACTAACATCTAACATGCTTGTATTCAGATAGCTTCATATGAAGCCTTATACGGGCAAAAGTATGGTAGTCCTACTTGTTTGAGCGACATAGGTGATTCTCTGGTGTTGGGGCCGGAGTTGATTCAGGATACCGTTGAGCAAGTGAAGGTTATCCAAGCTAAGATGAAAGCTTCTCAAGATAGGAAAATTCATATGCCAACCTACGTTAAAAGCGTATTTCTTACGTTGTTGGGGATAAGCATTGTTGAAAGTGTCTCCAATGAAGGGTTTAATGAGATTAGGGCGAAAGGCAAGTTAAGCCCGAAGCCTGTGGATCCAGAAATCCTCGAGAGAATTGGGGAGGTGGCTTACAGATTGGCTATGCCACCCGATTTATCAAGGGTGCACGATGTGTTCCATTTATCACAGTTGCGGAGATATCGCAGCGATCCTTCTCCTGCCATTCCCGTTGAATCGGTCGCTATTGAACCGAATCGACCTTTAAAGAGAGTCATGTGCAAATCTTGGACCGTCAAAATCGTTCCTTGAGAAGAAAGGTGATACCTTTGGTTAAAGTACTTAGGAGAAGCCAAAAGTACGAGCAATCCACTTTGAAAACGGAAGAGTCAATAAGGCTTAAGTATCCCGAGTTATTTGTCTCGGGTAACACCCCGGATTTCTCTGAAATTTTCGCGCGTTAAATAATATCATATAAGATGCTCAATTATATTTTACTATTATATTTTCATTAAAAACTTATATTATACACCTACATTTTATTTCGAGAATATTTGTATATATTTAGCGTAAAATAAAATGTAGCATTGTTTAGTATATACTTTTAATGCTAGTAATTGCGTCAAGTATTTTAACAGGCAATGTAGTGCTAGTGTATGTGCGAATTTGTATAATGTGATTGATTGGTAAGTGTGTATTTATATTACGTCCGGAATTATAATTTTATTTATAAAAATATTAACTTATAAATATTTAATTTGAACGTTCATATTATTCTTGAAACGTACCATGTTCTAGCACTTTATGCACACTCATTGCTTGGCATTTGGGGTCCGAAAATTCTGAAATTTACAAGGCCTAAATGAAGACTCTTGGCCAGCGTTTATTCTCCCTTTTTGACGTTATTAAAGACCAATGGATAACCCCTTCAATCATCCTCATAGTACCCCCCTAATGATGGTCATCAAAACCACCATTAAACCCCCCCCCCCTTTAATCACACCTCTTTACTTCCCCTTGTGCTGTGTTTATAACTCCAAAAATACCCTCCTCTCCATCCTTTAATCACACGCCTGCATGAAAGAAAAGAGGGTAGAAGATCTTGCACTTTTCCTCCCATCTAAGTTCAGTTTTTAAACATCTTTTACAAGCCGAATTTGAAGCTTTTGTAAGACTTTCTTAAGGTATTCTTTTGTTCGTGCTTAAGGCTTCGAAGAAGGTGATACACCAAGCGTTTCCTAGTACTCTCCATTCGTTTCACTGCATTCCTCTTGAAGAATAAGGTAACTAGCACTATTCTAGCATGTTAGGGAATAGATTATTTTAGGATGTTTAGGGTCGCATTAGAGAACTTAAAATCATGCTAGGTGGAATTTAGGTGATTGTTTGTGCGTAGATTAATGTAGTATCATGTTAGGATGGTTGTTGGTGATTCATTTTCACATATTGAACTTGTATATGACCTTGTTGTTTCCCCTTGAAGTATTAATTGTCAGATTTTGATGTTTTGTTGTTGTAGTGAAATTGGTGTATCATGAATATTTTTGTGGGAACTGAGGAATTGGTTGGAAGGTGATGTTAGTCTCATGCTAAAGTGTTTAGTTAGATGATTTATGATTTGGAATGGATTGGTTTGGCTGCTCTTGTCTTGGCATATGCGTATTTGTTGGTCAAGGCAACACGACCCACCCGCAAGCAGCAGGCAGGAGCTCCTGCGAAGGGCCATGTCGCACTCGTGAGGGAGGTTCTACCTCCTTTTCTTCAAGTTTTCGTTATTTCTAAATATGTTTACAACATGTTTAATTGATTTATTTACGTAAATTAAGCATGTTGGAGCATGTTTTGATTGAATTGAGTAATATATTAAGGGTATGTATCCTACACTTTTGGGTAGCTTTTGTGTCATTTGATTGTTGTGTGTTGAGGTTTATACTTTGTGTTGTCAACGTCGAAATGCTCGGGGAGGATAATATTTCCCTTAGCATCTCTTCGCCAAGAGTTATGTCGGGGGAACATTGTGACTTGGTCATAATTGACTTCATACCCAAACTCAGACTAAGCTTTTGTGTTTATATACCTTAACATGTACATTTTCATGTCTTATGATTTTGAATTTCTTATGTACCTTGCCGTGTATCCTTCATGAATGTTGTTTTGATTCCGTGTATACCTTGGTCGTGTATACCCATGTTTGATTGTATTGGATTTCTTTGTATACCTTGTCGTGTATACTGTCTCTGCTCTTTTGTTTTATTGATCCTATGGGCGGCATGGTCCTAGGAATTTGTGTTTGTTAAACCTAAGGGTGGCATGGTCCTAGGAGTTAGTAATATAGCCTTGGGCGGCATGGTCCAATGGTTTACTCACGGGTGCCATGATCCGTTGAGTTTTGCTATTCGGAAGGGCGGTATAGTCCCCTGATATGCAAAAGTAGGCTCTTGGGCGGCATGTTCCAATGAGTTTACTCACATACAGCATGCTCTGTTGTGTTTGATTTTGATGGTGTTAATCTTTACATGTTCTATGGATTGGTTTCGTATAGCTTTCAAGCATCCTTATTGTGTATGATTATTGCTTAAGGTACGGTGTATGATGTTATTGTGCGGTGTGTTCATGCTATCTATGTGATATTATGCCTTTAGCGTTGTTTCTAATTTATGTAAGTTTATCATTTGTTTCCTATATTGTGCTAGGAGAAGCGCTCGTTACTCCCCACAAATTGTGGAGGTTGTTGAATTATTATGCGCATGATGATGTTGTTTAGGATCGTTACCCTTTGGACCGAGGATTGTGTGGTTTAACCATGTGAGCAAGGAGGTCGTGCTAGTCATTGTGGACGAGCATTTGAGTCTCGGGTTAGGACTAGTTTCTTAGTGGGCCTTAAGTATATTTACTTATGTTTCGTTGGTTGTTTTACCTTATGGATATTAGTTTTTACCTCTTTGGATATTGGATCATTTTATTTTGAGTTCTTTTTGAAGTTACTATGATATATTAAACTATTGGATATAATTGACGGTATGGGACCTCATACCTTCTTATATATGTTATTTGGATGTTTGACTACTATTTTTGAGGTATATTGTTTATTTGTAGTTTTAAATTCTACTCTTTAGAGGGGGCTTCTCCTTCTTAGTGGTATTTCCTCTACCACTAGTTGTCTTTATTTCTTTTTAAATTTGTCTCATTTCTTTATGGGATTGGACGGGATGTTATAGTTGGTATCATATCCAAACGTTCTAAAAACTCTCATTCAGTCACGACTTATTTCACGATAAATATGTAGACTTGTGGCTAGTTACTTGTGCCTGAGGCTTCAAGTTTAGTGCTTATTGAGAGTTACTTGGTAGGAAGAAAACTATGGGAACCATTTTTGTTTAAATGACTATTAAATGCTTACCTCTGTGAATTTAGTTGATTGATTTAAGCTTCTACTTTATAGAATGTCTCCGCGGTAAAAAAATGGCTGCTCGAAAGGAAGCCACTCATCGCTCGCCAAAACCTTGAAAACGCCTTCATATCTTTGGCTCTCAGAACTACTCTCCGCTGTTGGGCAGTCAGCTTTTAACCATTTTGGCCCGCCATAGGCCACTCACTTATGATGGTGCAGCCGATCCAGTGTCTTTGGAAGTTGGTTGAGGAAGTGGAGAAGCTCTTCACGCCGCTAATTGTCCAATGCTGAAATGGTACCTATTGGAACGCACTACTTGAAGAAACGGGCTGATAACTGGTGAAGTGCAGCTATTACCACATGTATGGCTATTGCTGGTTTCCGGGTGGACTTGGTTCTCCGCCATGACTGAAGGGGAGGTTTTACCCTGATGAGTTATGTTGGCAAAAACAAGAAGAGTTCCTATCTTTGACTTAAGGGAGCTTGAATATCCAAGTATACAGATCTCTTCCCAAAGTTTTATATGTTTTCCCCTACTGTCATTCCCGTTACGCCGAGAGGATTAAGAGGAGTATATAAAGAAGGTGGATCCAAGGGTTAGGACCCTGTCTTGTGTTCAGGAGCTACTACTCCCCAAGGTGCATATGAGAAGGCCACTTCGTGTCCATGCTTCAATAAAGGAAGAAGAAACTGCAAAGGCTACATCTGTAAGGAAAGTTGTCTCTTCTTTTACTCAGAGTCTGCTAAGAGCCGAGTTTGAACCTAATGCCCAGCTGGGTTCCAAGGTTCCAGTTCTGGGCCGGGTTTGATCCGTCCAAGTGTCTGAGTGTGAAAAGCTTTAGTCGTCCGGAGACGAACTGTGATGGATAACCACCATTGTATACTTCTATTATAGGGAAGTGGGTCACAAGACTTATGAGTGCCCTAAAATCCAAGATTTACTGCCAGTCCCTTCTGCTCCTCCTAGTTCTTCAGCTCCACCGAAGAATCAAGGTGTACTGCATGGCTCAATCTGACGCCCGATTTTTATCCCGACGTTATCAGTGATATATTTCTTGTTTTCCGTATCCGTCCCTGATTTTGTGTTGTTTGTTCTGGCGCTATGGCATCATTTGTCTCTAGCTCGTTTGTCAAGAAAGCTAATTTGTTTTGGGGTTCACCACTTCGAACTCTTATATCTCTTCCTTCTGGTGAGAACTACCCTTGTCACGCCAAGTACCGTGATATTACTGTTTCTTTGTTGGATACTGATCTTCTTGCCGACCTTAAGGAATTCTCCATGTTTGAATTCGATGTTATACTGGAGTATCGATTGGTTGTCTAAGTACCATCTCATTTTCATTGCCGTGATCAAAGGTGAGTCTTCGTAGTCCGTGTGGCAATCATATCTCATATAGTGGAGTAGTGTTGAAGAAGGGGTAAAGATCGAGTCTACCATCAAAATCTAAGCTTCGACAAAAATGGGCGACAAGTGTTCGTTTGTGTGGTCAAGGATTTTACCCCCAAAAGAATTCGAAGCTAGAAGATAGACCCGTTGTCCGTGAGTACCCGGACGTCTTTCCTGATGAGTTGCCAGGTATCCCTCCTAAAAGAGATGTGAGGTTAGCATTGACCTCACTCTTGATATTGCTCCTCTGTCTAAGGCCAGTAAATTGCCTTGATGAATTTCGAGAGTTGAAAACTCAGTTACAAGAGCTGATTTATAAGGGTTTTATTAGACCAAGTGTTTCACCATGGAGTGTTCCCGTTCTGTTTGTCAAAAGAAAGATGGGATTATGCAGCTTTGTATTAACTACCGTGAACTAAACAAGAAGACTATCAAGAATATATATCCATTACCCCGCATTGAGGATCTGTTTGATCAGTTGAAGGGTGCTGGAGTTTTCGCTAAGATAGATTTGAGGTCAAGGTTATCATCAAATTCCGTTGGGGGAAGAACATATCCCTAAGACCGCTTCCCACGCAAGGTATGGGCATTATGAGTTCATTGTTATGCCTTTTGGTCTTACAAATGCTCTCCCATATTCATGGACTAGATGGACCACTCTTCCACGACTTCTTGGATACTTGTGTGGTTGTCTTTATTGATGATATCCTTGTGTACTCTAAGAATGAAGAAAAAGCAGAGAACCATCTGAGGTCAATCTTGGACATTTTGCGGAAACAAAAGTGGTTCGCAAAGTTCTCTAAGTGTGAGTTCTAGCGGAAGGAGGTGTCGTTCTTAGGCCATGTCATAAACAAGGATGGTGTTATGGTGGAACTTCTAAGATTAAGGTCGTTGTGCAATGGAAAAGTTCTAGAGTAATCTGACATCCAAGTTTCTTAGGTCTTCTTGGTTTTTACGGGGGTTTGTTAAGGACTTCTCGAAGATAGCTCAGCCGTTTACCAAACTGATGAGAAAGGAGAACAACTGTATGTGGTCCGAAGAATGTGAAAAGGCATTCCAAGAGTTGAAGAAGTGTCTCACGTCTGCTCTAGTTCTGAATTTGCCTACCGAAGGGGTTGAGTTTGAGGTATTTAGTGAATCATCGAAGCATGGTTTGGGTTGTGTCCTTATGCAACAGTGGAAGGTTGTGGCTTACGTCTCTAGACAATTGAATTTGCATGAAAGGAATTACCCTACTCACGATCTTGAGTTAGCTGATGTGGTGTTTTCCATTAAAATTTGGCGACACTATTTGTATGGAGCTTCGTGTAGGTGTTTACCGAACACAAAAGTCTTAAGTATATCTTCATACGGCGTGATTTGAATCTGAGACAGAGAACATGGTTGGAATTGATAAAGGATTATATCAAGACTTGATTATCATGAGGGTAAACTAATGTGGTTGTTGATCCTCTCAGTCGCAGAGTCGAAGCGTTCTCTTAGTGCGGCTGGGACTCTGCCGAGGGATTTGTGTGACGACCCGACAACTCGAGATCGAGGTTGGACCTCAAGGTTCTGTAGAAACTCTTTGTGCTATGAGTGGTGAACCTATTTTGTTCTAAGAGTTAAAGAGAGAAGCAGAGGAATGATCCTAAGCTAGAGCATGTATCAAAGGAGCTAAAAGCTCAGGGACGAGCAAGAAATTTAAGTTGATTCCGAGCAATCTAAAATTTATGGGCTATTGGTGTGTGCCTAATGACTTAGAGCTTAAAGAAGAGTCTCGAAGAAGCTCATTGTACTCCATATTCTTTCCATCTTGGTGGTGATAAGCTTTACAGGGATCTCAAGGCTAATTTTTGGTGGCCTTGTATGAAAGAAAGTAGCTGATTTTGTCTAGTGTGCCAAAAGGTCAAGATCCGACGCATCAAAGGCCAGGTGGTTTGTTACAACCGTTGCCTAGTCCCGCATGGAAGTTTGATTCTATCTTGATGGACTTTGTTATGGGTCTTCGGAGAGCTGCTGGCGGTAAGAATGTCGTATGGGTAGCCATATAACAATTGACTAAGGTAGCCCGGTTTATTAGATGAAGAATACTTGGTCTATGGAAGAGTTAGCCGAAGCATATGCCAATGAAATAATCCGGTTGCATGGTATTCCGAAGGATATTGTCTCCGACATTGATCCTACATTTTTTTCTCATTTCTGGGTTGCTCTACAAGAGGCTTTTGGTACTAAGTTGAAGTTGATACCGTTTCTCATGCCGCTACTGATGGGCAAACTAAAGTTTATTCAGACTTTGGAGGATATACTTCGTGCTTTGCTTTGGAATTTCGGAGTCCTGGTTGAAGTCATAGAATTTTATTTAGAGTACTCCGACACTAACAGCAACCATGCTAGTATTCATATGCTTCATATGAAACATATATGGGCGAAAGTGTCGTAGTCCTACTTATTGGAGTGACATAAGTGATTCTTTGTTTTGGGGCAGAGGTTGATTCAGGATATCGTTAAGCAAGTGAGGGTTATCAAAGCTAAGATGGGAAGCTTTGCTCAGGATAGTTTTAGGTGATATGCCAACCTACGTTGGAAGCAAAAACATGACAAAATTGGGGATAGGTATTGTTGAAAGTGTCTCTGATAGGCTAAAGTCGTATCCACTAGTAAAAGATACTAGAGTCACTACAACAATGATAGTCAAGGAAGTAGGGTCAGATGGACAGAGACACATAGTTATAAATAGTGTTGGGCTCAGCAAATACTTCAGACAAAATCAGATAACAATAAATGAACTACTAAATAATACGAAAAACAATATAAAGGGTTTTAATCCTATGAAATAAAGGTATAGGGAATTAGTTCGGTCAAGTGTGCTTATACCAATCAAGGGATCAAACAACTATCAAGAACCTAGGGTCAAGAATCAATAGATTGGAGCACGTGTCAGGCTATGAAGTTAAGTCTTGACGCCCATGGGTCAACATGCACGTGTTCGAAACATATAATCTAATTACTGATATTTACTAGGCCACAAAAAGTAAGACGGATCTGTGCAATTATTAACCTCAAGCAATCAATGAAACTGCGCAATAACATTAATTACTCAATAAGAATAAATCACACCATAATCAATCTCATCAAACCTAGAAATTTGTAGCAATTCAAATAATCAAGGTGTAAACATGGCTTTCTCTACAAAACCCTAGAAATTAGACTACTCAGACATAATTAAATCAACCATAATAAAACTAATATAAAACCCTAATCCTAACATCATGAATCAATCAATAATTAAACCAAGCAATCAAACGTAATTAAAGAGAATTAGAGGAGGAATAATACCAATTGACGGAAAGAAATAACTTTTATTGAAATCAAATCCAAGGTTCAATCACCTTTGAAACTAAACTAAAGTGTTTAATCTAATAAAAACTCTAAAAACTAAACTAAGAGCAATGGAATTAAAATTGAATAAAGTTGTCTCTAAAATAATGAGGAAAGACTATTTGCAATAGCCCAAAATCTATTAAAAAACCGAAATAAAAAGATGGAAATTTAAGGAATCGAGTGCAGGACCCGATCGGGCAATGGGCCACCCGATCGGGCCCACACAAAAATGACCAAACATGTTTCCTTATTTGCAATCCAACGCAGCAGCATTATTCGTGAAACTGGGCGCCACCCGATGACCAGCCCAGTCGGGTGCTGGCTCGAGCCCAAGGGGAAGCCAGCTGCATGCTTCTCTTCTCGCGATGGCAGCGACAGCACTTCGGCGTGGGGTTAAGGCCTGCCCGATCGGGTGGCGAGCTTTTGGGCCCAGCTCCTCTTCACTCCTACACGCGTAACAAACACGGCACTTGATGGGGGCTTTGGGCTCGCCCGATGGATTAGACCTAATTTTTGCTAGACTTATTTTTCTTCACTTCTTCACCCGATTGGGTCGGTGGTGGGGGCCTGAGTCCGGGTCTTCGAAATTTTACCACCCGGATCAGTAAATCTTCGCCTTGTCGGACCATTTTTTGCCCCCGATCAGAGTACGGGGAAGCTCCTTTTTGACCCTTGGATCTCAATTTCTTGGTGTTTGGGGGTCTTGGGACCCTCTTAAATCATCCATAAACCATAATCCTTCCTATGTGCCTCGTGACTTAGTGTGGCTTAGGTAGTTTATTTCAAATAGGAAATAAGAAGAATACCCCCTAAAGCCTTGCAATTCAACACTAAAAACACAAAACCACCACCTTGTGGGGGGGTTAGCATAAATAGCTCGAGCTCCAATGATCATCAATTGGCTCATAAATAGGGGAGAAAACTCTATATAAATACATGATATCATAATCCCCAAGCTAAACCTTTGCTTGTCATAAAACAAACAGAACATGAACATGGAATATTAGAATGCCTTACCCCATAGATAAAAACCAATAGCTTACAAACATTTCAAGACTAAGAATCGTTCAAAGCCGGCAAATTCAACTTTGGGTAATCAAATCCATCCAACCACCAATCATCCAAGCAATTCTTCAGATTGACCCATCCACAAGCCATACAAATCCTGAAGAGCTCTAACAAGGTGTCACTCCTCTCAATTTTATGGCAGGCAAAAGAATATGCCCGAACACTCACCAACCCGACCATAAATGCCCTCCCACTCCACACTCTCATGTGTTTAAGAAGGTTAAATGACGCTCATCCTAGCGAGTCAACTCAAATAGTAGACATACTCTTTAACCTTGACAAACTTACCGAAATCAATCCAATGAACAATGCAGACACGAGCTCAAAAGGACTTTTTAGGGTTGTGATGGGAGAAACTGGCAAGTAGAGAATATTTCTAGGAAATGTGGTGGAAAAACCAAGGATGGAAGAGCATAAATTACTCGAAACAAGGCCGAAGATAGCCTAAACCATAGACAACACCATATAACCATGGCTTATATTAACTCTTACAAAACAATGAAAACTCACAACAAACCCAATTTTCAAGTAATGCAGCATATTTTTCTTTACAAACACATGAATGAAGGAACTTTGAATTCTTTTGAACTTTTATTACTTTTCTTTCATTTACGAACCAATCATTCCATAACGACTTTGCTTTTCTTTTCTTTTTTCTCACACTCAAACACGATAAATACACTTCAATTCCCCAAAAACCAAACCAAACCCTGAAACCAATCTCAAACTCAGCCCATACAAAAGCTCCCCCAAGCTAGGCTTAGAAATAGTATCGAAATAAAGGCCATGGGCTCATAATAAGGGTTTTAGTAACACGAAACAGGTCATTAGGCTCAGCGGGGCTAAGGAGGATCAAAGTATATCAAAAATTCACTCTGAGGCTAAAGAATCGGACAAAAGAACTCCTCTATCACAGCAAATGCTACAAGTCATCGAATATCAAACAAGTACGAGGTCCGTCAAGATAAATCAACTAAAGAGGAACTAACAGACAAAAACAAGACTGGATAATCATATAAATCCAATAGGCTACAAAGAGGCCTCACAGTCTAACCAATTCAGGCATACCCCACAAAGTAGTGTAATATAATCAAAGCTAGCTAAAAATCATAGCAATCAAACATCAAATCATAGCCTCAAGATCACAAATGCCCAGCTATCCGGAAAACAAAGTCAAATCAATTTAGATAGGAGTACAACAAGGCGACAGGAGGGCGACTAAACCAGTCATGGGAACCATATTTTTGATTTTTCAGTGTTTTTCAAAAAAACATCATCTATCCTAGAAAGCAATAAAAGAGATAGAATACAAACAGAAATCAACCCTTAAAGCTGAGCAGCGATTAATCCTCAATGCCAATAATAGGTGGGTACCTAAAAGGACGATGCTAAGAGGAAAAACAACGTTAGTACCCTCGAAAATAAAGCTCTCACTAGAAACAAAAAATAAAAAATAAAAAAAGGAATAAGAGGGAAATACGAGTTGCCTATCGCACAGCGCTATTTATAAAGGTCATGCACGACCATAATACCTCCATCTCTCAAATAGGAGAGGCTAGCAGTGGTGTCACCCTCCATCAAACATATTCCTTCTCCAAATGTTCTTGATAATACCTCAGACTGTGAGATAACCTGGGTACGTTTGTTTTTTCTACACACCTACCTCATCCAAAAGCTCAACCCTGCAACAAGATTGTTCAAGCATAGGTGCCTTAACGACGTGGTTAGTTTAAAAATCACTTATCATCACCAACACTCAGAGTTAGAGCCAGACTTAACATGATAACAGCACCAGCCGTACAACAAAAATGGTCCACCAGAATAATGAGTATAATGGGCATCCACCGATAAATATCTAGCACCACAAAAAACAATGGGAATATAGAATTTTATACTAACAGGAACGTCCTCTAAAAGACCTAGAGGGTATTTTACGAACGATCAACTATCTGTAAAGTGATTTATGTGCATTTAAGTACTGTGTTACGTTCCCTTATAAACAGATAATGAAAGTGAGGCAAAAAAGTGAAAGTGGGAATCGGCATAGGCGCTATAGGCTAACAAGGCTTAAACAACTAAATCACACAAAGCTTTATCAATAAAAATAGGATCAAAGATAGGAGTCCAGCTTCTCAGGATCTTTTGACGTAGGTGGGTTTTATTCTGAATAAAACCACTGCACTCTCTTGTTAATACGTACGTTCCTGAGAGTCTCTTTTCTTGGTGATCATGTCTTTAATAAATTTGGCATACACAGGGACTTGGGTAATTAAGCCTGTGAATGGAATCGTTACATCAAGAGTTGACCATAGCCGAGAACTTACCAAACTGCTGATGGAAGGCCTTTGATTACTCCATCCTGTGAAGGTAGCCCTAGTGTAAAAGGCGCTTCAGAAACCTTCTCTTTTTTCTTCCTTGTCTGTTCATCTTCCTCAGATAAGTCGACTTCACACGTCGTCTCTTCCCATTTTACTTCCTCTACCACCTTCTTTTTCCTTGTAGTCGGGGCACCCATCCATGGGAAATGGAGGAGCATCATAAGCAGCACCGCTACGAAGAGTATTGGCATTAACGTGCTCCTCTGAATGGGTTGCCCTGGCAATTCCTTGCCGCCTCTGAGAACTATTGCTTGCCAATTGTGCAATCTGAGCCTTGAGAAGTTTGATGTGCTTCTCTTGAGCTCTTTGTGCCTCCCATGATCCAGTATATGCTTTTGCGTTTCCTCGTTGGTCTTTTGCATAGCTAACATTGACTTCATCAATTCAGACATGGAGGAATCTTGTGGGTTTATGTTTTGTGGAGGTGAGGTTTGAAGATTTTGTGGGGCTTGAAAGCTATTAGGGTGATGGAAGTTTTGTGGTGGGGGATCTCTGAAAACAAAGTTTCATATTATGATGGTTTATAATGAGTTTGTGGAGATGGAGGTTGATAGTTTTGCTGATTTTCGTGAGCATGTGGAGGGAAGTTATGTGGTCTCTGTTGGAAGGCATTTGCCTGCTCCATCTGATGTTGACTGAACACCATACCTCGAGATAAGATTAGGTAATGGGTGCCATGGTAGACTTATAGCATTAATACCCAGAGTGTCGAGGTAGACGATCTCAAGGTGTCAATCTTCTGCCTCAGCTTATGTGCGAAGTCAGTATTGCTAGGGCATCTACCTCAACACACCTTCTTTGTAAGTATACGGGAAGTGGAATGATCATTGGCTGCAAGGTTTGACAGAAAATCATAGCCTACATCCACTTCCTTATCAAGAAAAACTCCTCCCGCAGATGAGTCAGCAATACTCTTCGTCTGAGGCTGCAGACCATTGTAAAATGTACCGTCGAAACCATTTGTCCATGTTGTGATGTGGACACTCTCTCTACAAACCTCTCAACCTAGCCCACACTTCCCTAAGTGTTTCATCAGACTCTTGGGAAATCGTGGCTAGTTTGTTTCTGATTTCTGTTGTTTTGTAGGTGGATAATACTCTCTTAAGAACACAGCAGAAATCTCACTGCATCAGTTTCTTTCCGTCGTTCAAACACTTCTAGGCTCTATCTCTCAATGAAAACAAAGAAAAACATGACCTTTAGTTGATTTGGAGTGACGCCGGCATGTTTGATAGTTCGACAAAGCTGTTGAAACCGCTGCAGATGATTTGTAGTTACTTCAGTAGGGTACTCCTGGCGGTTGCTAAACCATAATGATGAGTCCAGGCTTAATTTGAAGTTCGCTGCGGCGATGGTGGCCATAGTAGGTCCAGTGGAGAGACCATCTGGTTGGGCACCCCTTGACTTCAGTGATTTATACATGACTGAACTCGAGGTGTCTGCTTCAAAGGTGTTCAGCTGAACATACTACTTTTCTCTCTGAATTTTCTTTCGAAGTTGCCTGACTGTCTTTGTCAAATTGGGATCCCTCGGGAATGAGGGTACCTCTTCTTAGAAGACTTGGGCATACAAAAGAAACAAAAAGCAGCAGTACAACGTACTCCAATTGGAACAATGAAGTTCCAATGAGGCACTTAAAAATAGACCAAATAGCAAAATAAAAACTTCCCCAACTAGCCGTCTCCCCGGCCGGCCCAAAATTTGACAGGCTAAAGTCGTATCGCTTGGGCAAAGATAAATCTTAAGTCCTCTAACAATGATAGTCAAGGGAAGTAGGGTCGAATCCTAGAGCGACTAAGTTTTAAGTTAATATTCAGCTAAATAGCTACTTCAGACAAAAATCAGATAAGAATCAGCTGAACTACTTAACACGAAAAAGCAATATAAAGAGAGGTTTTGATCTATGAAATAAAGGTATAGGGAATTAGTTCGGTCCATTATGCTTATACCAATCAAGGGATCAAACAACTATCAGAACCTAGGGTCAAGAATCGAAGCTGATACAATAGGCATTGCGATGCGAAGAGCATTTTTTGGAGAAATAGAGAAGGAACATGTATTACACGTGCAAAATCCTGAGAAAATACCACACGAATACTCGACCATTAGATTAGAGCACGTGTCGAGCTATGGTTAACTCTCAAGCGCCCATAATTCAACATATGCAACATGTTCACAAACATAATCACAATTACTGATGTGTACTAGGCCTCTAAAAGTAAGACAGGTTTGTGCAAACAATTATTAACCTCAAGCAATCAATGAAACTGCACAATAACATTAATTACTCAACTAAGAACAAATAACACCATAATCAATCTCATCAAACCCTAAAAACTAATAGCAATTCAAATAATCAAGGTATAAACATGGCTTTCCTCCCCAAATCCTGGAAATTAGACTACTCAGACATAATTAAATCAACCATAACAAAACTAATATAAAACCCTAATCCTAACATCATGAATCAATCAATAATTAAACGAGCAATCAAACGTAATTAAAGAGATTAGAGTAGAGAATAATACCAATTGACGGAATGCAATAACTTTTATTGAAATCAAATCTGAACAATCACCTTTAAAACTAATCTAAAGTGTTTAATCTGATAAAAATCACTAAAAACTAACTTAAAACAATGGAATTAAACAAGAATAAAAGTTGTCTCTAAAATAAAGAGGAAAAACTATTTATAATAGCCTCAAAATCTAATTAAAAACGGAAATAAAAAGATGAAAATTTGCGGAATCGAGTGCAGGACCCGATCAGGCAATGCGACACCCAATCGAACCTCACAAAAAATGAACAAACATGTTTCCTTATTTTACAATCAACCGCAACAACCTTATTCTTGAAACTGGGCGCCACCCGATGACCAGCTCGATCGGGTGCTGGATCGGGCCACTGACAAAAGCCCAGCTGCATGCTTCTCTTCTCGCATATGGCGACAACAGCACTTCGAGGCGTGAATTTAAGGCCTGCCCGATCGGGTGGCAGGCTTTAAGGCCCAGCTCCTCTTCACTCCTACACCGCATAAACAAACACAGCACTTGATAAATATTTTGGGCTCGCCCGATCGGGTGGACACTAATTTTGCTCCACTTGTTTTCTTCACTTCTTCACCCGGTTGAGTCGGGTGATGTCTGCCGTCGGGTGCGAAACATACCACCCGATCAATCCGTCTTCGCCCCGATCGGGCCATTTTTGCCCGATCACGGTACGAGGAAGCTCGTTTTGACTCTTTGATGTCAATTCTTCACGTTTAATTCTAGGGACCTCCTAAACCATCCATAAAGCTCATAATCCTTTCCACGTGCCTCGTAAAAAAGTCGCAAGCCGTGGTAGCTTCAGAATAGCTCGGAAATAAGAAATACTCCCTAAAGCCTGTAATTCAACACTAAAATACAAACCACGACTATATACAATAATTAGCATAAAGCCGCTCCGAATAGCTCCAATGATGCACGAATTAGCTCTTAATAAATAGGGGCGAATACTCTATATAAATACGTGATATCTGTCTCTAATGAAGGGTGTAATGAGATTCGAGCAGAAAGGCAAGTTAAACCCGAAGTATGCGGGTCCCTAGCAATCTTCCCGAGAGAATTGGGGAGGTGGCTAGTTTGTCTATGCCACCGATTTTATCAAGGGTGCACAATGTGTTCCATTTATCGCAGTTACGGAGATATCGCAGCGATCCTTCTCATGTCATTATTGTTGAATCGGTCTACAATGAACTGAATCGACCTTCAAGAGAATCCTGTGCAAATCTTGGACCGTCAAAATCGTGCCTTGAGAAGAAAGGTGATACCTTTGGTTAAATTACTTAGGAGAAGCCAAAGTACGAGGAAGCCACTTCCAAAACGGAAGAGTCAATAAGGCTTCGTATCCCAAGTTATTTGTCTCAGGGGATTCCCTTTGTTATTTTAAGTTTCGAGGACGAAACTTTTCTTAAGGAGGAGATTGTAACACCCCTGAATTTCTCTAAAATTTTCGCGTGTTAAATGGAATCATATAAGACGCTAAATTATATTTTACTATTATATTTTCATTAAAAACTTATAATATGCACCTACATTTTATTTCGAGAATATTTGTATATATTTAGCGTATGATAAAATGTAGCATTGTTTGTAAACTTTCAATGCTCGTAATTGCGTCAAGTGTTTTAACAGGCAATAGCGCTAGTGTATGTGCGAATTTGTATAATGTGATTGATTGGTAAGTGTGTATTTATATTACGTTAGTAATTATGATTTTTATTTATAAAATTATTAACTTAAAAATATTTAATTTGATTTTATATTATTCTGAAGCATTATGTTCTAGCACTTTTGGTGCCTCATTGCTTGGCATTGGGGTTCGAAAAATTCTGAAATTTATAAGGCCTAACTCAAGACTATTGGCCAGCGTTTATTCTCCTTTGTGAGGTTAATAATAACCAATGGATAACCCCCTTCAATCACCCTCGCCGTACCCCCTAATGATGGTAATCAAAACCACCATTAACCCCCCTAATCACACCTCTTTACTTCCCCTTGTGTTGAGTTTATAACTCTGAAAATTAACCTCCTCTCGATCCTTTAATCACACGGCTAGCATCAAATAAAAAGGGAAGGAATCTCTTGCACTTTTCCTCCATCTAAGTTCGGTTTTCAACATCTTTTACTAGCCGAATTTGAAGCTTTGAAGACTTTTCTTAAGGTGTTCTTTTGTTCGTGCTTTAGGCGTCGAAGAAGGTGATACATAAGCTTCCTAGTACTCTTCATTCGTTTTAACTGCATTCCTCTTGAAAGAATAAGGTTACTAGCACTATTCTAGCACGTTAGAGAATAAATTATTTAAGAATGTTTAGAGGTCGCATTAGAGAACTTAAAATCATGCTAGGTGGAATTTAGGTGATTGTTTGTGCGTAGGGTAATGTAGTATCATGTTGGGATGGTTGTTGTGATTCATTTTCACATATTGAACTTGTATATGACCTTGTTGTTTGCCTTGAATTATTAATTGTCAGATTTTGATGTTTTATTGTTGTAGTGAAATTGGTGTATCATGAATATTTTTGTGGGAATTGAAGAATTGGTTGGAAGGTGATGTTAGTCTCATGCTAAAGTGTTTAGTTGGATGATTTATAATGTGGTCACGATTGGTTTGGCTGCTACTTGTCTTGGCATATGTGTGTTGTTGGTCGGGGAAGGAAACACGAGCCCTACCCGCGAGTAGCAGGCGAGGAGTTGCTCACGACCCGCGAGGGCCAGGCCGCACCTCGCGACCTGGGTCGCACCTCGTGAGGGGAGTTCTACCTCCCCTTTTCTTCAAGTTTTCGATTATTTCTAAATATGTTTACAACATGTTTAATTGATTTATTTACTTATATTAAGCATGTTGGAGCATGTTTTTGATTGATTTGAAGTTATATATTAAGGGTATGTGCCCTACACTACTGGGTAGCTTTTGTGTCATTTGGTTGTTGTGTGTTGAGGTTTACACTTTGTGTTGTCAACGTGAAAATGCTCAAGGAGGATAATATTGCCCTTAGCATCTCCTCGTAAGAGTTATGTATGGAGAACATTGTGACTTAGTGCAAGGTGACTTCCTTTTTGAACTCAGACGACACTTTTGTGTTTATATACCTTAACATGTACATTTGATGTCTTATGATTTTTAATTGCTTGTGTACCTTGCCGTGTATACATCATGAATGTTTTTTGGATTCCATGTATACCTTTTTGTGTATACCCATGTTTGATGTTGTTAGTTTCTTTGTATATCTTGTCGTGTATACTCTCTCTGCTCATTTGTTTTATTGATCCTATTGGGGGCATAGTCCTACGAATTTGTGTTTGTTAAACCTAAGGGTGGCATGGGCCTAGGAGTTTGTAATATAGCCTTGGGCGGCATGGTCCAATGGTTTACTCATAAGGTGCCATGATCCATTGAGTTTGCTATTCGGAAGGTGGTATGGTCCCCAGATATGCAAATGTAGGCTCTTGGGCGGCATGATTTTGATGTTGCTATTCTGTACATGTTCTATGGATTGGTTTTATATAGCTTTCGAGCATCCTTATTGTGTATGATTATTGCTTAAGGTACGGTGTATGATGTATTGTGCGGTGTGTTCATGCTATCTATGTGATATTATCTTTAGCGTTGTTTCTAATTTCTATGAGTTTATTATTTGTTTCCTATATTGTGCTAGGAGAACTGCTAGTTACTCCCCACTGATTGTGGAGTTGTTGAATTATTATGCAGATGATGATGTTGTTTGGATCGTTACCGTATTGACCAGGATTGTGCGGTTTAACCATGTGAGCAAGGAGGTCGTGCTAGTCATTATGGACGAGCATTATGGAGTCGAGTTAGGACCAGTTTCTTAGTGGGCCTTAAGTATATTTACTTTTATTTCGTTGGTTGTTATACCTTATGGATATTAGTTTTTGCCTCTTTGGATATTGGATCATTTTTATTTTGAGTTCTTTTGAAGTTACTATGATATTTGGAACTTTGGTTAGAATTAAGGGTATGGGACCTTATTCATTCTTATATATGTTATTTGGAAGTTTGACTACTATTTTTTAGGTTTATTGTTTATTTATAAGTATTAAAAATTATACTCCTTAGAGTGGCATCTCCGTCTTATTGGTATTTCCGCTACCACTAGTTGTCTTTATTTCTTTAAAATTTGTCTCTTTTCTTTATTGGAATAGACGGGATGTAACAACCATTATCTCCTCGAAGTCTCACCTTTAATAGGATTCCGAGTACTCCTCATGGGGTGGAAAGTCGCAGGCTCTGGCCTTCGCTGCAGTATCTTGCAATATTAGAAGTAGGTGAATATAAAAACACAACTTACGCTAGAAAACAAAAAGAAAATCCGGAAGCACTTCACCACGAATTGTGGATGGGCGACTAAGAAGAGTCTCAAAAAAAGGCCACATAATCCTCCTTCTTGTTCAGCAGGGCCAATGCGGCAAAATCCGCTTATGCCTAGGCCTTGTCCAATTTTGAAATATCCTCCGGACGTAGCATGGATCCAAAGGGGTCGCTGAGACCAATGGAGCGCAAAAAGCAATCTGGAAAACCATTCGCTTGCCATAACCATAAGGAGTATCTGCCTCCTTGTATTAGAATCTACATCGTTGAAGTATGCAATGGGGAAGCAACCAAATAGGGGACATCCAAAGAGTCAGAAGGTCTACATTTGACCTGGAGAAGTTCAGAATGGGCATTAAGACATGACTAAACATGAAGAACATTTAAAGAAAAGAAATAATAAATACCTACTGTAATAACCCAAGTTTAATGCTTGCCTCTAAAGAGGTGCTGACTGAACCTTGGTGTGTAATAACTTGAAGTTTTAAGGACTTAATAAATTGTGCTATTAGCCTAAAATGTAAGAATTTGAAATTTTGAGACTACTTGATTGCAATGGATCGAAACATGTGAATTATTTTAACAACGTAATATTCCGATAAGACTACCAAATGGTATACCCATAACATATAGTAATTCACGATAATTACTAAATGCAACTTGGTAAAAAAAGAATGTAAAGGTGAAAAAGGAAGGTAAACAAGAAAAAGATAAGGAAAACAATTCTAAAAAATACGATTTTTGACTTTGATGACTCATCTTCCCCATCACCTTTTCTCTCTACTGTGTATGACCTTCATCCATGAAGCAAAAATGTCCACTTCTTCAATTATCTTGTCAAACCTACCACAATTCTAGCAAAAGAATTTAGCAAATCCTCTATCGTAACCAGACAAAAATCTGAAAACAGAGATATCAAATCCTCCACCATGAATGCACAATCTTCCCCATTAAATTAAAGTTGACGGTAAACATGGTGAGTGAGCTTCAAGGCTTGAATTTGGCTCTATAAATAATGAACCAATGACCATCAGAATTACAAGCCTAAAATCAATATGGCTTCAATCATTTCCTTCTCCTTCTTTTCTCTGAACCTTCTCCTATATTCTATGTATCCCTTTTTCTTCCCTTTCTGCCGTAAACAACCACCAAATGGGGCGGTATTCCTTTTATTGTGCTTAATTGTAGGTCATTTTTAGTGTCCTTGCATGTAGTTTAAAGCATTTAAGCCTAGCATTGCATAGTTTTTGTCATCTTTGAGTTATATTGTCGCTTCATTATCTGTTTAGTTGTTTTTGGATGATTTCCAGGCTAACTAGCAGTTTTTAAGTCATATGATCATTAGAAGACTAGTTGTGGACTGTTGAACTTCAAATAGACATAACATTTGACTATAGATCGGATTAAGGTGATTCTAGCGGGAGGTGTTATTCGTTTCGATAACGAACCAACGACTGTTCTTGGGCCCAATTCCGATAAGAGACGAGAGAGATATGATCGTTCGAAGTTGAGTTGTCCGCTGACCATTAGGTCACCACGGTCGTGGGGACGTGTGGCAACAAGAAAGACTGTTCAAAATTTGGAACTGATCCTATGAAAGTCAGGGGCCACGATCGTTGCAAACACGGCTGTAGTGACCTGACTTTAATCGAAATCAGTCCGTTTGGGAAAAGCTACTACCTAGACAATTTTAGGCGCCACGACCGTGGCGACACAGCTTCGAGTTTTTACCCCGTTTTTCCGTCTTAGTTTAATGAACCTTATATTTATTTGATATTTTAGACTCTAATTACATTTTCTTAGCCCTAAACTCTCTCTAAACACTTAGTCTTCTCAATTGTTCATCTTTGAAGATCGAAAAGATCGAATTCATTATTCAATTCAAGTAATTTTTCTTCAACCTCTTTCTTTTATTTCTATTGCTTTGTTTATGATGTTGAATTTATTTAATCTCAATTGCTTAGAATCCATGATTAGTGAGTAGTTCATTATTTAGGGTTTGGGCGAAAGTATGAATTAAGGGCTTAATGTAGATTGTCTATGCTTTTATGATTCAATTTTTGTCTATGCATTGAATGTAGTGTTTTGACACCTAAGATAGATCTTGATCACGTTTATGCTAGGGCACTTAGGGTTTCTATTGTTTCTTAATCAGACTTTAATCCCTTTTGTCATTCCCATGTTTCGACTTGATTTCTAGACCAAGGGATTGGGTAAGCATTAAGGGGATCCTTTAATTAGGGGTTTTCCGATCTTTATTGAATTTATTAATCGCGGACAAAATAAATCGAAAGAGGATTTGGTTGGTTGATTAATCGCGCTTACTCTTGAGGACCATTCAAGAGAGGACTCAAGTAAATTGGAAAGCCCAACCTTGTATTGACTCCTTGTGAATCACCATAGCGTCGATTATCGTTGTCTATCCCATGTTCATACGAGTAGCACCACTCTAGTCTTTTTCCTTATTATATTAATTCTCTATTTGATTATTAGTTGGTATTCATTAGCTAGTCGATTAGTTGGTATCTTATTCAATCTCAAACCCAAAACCCTTGCACTTAGGTAGTTTTGGACTTAGTAGACAATAGTCAATCCCGACTTCCTTGTGGTTCGACCCTTGACTTGCCATTACTCGTTCTTAGTAGTTGCTCGTTAGGTTTATAAGTTTTGTTTGCTAGCGGTTATTAGTGCTTTAACGTACACTAAAACCTCTTATCAAGCGAAAACCGCCTACAACAACCACACTTCCTCCGCCTCTGTCCTCTCCTCGCCCTTCATTTTCCTGCTCGCACGACAACCCGCACACAACCCCCTTCTCTGTTTCAATCCTCCACCACCACCACATAGCCGGATGCGCGCCACCAAAGAAGCACCGCCACCCTCTGTTTTGCCGACATAATTCCGGACCACACCAGCAGACCTACGTAGTCTTACTCCCTACTCTTCTATGCTTTTGTGGATTCAAAGTGAAGCAGTAAGGTAAACCTTACTTCCTTACGTTTTTCATTTCGGCATAGGTGATGTAAGAAGTAGTATTAGTTGTTGGGATGATTCTCTAGTAATGATTTTTTGGGATCAAAAAATAAGAATATTATCTTAATGATTGAGGAGCTTAGGGTTACATCATGTTTTTAAAGGAGACATTATGTGAATTAATGAAAGGTAAAGTTCTCTTTGGGGATTAATGCAGTTATCGAGTTGTATTTTTAAGAGAATTTCATTGTGAGGCCATAGCGGGCAAGCTTGGGGATGTTTCCATTGTCGTTTATGAATAAAGTATGATTAATTTATGGTTAATTGAGGTTAATTAAGGACCTAATTTCGGGGCGTTATATGGTGGGGCACAACCGATCCACTTAACCTAGGGTACGTCCTGGGCGTGTGTGGATGGCAACGGGTGGCATTTAAGGTAGGGTGAGTCATCCAACAAACATCCATCACCCAGTTAGGCCATTTTCATCCATCCATCCAGCCACTACATTGAGACTATCACTTGTATTCCATCCATCCACCACCCATGAGTAAATTAGTGGGTATGGTGATAATCCATTTACAAGAATTAAACAAGAGCAGATAAATAGTACTTGCAAATGACATTTACATTAATGTCATATCAAATTTAGATAAGTTAAGTTCATTAAAACATGTCAAATAATAATCAAAAGGGTTTAAAATATACTAATGTCAAAAAATGATAGATATTTAAGAAAATGTAAGAAATGGGTGATGGAGCGTGTGATGGGTCGAGTGATGGATGAAACTTTCTCGCCCCTAATTCCATACATGGCCCATTCACCCGTCACCCATCTATCATCCATTTAACTCGATTTTTCATCCTTTTTTATTTTTTTCTGGTGGAGGGGGTGATGGATCATCCATTGGATATTACGTATCTCTACATGGGTGTCATAGTTACGAGGGAGCTAGTGATGGGATGTGCTCGTGGGGCTTAAATCAATAAAAGCTACAACAAAGAACCTACTCAAAAATTAATAGACAAATGGAAAGCAAATACCTCAATCACGCGCCAAAACACTTAGATAGACGTGAGATACATATGTCTACTCTTGGGGTCATCAAAACTCGCACGATCTTATTCATATCTTGGATGAGATGCACATAACGCATATCACCTAGTTGAACCGTCCCACACTACGCGCGTCATAGAGGCTAGGCACTCAATTAAACTGAACTTGCATGCTCACCTCTCTCAACCAAGGGGAAAGAGGAAATCGAGCAAACAACTAAGCTTGATGCTTAGTGGAATTATGGGTCATCAAGGGGTCATCACCTATATAATCTGTCAAATCATAATACAGAACACCCAGAATATTGGCCGATGAACTAGCCCACCTTAAGGACAAGTGAGGATTAACCAATCTAGCTCTTGTAAGTAATGATCGGATGGTCCGATACCCGACGCCTTGAAATCAAGGGTCCAACGATCCTCCAAAAACCCATGGGGGTGATAACCCATCTCCCCTAGAGGAAATGGCAAGTGCAAGTGGTATCTCGGCACCACTCCATCAGACTCCCGCGCAACCATGCCCGAGGACATTGTTATATAATATGAGCACTATAAGAGGAGGGTGAATTATAGTGAAAGAATATGCTATACTTTTGCGAAATTAAAAGCTAGCTAGAGAACACATAAAGGGAACACAAGATATTTTAGCGAGGAAAAACTTCCTAGGCCCAATAGGAAGGGGCGACCTTGACCACGAGTTTTTTTGACTCTCAACTTTCAACTATAATAGGCCAAACGACTCCTGTTTACAAACCTATTACATATCTCTCGGACCACAACTTGAGTTCCTAAACTCAAGTTCTCAACTCTTTCAGTTCCCACAACCGTTGTTCCTCTCGAACTTCCCTCGAAGTTCCTCTCTTTCTCTTTCTCACCCAACACTCAAAAACTCGCACTTACAGAGAATTCCTCAAACCCTTACCCAAAAATACAATATGTAAAACAATGGAAGAGTATAAACTCGAATAAAAGTAAGTATGAATTCTCTCGGGAACTACAGTGACTCTTTAAGACACTGAGAATATTTGGCTAAGTCAGACACACTAATTTCAATGTATTAGGCGCCTATTTATAGTATGCTAAGGGGTAAGACCATAACTTAAGTCTACTAACCCATGATGTCCTTATCTCAATTTATTTAATTTTATTTAACTTTACTTGAGAATTAAATAACCACTAACCCACTACTTAGCTTAATAAGAGAAGCAGTAAAGTATAACGTGGTTTATAAAACTTGAAGCCTAATTAAACTAATTAAAATAAATTGAGGCTTAAATAAAATAATCAAGCCCATTACTCCACAAACAGTAAACGTGTAGCAGTAAACAACACGTGATACTATTTAGTTGGGGAGTAATTAAATTATTTTTCTTTAAATAGTTTTACAAATTATATTTTATAAATAATTTAAACATAACCAAAAATCATAATTAAGTTTTAAAGAAAAACCTTTTAAAACCGAAAATCAGTTAAGTTTAATAAAATATAAAAGATAACATTTAAAGAGATTTTGACCTTATCCTAATTAAATCAAAAAATCATTTCAAATAAATTCCTAACAAACTAACAATAACTCCTAAACTCATGGACTAAGTCAAAACTAACAAAAGACTCTCTAACAACCTTACTTGGGCGCACAAATATGTTAGGCGCACAACATGGGATATGTTAGCTGTTTCTACAGTCACTACAGGTCTGTTCCCCAACCTTGTTCCTAAGAGTGCCAATGTTTGTTCCTGTCATGGGAACGGAACCAAGTTCCGTTTTTGAGAATTTAACACAAACTAGATCAATTGTTTACTCAACCTTAACAAGAAGATATTAAATACATCCTAATATATTCTAATCTGCACTTCAATCTTGATACTTCATCTTTCGAACATCATCACTTGATCTTTGATTAATTCTCAATTTAATCTTCGATCAAGTATTCTCTTTAACTCGAGCATGAATTACCTAGCAATATCATAAGTGAAACACAATATCTCTTGTTGGTTAAGTCATCTTCAAAACTCAAATGTCAACAATTTCCCCCTTTTTTGAAGATGGCAAACAAAAGGCATATACTAATATTTAATTTTAAACAAGTCATATTAAACTATTTAACAAAGTAATGCAACTAAGTTAAAAACAAGTTAATAGACTATTATTTTATTTTTAACTTTATCGAAAAAAATTTCGAAACTTAGAGAACATAAATCAAGGCTAGAAAAATTTACTCTTTTCCTTTCTAAAACACTTGGCGTCTTCAAAACTAAATTCCATGATTTCGAAAAGATGAATGTTATCTATCAAAACACATCACACCACCAAAATTAGTTAGAAGTAAGTTGGTTAGTATAAGTAAAGTAAGCATTCAACTCTCTAAACCGCAATCCGGGAATATTAGCCATTCAAAAGACGCACACACATGCAAAAGATTCAACTTAAGATTAGCCAATTAATTTAGTTCCATTGTAGCATGCATAAGAAAGAAATTAAAACATTGTTCCCATAGTTAACGTAAAGTAAAAAAGATCAAATGAAGAGTAGTATTTGAGCTTGAGGAGACGGAATGTTCATATGCTGGAAAACATCATTGAGATTTCTCACTCACTTCCTTGTGGTTTTTTTCCATTTTTGCCAGCTTCTTGATCAAGGACTCCATTAATCATGATGTCCTAAATTTGGAAACCCAAGTTGGATCATTGGTTGATCGGTGAGGACCTGCGAAAACCATAGAAGCACAAATCCCCCCCACAACAACACATTGACAATTTTGTTCACACATGAGCTTCAAGAGCAAATTCCATATTGCTCGATTATTCTGTAGAAATTGAGCAAATGATCCAACCTTTGAGCATGTGCAAAGGTATAAGTAGCACCAATGGTGGGGTTTGGAGATGTAGATGAGGAGGGCTTTTGTGAGGTGTGATTGCGGCAGTAGGTTCCTGGGGTGGGAACAGCTGTTTGTTCCTTAGAGATGGGAACAGCAGCTGGTTTCCTGCCCTTGGGAACAGCAGGGGCAAATTGTTTGGAAGGAGGGGATTTGTGAGTTTGTGGCTTGTTGTATTTGGGAGAGGAGTTTTTGGTGGTGAAGTTTCCATAGGAGCAGAGTTTTGTTCCCTTGATGAAGGAACTCGAGCTTCATAAGCTTCTTTAGCGATTAATTGAACTTCATCATCATCAACAACTCCATCATCAGCACAAAGGAAGGAGAGCTCAATACCTTCAAATTTCGAATGCGCCTACTTGATCTAGGAGCATGTAAAATCGGTATCCTTCTCCAATTCATCCTTATCAACAACCTTCTATCCTTTAGCCTTTTCTTTTCTTCTATTTTTCAATTTTTTCATTTTTCTTTTCTTTTTCAATTTTTTCTCTTTCTTCTTTAACCGATTTCTACCTCAATATCAGTTTCCTCATTTTCTTCTTCACCACGTATCTCATCATCATCCAAGTTTGAACGCCTTAGCTATTTAATTGAATATTAAGTTAGAAACTCTGTCTCCCTGTGGATTCGACC